>CM065387.1:6552500-6887500 GCA_033060915.1 Euryodendron excelsum | reverse complement strand
GCAACATCAACAGCACTGACCCACTTAGGCTCGGACGGAGTCAATTGGTCCTATATAGAATAAATCCGAGGCAAGAAGGCACTGATAGACTGTCCAGGGTCCTGTCTCAGTCAACATAGAGAGGTCAGAAGCTGATACTGATAAGCTAGATCAGCAGTAATATATCTGATGGCCAGAAAGTCCCAGATGGCATGAGCAGTATCAAATCTCCCAAATTATAGGCTAATAGAGGGAATAGAAGTATTGCGAAACCACGTGATAATTTGATGATTCTTGTTATCCCACTCCTCAAGATGCTCAGTATACTCAGCAGCTGTTTCAGTAGCAATTTTAACCGGTGACTCAATATCTCCACTGACATAATGCTAAAGTTTCCTTCCTTTGAGGAAACTAGACATCGCCTGAGACCATGGTATGTAATTGGGACCCTCCAGAGTAACAACAATAGGTCTGGAAACCTCAGATCGATCCATAGTGAACAACTAAAAGCATAAATAATCTAATCAGTAGAAAAAAGTGCAAAAAAATAGCAGCTATAGGAGTAATGGAGCTAAAATAGCCAAAACTAAATGCAAAAACAGAGTCAGAAGGCCCAAATTACCCATGGACCACTGTGAACTGGACCAAAACAGCCAAGAGGGCAGTGAACCGGCAAAAAAGTGACTAATATGAACAAAATAGTAAATCCAGTATAGAATTTGGCAAAACCAAGGCCAAAAACAGATTCAGAAGGCCGAAATTAGCTAGGAACCGGTTTAAGCAAGACCAAAAGTAGCCAAAAAAATGAGTGAATCGTGCAAAATAACCCAAAAGACAGACCTAAACCGGTTCAAATGAGCCCGGGTGAACCAGAGTTGACGCGACAGATGACGTGGCAGACGCGGGCCCCTGATGGTGACGTGGCAGATGAGGTGGCCCGATGGCTGACGTGGCAGATGACGTGGTGCTGACGTGGTGGATGACGTGGCGCTGATGTGGTGGCTAACGTGGTGGCTAACGTCAGTTAGATGACGCAGCAGAGGCATCATGGGTGCGAGTGGTGGGCGTGCGTAGGGGGCACGTGAGCATTGACCGACGCGCCTATGGCGTGTGTGGGTGCATGGAAAGTCGTCTGAGAGTGGATCTTACGTGCCACCCTTTGACCAGCGCGTGCCAGGGCTTCTAGGTTTTATTTTTGTGAATCTGGAAAGAGAATTCTGAGAGGAATTGGGTGGTGGTTTTAAAATTGAGTTTTGAGATCTTTTAGTATTCGGTAGTAACATAAAATAGATCGAAATTGAACAGAAATTTGATAGAAATTAGTGAAACGGACGCAGGAAAAGAAGAAACTCAGAGACAGTCAACCATGACTCTGATACCAAGTTAGAATGATGAAGAGATATATATATATATATATATTATATATACTGTTGGAGATGAAAAAAGAGACAGAGAGGAAAAGTTAACTTGTATATATGAGACTATAACTGTACAATGAATAGAAACAACATTATATAATCTAAGTTAGAGTGTTGTCCTAAAAAAAGAGAAAAAGACTATACTACCCATAAAATTAAAAAGACTAAGTTACCCCTAAAATATATACACAAATATATACATCAACATCTATTAATATTTTTATGTATTCTTCAGTCTGTATAAGGCAAACTATACTTGGTTGGAGCATTCAATATTCCACTTTAAAGGACAAAAAGTTCTGATATTCCATTTGAAAGATGAAAAGTTTAGATGAAAGTATTTAAAATTAATATTTTTAAGACTTTATTTGACATGTCCTTTCACATGCCATCACCAATTTTTAAAATATTACTTTGATGATAGTTTTGAGCTTCCTTCTCTCTCTTCATCAAAACTTTACCTTGATTCTTGTGCAGTTCTCTTTCTTCAGGATTTATGTTCCTAGTGAACGAAAGAGATAGGCCTTGATTATTGTGCAGCGCCTTTTTCTGCCGCTCTACATTTCTTTATGCTCACATCTCTCTCTCTTATCCTAATCTCTCTCTTTTCAACAAAATTTTAACTTAATTTCTTCTCACCTCTGTATCAATAGAGCTGTTGATGGTGGTTGTTGCCGGCAATTGCAGCATCAAGTCCAAGTAAACAACTCACCGAAATTGATTCTAAGAAGGCGAGAACCCTATGGTGGCACCATTGGGAGCATTGAGGAACTTGAAAGTGGAGTTAGTGAGAGACCCATTCACCCAGTTGTCAAGCAAGATTTCGGGGCAGAGTGGGGCGGATTGGGTTCTAAACTACGGGTTCGGTTTAGAGTCGGGGTTAAAGCCAAGTGGGATCGGACCGGGTTCAGAGAACTATTTACTTAAATGATACAGAAGTAGAAGAAGTTTTTTTTTGACCCGAACTCGATCTGTTCTCATTTTTATTTGGATGGATTTGAATGCTTTCCATTTTATGATGGACTACAGAGGTCTGTATCACTAAATGGACCAGTGACACGTTTGCACAAAGAAAAATCAGTGGAGAGGATGCAGCCACCTCAAGAATTTATTAAGGAGGACATAAACGATGGCGTTTGACCAAAACTAACAGAAAAGGATAACTCCTCCGTCTCTTTTCTCGTCAACACCCCTCTTTTCCGTGTCTGTCATCTCACTGATCAGTAGATTCAGTATTGCTCTGCCATACAAAGCAAGTGAAGTTCCAATTATGTGTTGAAAGTAATAGAAACACGAAAACACAAAAAATTATAGGAAGCAAGAACAATCAGCTAAAATGTGATAAAATTGAATAATTCCAATAAACAAATTACAGAAAGTGCAATGAAAGATTTACATTGAGTTTATAGGTGGAAAATCTATCGGCTGCCTTCAAGTTCCGCGGAGGCGCCAAACAAGCACAATCATACTATGCCCGTGAGAAGAAGTCTCAATGGAGATTTCTACCAGAAACTAATAATCTGGATGGGAGAGAAGAGCCATTCCTTAATTTCAGGGGGACCAACACCGAACACATTAAAAGCAATGCTTTTCTGCTCAATTTGCCCTCCGGGCAAAAAACAGGGAACCACGAAGAAAGAGAGAGAGAGCTTTCTCTACACCTAACAGACCCGGAAGGAACAGAGATGTTGACGGAGAAAAAGACAGACAAAATAATGACTCGCCGTTAATTAAAATATCAAAATTAAATTTTGGTCAAAATGCCATCGTTTATGTCCTCCTTAATAAATTCCTTGAGGTGGCAGCATCCTCTCCGCTAGATTTTCTGTTTGCAAACGTGTCACTCATCCATTTAGTGGAATAGACCTCTCAAGCTCATTCATAAAATGGAGAGAATTCCAGAGAATTCGAGTACACCGTGGATCCGCAATTAGAAAGCTCTCTAGCGCCTTGTGCATAATTACGGCTTGCCCCTCAGTGACTTAATATACATGTATTAGAGGTAATTCGTTACTATACATGTATTAGAGGTAATTCGTGCTTGCGGCACTCTTCATTTGAAATTTAAATTTTTTAATTTGTGCCTAAAGCAGTTTCAACGTAATTATTATTAAATATTAAATTGACTTTGATAACTTTGAGCAAAAAATTAAAATGAAATAATAAATTGTAATATTAAACCCAAAATAAATCTGGTCAAAAATCGAAATAAGGAGAGAGAAAGAGTAAGAGAAGAAAAATAGATAACAAAGTTGGGACCCATGATTTGTGACAGCTTTGGGCTCCCAATTCGGATTGTAAGATGATGTAAAAGTTGATCTTTAGTCATTGAATTGTGGCCAAAGAAAATATTCACCTTTGGATTTGTCATTTGGGACAATATGTGAGTAGGCATTTTTAAAATCTTTCTATTTGGACGGAATTTGGGTTTGAGACAGAAGGTTCAATTGATCTCAACTATTAAATGCAATTTAAAATTGAATTTGAGCCATCGAATACAAATGTGAGGGAGATATTTTTAAAAAAAATTGTGTTTTATTATATAGATAAGTAAAATTAAAATTAAATGGCATCCCCAAGTAACATTTGAATAAGAATGTATATAAAAATAATAAAGTTGTCACACTAACTTAGGGCTCGTTTAGTAGGAGTTTTTAGCTTAATTTTTTTTAATTTATAAGCAAAAAAGTCATTTTTTTTTTTGGTTTTGTTTTCTTCTTATCTTTAGTCTATAAAAGTAAAAAATTAAGTTTTTTTTAAAAATTTTTTTAGCTTATAATATAACAAAATTCAAATAAAAAAAGCACATACCAAACGAACCAGTGAGTCAAGTCTTTATTCAGCGTGAAAGATCAAATGTTTGATTCTTTTAATGACCTCAACATGTTTAAGATGTTAATATCATTCATATATGCATAAAAAAAAAAACTATAATATATTATACATTTATATATTCTCGGCTTGGGCCAAAATTTAAGATCTAAAAACCAGGCCCAACCCGAGACATAATTAGACCGTGGAACATATCTTTGCCCCATTTTAAAGGTAAAACACTAATCCCAAACTCTACAATAATTCGGCTGTGTGGCCAATGGCCATCCGTATGATGGCCACCCCTAGGATAAATTGATTTCGCTTTAGATACATTGGTTTCACTTCAAATGCAAGAGATAAACTAAAAAGTGTAAACCGGCATGATTTCAATCAATAGCGCAGAGAGAAAATATATTTGGACTGATAGAAAAAAAAAAGAAGATAAAAATATAATAATTTTGTGGAAAAAAGCAATTGAAATCATATGGATTCAAAAACAAACTATGTCTTTGAAAAAGTCCAATGGGTGTTACATAGAGGCCACCATTTGGTTAAGCAAGGGGGAATGCCTTCGAGAATTTTTTCTAAGAATAATTTACTTTTAGTAATTAATAGGAGTTTTTGAAAATAAAAATAATATGGAAAGGATGGTGATTTGAAGTCCCCACCTTGTTTGCTTAGAAAAACAAACATACAAATGAAAATGAAAACGACACCATACTAGTCTTTCTTTAAGAGTGGAGCCCATGAGTTATCTATTTAAAAGAAGAATTATATTAAGTAAGGGATGACCTTTAAAAGGTCTCAAAGTGCGGCCATGTTGCTCAAGTTTTGCGAATCAAGAATCCAATTGTCATCTCAACTCGATAACCGACTTCAAACTCATATAAATATAGGAGTTCGGAGATAATTTGACATATAACAAAATAGAGAGAATAAAAAAAAAAAAGAAAAAAAAGAGAAGAAAGAAGAGTATATGTAATATTAATAATGTCTTAGGTGTTTCAAAAAATTTATCCTTAAAGAGTTCTAGAATGACTAATTTAATAATTTCAGAAGAACTAGTTTATTATATCTTGTGTTTATACATGTTTTATGTATTTTATTTTTCCCTGCTTTACAATGAATTATAGTTTGATCTCCAAAAGACGAGGAGTAATTCATCCGGTACTTCGAATTAGTTTACAATCGGAAAAGGACAAAAAACAAAAATGAAAATGCTTATTAAGTAACACAATAGAAAGCTATTAATAATGGTAAATCACATTAATTCCATCGTCTCTTAAAAAGATCAACAATAGATACACAAATAAATATAAATTGATTTATGCAGCCATAAGCGTAAAGTACATATGTGTATTTGTCACGAATTACCCTGTAGAGTAAAATATAGAAAATGACGAAGGAGAAGCAACCAATAACACAGACGGCAAAGGCAATAGTATTCGATGTGCCAAATGCTTTACAAGATGCTTTTCTCACTAGAACCGCCGTGCCTTTGTCTGGACCATTGTTGCCTTCTTAGCAGCTTGGTGGGGCGAAAACAGCTGCAAGGGTATTAGTTGCTATTAGTGCGGCCATAATTAACAACATATTGTTCTCACCTAGTTTAATAGGGTTGACTTGCATGTCCTTTTTACCTTCTGCATGAGGTTTCTACCACCTGGTTGCCCTGTTTATATCTTTGGAAACTATGTTTCTCCAACCCCACGCAGCATCAACGTTTGTTAGCGCTTCTATGGTGTCATCCTGCGTACTTGTGCATTAGTCAATTTAAAGTTAAAAATAAAAGATCTAGATAATATTACGATAAATCTAGACTTATCAAAGGCCCCTGCCACTAATCATCAGCAAGAAGGGGGGAAAAGAACTGATAAATAGCTATACGTTATTTTCCTAAGTAGTCAATGTCACGTCTATTTTTCATATGCTAAGTAAAAGAGTTCAACTCGCTACGCCTTTTGCCTATTGCTTGCATAGTTTTACTTGTTTTTAGTTTTTGTTAGCAACCACAGGGGTTTATGAAAACACGAGAATACTCTAACATATACAACTTTTACCTTAACAAGTGTTACAAATACGCATAAGCCTTGAAATCCCAATATCACAAATTAGAAATCAACCTCGTCATTGAATGCTATTTTATTACTTATGTATGTTGCATGTCACCAAAGAAAAATGCTATATTTTCAGAAAATTAATACAGAAAGCATAGAATGACATGACAACGACATTTTTAAAATTAAGTGCCATCATGATAAATGTTTTGCTTCTTATTCAATTTATTATTCTGTATAAAAATTTTGTATAACTATTCTGGTGGTATAACATTACCCGTCACTAAAAACATGTTCAAAGGTGAGCAAAGTTGGGTTAATTACTTACCTCCCCGTATATTCGGTGAATTGATGATGCTACATCTCGAGGAGTCAGGTTTTCCTTGTTAAAAGCATTCTTATCTGCAGCTGGGTGACGGATAAGGTTGGATAAGGTGAACCAATAACGGTCGGAAGCAGCAAGAACATGGAGAGGTGTGTTCCCGTCAATGTCTTTCTGGTTTAGAAGATTGCTGAGCCACAAATTTTCGAGGATAAATTGAATCACATTATCCTTTTTATTCTCTACTGCAATGTGAAGAATATTTTGGCCTTTGCCGTTGACCATCTCCCAACAATCCGGACATTGTGACAAAAGCTCTTCCATTGCTTCTACATGGCCTTCCCTAGCTGCTATATGAAGAGCTGTCTTCTTGCCATCTTTGTCCGCAGTTAGGTATGCTGTGGATTTATTCACATTTAGAAGCTGTTTAGCACATTGTACAAAATTACGGCGCGCAGCACAGTGAAGTGGTGTCCATCCATATAAGTCCGCTTCTTTGATTAATTTTGGCTTCCGGACCAGTAATTCTTCTGTACATCCTAGGAATAATAAAAAAAAAAAAATGAAACAAAATCAAATAATCTAGTTTTTGCTTCAGTTAACAGTGAACATGAAATTATTGTAGGAATTGGGTGACAATCGATTCTTCCTATACAAATACCTTTAGCCGAAATGTGAATGGTCACTGCAATTTGTATAACTTAAAATGTTTTGCATTGAAATAAAATGTAAACCTCTATTGTTTCAACGTAAAACATTTTCCATTTAAAAAAAAATTCATCAAAATCATTTTAAACGTAAAATATTTATTTTATTTTGTGGTGTTTGACCATAAAACAAAACAAAGGTCGTATTTGCTGCAGTTACTAAATTCAAAAGAAAAGATTATCCACTCAACAATTTTAGTTCGAATCTATAAGTTATCAACAATTTTAATACCTATATAAAATTATCATAAACACAATAATTATTTATATTAACAATAGGGTAAAATATATTTTGCACATTTACACTTTACACTGAATCACACTTTAACACGTATACTTTCAATTGTAACAATTAAGTTTCTGTACTTTTAATTTAGTGCAATATTACCTTGTCATAAGTTTTCGTTTGTGCATTTGATGATCAAAAGTCTTGTGTGTCTCATATGCCATTTTTTCAAGATAAATATATTCTCCTATCATTTTGGCATCCAAACACCATCAACCCTCCCTTATTTTAGATGATTTGAGAGTATTTTACATAATTTATTAAGTTTTATATATAGAATGACAGTAAAAAGTGTACGAGGTATTGATAAAAAATTACTATAAAAAATTTGAGAACTAAATGATTAAGAAAAAATAACATTAGTTAGTGTGAGAATACACTTTTACCCTTCAAAAAGAGCCATGTGAGATATACAAGGCTTTTGATCGTTTAATGCATAAACGAAAACTTACGAAAGAATGACATTGCATCAAATTAAAAATACAGAAGCTTAATTATTACAATTGAAATTGCATGTCCTAAAGTGAGATTCAATGTAATACACAAGAGTGCAAAGTATATTTTACTCTTAACAATACATTAACATCCTCTGTCATTACTCTCATTATGCTAACAACTTTGGTTTTTTTTATATAGATGTATGATGAATACACAATTAAATTACAAAAAATAAAACTATAACAAAAGAAATATATCTATTTTTTTGTGACATATCCATTACTCTATTCCTTCCACGTAAGAAATAAATTTACTTATCACGTACCTGAGCAACCTGAAAACACTGCTGCGTGCAAGGCTGTTCTACCATTTGGGCCACTGTGATCTGGTGTTTTGCAAGTTTTCAAGATTGCGGACACAATTTCATGATAGTCCCTCTCGGCAGCAAGGTAAAGTGGAGTCTCCTCGGACTTATTGGCAGCATGCGAGAACTCTGGATCTTCTTGGATCAGTAATTTTACCACCTCGATATGATTATTTCGCACAGCCTCGTGCAAGGCCGTGTCTTTGTCCTCGTTCGTCCTCCACAGCATCTCCTTGGTGATTCTAGCTTTCCATCGGGGATCTTGTCCGCGTGCTTTTGTGGATGAAATGAGTGCTTTGACAGTGTGGGAATGCCCTTTTCTCGCTGCAATGTGAAGTGCAGTTTCGCCTTTGGAATTCACAGAACGGAGTAGAGATGGCTGCATTTTTAGGATTTCTTTAGCGAAATCTCCCCTGTCATGGAACTGGGCAGCGACATGGAGGACGTTGTTCTTGTTTGGTGTCGATTGGACGTCAGCTTGTCGTCATTTTCCCTGAGGACAGCAATATTAATTAGAATGCAGATATGACTAGTTTGTCAGTTTCCCTCTAGCAAGTGGCGGACCCAAAAATTCACGAAAGGGCTCTAGTAAGAAAAAAAATTAACTGGTACTACAGTACCAATTATCAATTACTGTAACTTAAATTTATACTCTATACTAAGAGACTCATCGAATATAAAAAAAATAAAAATTATTATGGATATAGTATTTAAATATAAAGATTTTACTTTTAAACTAAAATTTTCCTTCTAAACTAGAGGGGCAAGAAAAAATTATCTAAAATTGAAGGGGCAAATGTAAAGTTATTTGAGTTCTAGAACAACAATATACATATTTATTATAAATCCTTAAAAAGTATAAAGGGCATAAGAAAAGTTTTCAAATTTTTTGGGAGGCCAATATACCTATTATATCATAAATACTCAAACACATATAAGAGGACAAAGTTCTTTGAAGAACAAAAGAATGTTACGAACCCATTTTATTGGGATTCTATTAGATATTAGTTAAATAAGTATAATTAAGATAATGTAGGCAGTTATTAGAGATATGATAGTTATCTTAAGTTATCTTAAGTTTTCTTGATTTATCTTAATATTATAAGTAATTGTAGATGCCGTATGGCTTGAGGAATAAAAAAATATCAATTGTTTGAAATTTGGCTTATGCTCTGAAGGAGTTATGGTTCTCCTGGAATTGAACTAACATGAGAGTTTTGCTCCTCTTGAAGTGGGCTACTCTATCTTTTCTTTAATTTGATAATGTTCCATTAAAAAGATTCGTAACAATATATATATTTTTGCTAACTAAGTGTCTGAGTCAGCTTGTGCACACCTTGACTAATTTTATAGTTTGTGTAATCCTTTCGTTCTATACAAATCATGTAATTATCAAATTATTAGGACAAAAGTATTAGAAAAACTCTTGCAATTGTCAAGAGTCAGGAGGTCAGGAGTTCTGTCCAACTGAAGTAATACAGTTGGTTTACCTCAATTTTATAATATATTTTAATCTTTCACTAGATTAAAATTGGCCTAATAATGTATAGCCCATCATTTATATTGCCACCTGGAGAAGAGTTCAAGTCAATTCCAATTCAAAATATAGCCTAAACTACTACTACAAGTACAGAATCATAGCGGTGATTGCTGACTAAAGCATATCTAAGCATACAATATGTTATAAGAATAGGATAAATGGGGTTACACATATCACCTCTTATGGAGAAATTATTCAGTGCTCTTGGTGTGACACATGACCTTACTCCTTCACTTATATGGAGGTGGAGTCCTTACCTATGAAATAGGGTATTTAATCCCATTTAGCATGAGCGACTCCATTGCTATGTGAGTGGTGGAATAAAGATGACATGGTAATCCAAGAATACTGAATAATTTTTTCCTTTTATAACAAGCGATGGCAGAGAAATACTAAATGCAAGAACACAAATTATTGTCGAGAAGATAGACATAAAGTTAAGTAGCTAAGATAATCCATAATTAATTGCGTTTTACCTGAGGATATCAAGGTTGCCTTCCATGGCAGCTCTATACAAGCTAGGATCCATGTGAACTGCTATTTAAGAACTCTATCTAGCGAGACAGGTATGATCTGTTTGGATCTTGGGAAAATAGCTTGCTTTCGTTTTATGCAGCAGTCCACTTGAATTTATAATGGTATGATCCACCAAGTGCTGTGGCCTCCAAGCCACTTGCATGGTACACCACCAAGGACAGCCAACTTTTGTCAAAGATTGTGAGGGGAGAGCAAGTAAGCATCCCTGGATTCTTTAATTGGATTCCTCAAGTCTAGTCTATAGCTATTACATGGCCAAACACCCTCTCTTTATGTTTGGGTAAGAATTTGGAATCTCTTATTTCCTTCACTTTTTTCTCTCTTTTTCCTTTACCTATTCTTTACCCTTGATATGTCCAGTATCGAAACATAGCATTAGTCTTCTTCTTTTTCTTTTTCTTTTTTGATAGCGAGAATTCAAGACATCTGAGTTTCCAATTTGTATCAAGAATTGGTCTCCTTACCGGGGTTACCTATAAGGGTTAGCTTCTTTCCTTTTCTTCGCATTATATTTCTCGTTTGGTGAGTAATTCTTTAATTCAAACACTTTCAGAGGTATAAGATTCACGAGTACATTACTTTGTAAGCAGTTGCTGGTTCGGCAAGAGTATTTGGAGTGGAATTGTGTAAATGGCTAAAATTCCAACCCTATTGTTTTGGAACTCTTTGTTGGTGCTTAGCACGCGAAACCCTCTCTCTTTTGTCTGTCCTCGCTCCAAGAATATATGCTTTCTTGTTTTTTCTTAAAATACGTTTCTCTTTTGATGTGTAATTCTTTACTTCGAACACTTTCATAGGTATTATTAAGTTTCATGATTCATTTAGAGTGATATTGCTTCCCCAGTCCAACAATATATGTACATCCAAATTCCTAAAACTCCCAAGCCGAAATATGTAACAACATTGTTCATTTTTCATCTTACAAGAAAAATTTTCCAGGCAGAGGAATGATCAATATTGACAAACACATCGAGAAATCAGTCGGATAAGGGAAATCATCCATATTTTCTTAATCTTCTTGTATTCCTCTTTATCTCTGTGTATTAAATTAGCATAAAAGTAACTCTATATTAAACATTCATATGAACTAGATTCTATTTTCAAATTATTGGATGCATAAAACAGGTCATATTATTAACTGAAAATTACTACCCTTATATGCAGCTTTTCATCATTTATGTACTTGCTTTGGAAAATTACATGGGAGTCTGCAAAGCTACATCTTCTGTTCAACATTTAAAAGACAAGGAAGTGCTATATAAACAGAATTTTTGTATAGAATTTCCACACATAATAATGTGTTGTTCATCGTTCTTCCATTTTGAGTAGATGTTTAGTACAAATTCTGGTAAGAATGGAAATTTTCAAGATGAAAGATACAGAAAGAAATATAAATCACATAATCGTCTTGATTTGCTAAGCAGCATTATGCTTCATAAGAAATTCAAAGTTTGCAAAATACAAATGCGATTTCCTTCAAAAGCTAAAATAGTCGCGATCTAGCTTTCTGAGTACAAAATAATAAATGAGGAAGGAGAAGCCACCAATAAAACAGACTACAACAGCAAGGGCATGAGAATGCTCCAACATAGCGAAAGTTCCTGTAATGAATGCAAGCAGCATTGCCCCCATGGACACTAAGATGAGATCGAAGCCTATTCCATAGCGCTTAATAAGCTCGCCTTGCTCCTTATAAACCGATAAAATCAAGTACATAAATACTGCAGAACTGGAGGATATCATGGCTATGGTATTCGTTATGACAAATGCTTTGAAAGCTGCGTATTTTACTAGGATCGCCATGCCATGGTTTCGACCATCCTTGTCGTCATAGCCACCTGGTACAGTGAAACCCGCTGCGAAGGTGACGGTTGCTACAAGTGCAGCCACTATCAAATGTGTGTCACTAATT
This sequence comes from Euryodendron excelsum, assembly GCA_033060915.1. NCBI lineage: Eukaryota > Viridiplantae > Streptophyta > Magnoliopsida > Ericales > Pentaphylacaceae > Euryodendron > Euryodendron excelsum. The sequence goes on along the minus strand of CM065387.1, from coordinate 6,875,126 downwards.
TTGGTAATTTGTTCTGATAATACTTTATTATATTCGGCCCGGGCTTTCTTCCATTGTCTCCTGTAGTCAATATCTCGGCTGGCAACATTTCTCCAACCAAATGGAGCATCAACTTTGCTAAGTTCTTTCTTGATTATATCCTGCAATTTTTGTTGTTTGATCAATTTGAAAAACCAAAAGATCTAAATCACATAATGATAAATCTCAATTTATCAAAAACCACATAAACTCCATTTACGTGAGAAACCCAACACACATCAAACGAGAGAAAAAAAAAAAACATCATTAGTTTGGGTTTATGTTTGCTCTAATTTGCTAGTTGACTTATCGGCAATACTAAAACAGAAAAACAAAAGTCTTTAATTATTTGTTGATCGAATTATTGGCAAAATAATGCATTTTAAACAAAAGTCTTTAGAATGCAAAATATATGCATTATTTTGCGTTTATGTTTGCTCTGAGTTGCTAATTGAATTATTGGCAATACCAAAAAAGAAAAACAAAAGTCTTTAATTATTTGTTGTATTCCTAAGTAAAGTGAGTATGATAATGCATAAAATGCACATTAACAACTGCTATTAGCACGCATGTCAGCATGAGCATCATATTAAAGATTTGTGGATCCAACTTTTTAGTTGCCAATGGTATTCCACCAAAAAAAAATTATACAAAAAGTCCAACCAGAATGATCATACAAAAAAATTCAATCAGCATGAAATGATGACAATTTTTTTTATAATTTAAAACGTCTATAATAGGTGTTTGTTTCAAAGTGAAAAACTCTAATCCAACTAGATCCTTTTACATAAAAATTCAATATGGTGTGGCATCATCCTTATAGTTTTCGCACGTCATTAAAACTAGTCAAATGTAGGGAAAGTAGGCATCCTTACCTCTTTTATTCTGTATCTGTCATTGTATATTGCTATGTCCCGTGGAGTCAAGTTTTTCTTGTTAAAAGCACCCTTATCTGCTCTAGGGTGCCTTATGAGGTCAGCTATATCGCAATTGGCAGCAGCAAGCAGATGGATAGGCGTGTTCCCGTCATTGTCTTTTTGATTTATAAGATTGCTGATGAGCCATGGATTTTCTAGGATGAACTTAATCACCTTCTCTTTTTCATACTCCACTGCAATATGAAGAACATTTTGGCCTTTGCTGTTGACCATTTCCCAACAATCCGGGCAGTGTGAAAGAAGCTCTTTCATTATGGCTACATGTCCTTCACGAGCTGCTAAATGAATAGCAATATTATTAGTATCTTTGTCGCCAAGATATGCCGTGGATCTATCCGCAATTAGAAGGTCTCTAGCACGTTGTACACAATTCCGGCGTGCAGCACAGTGAAGTGGTGTCCATCCATCTAAGTCTGCTTCCTTCACTAAGCTTGGATACCGGTGCAGGAATTCTCTTGTACATCCTGGACACAAAATATATATGTATACATACATGTTATATATAATGAATGGAACCTAATTAAATAGTTGAGTGTTAAAACAGACAATGTAATTTCTTAAAAATGTTACTGGGACTCTTTCAACTACCATTCTTCACCAGACATTTTTTCTGGCATCGTGTATTCTAGTTCTTGCTTCAATCTGAAGAAACTGTACCGGTTTGATCTGAAATATATATATATGTGTGTGTGTATATATGTTACATGTTAAATTTCTTACTAAACTTACTATGCAACCAGTGGAAATTGTGAAAATAAATTTCTAAAAATGTTTAAAGCACATTCAAAATGAAGAATTAGTGCATTCTATATATATATATATACATATAGCTGAATATTATATATTTTTAAATTTTTAGTTATTTGCGACGGTGAGATTTTTGTAGCATATTTTTTAATAGTAGTTGCAACAGAAATTTGCCATCGCTGAAACTGTAAATTTCCTTTGCAAATAAATTGTTTTAGCAACGGTTAATTTACAAAAGCAAAATAAGTTGTTGTTTAAGATTATTGGGACAACTTTTCTGTCGCAAAAAGTGGCAATTTTGGGACCTTCCATTTGTGACACCATTTTCCGTCCCAAATACTTTTTTTGGCGCTCGAAAAAAGGGGCCGGGTCCAAAAGTATATTTGTTACTATCGGCATTTTTGTTTGACCTTCGTTGCTCTCTCTATTCCTCAGACTACAAATAGAGGCAGTACGAAAAATAAATTTACTTATCACCAACCTGAGCAACCTGAGATCACTGCTGCGTGTAAGGCCGTTCTACCGTTTGGGCCACCGTGAGCCGGTGATTTGCAGTATTTCAAGATTGCGAACACAATTTCATGTTGGTGCCTCTCGGCAGCAAGGTAAAGTGGAGTCTCCCCGGAGATATTGGCAGCATGAGAAAACTCTGGATCTTCTTGGATTAGCAATATGACCACGTTGAGTTGATCATTCCTCACAGCCTCGTGCAAGGCGGTATCGTCGTCCGCATTTTTCATCCGCAACATTTCATCGGTGATTCTAGCCATGCTTTCGGCACCTTCAGCCAGCGCTTTTGCACACGAAACAAGTTCTTTGACAGTGTTGGAATGCCCTTTCCTTGCCGCAATGTGAAGCGCTGTCTCGCCTTTGGAATTCGCCCGACACAGTAGAGATGGTTGCAATTTTAGGATCTCTTGCACACATTTTCCACTGTAGTGAAAGTGGGCAGCCACATGGAGGATTGTGTTCTTGTTTGGGGTCAATTGGTACTCAAGCTGGTCCTTTTTCTTCGTCAGGACATTAATATTGCCTTCCATGGCCGCCTCATACAATTCTTTGTCCATGTAACTGCTGTATCTGAGACTAGTTGGGCTTCGGGAATTAGCCTGCAGTTGCATTTTTCTTTTCTTGATTTTTCATCTTTGTGTACACACATATTTATAGAGATACCTTTGGTCTTCTAATATGAAGAGACCGGGCAGGGAAGTTGAGCAGGCGTCCGAGGTGGGCATTCCAAGGAATAAATTGTCACATTCAAATGTCGATTTTGATTTCTTTAAGAACTTTTTCAGGATATTCATATTTGATTCTGTGGTTATGCGATTTAGATACCTTCCCTTGAATTTCACTGATAGTTCTAACCTTAGTAGGGACAAAACTTATCGGAGTTTGCTGAACAGGGATCTGTGTAAAGCTCAGAAAACACAGTGTTCACCAAGCTAGATAATGTTATCTATTATGTTCTTTATTGAGTAAAGCCTCTGTTTTGGGGAGTAATTCGAATGTAGATAACTATCAGTTAGGAAGTACGAATACTTCTAAAAGGGTGCTGTATATGGTCTCATATTTTATGTTAAATGCTGGTTTCAATGTATTTTCATGTTAAGTTAGTATTAATTTTTTTTTAATTTCAATAGCTTGTGAATGTTATATTTATATACATAGCAAAAAAAATATAAAAATTATATATATATTTTTTTGTGTAAATTGTCGTGTTTCGTGTACGGGTGTTCATATCCATACATGTGACCATTTCAGGCAAGATGATTATCTTGCCCGCATCAAAAAATTTGTTGATTAGCATGGTGAAATACTGCCCCTGCTCGTAAAATTTTATTTAGTCTTGGGTATGACTGACAAAATATTATGTCCTCGCTCCAATAATCATAGGATATTCAGTACTTAAATATGCTAATCTGCATACAAAACATGCTAACATTCACATAATCTGTACTTTTGCACCTTTTAAACCAGCGCCAAAAAAGCCTCTTCTTCCTTGCAACACAGATGCACGGCGAACGGGACCATGGCCCTCCAAAGCTCTCAAAATTCTATTTAGACCTTATAAATTTTTGGCAATTTTAGTAAAAAAAAAATTATGTATTGGCCTCCAAAATTAAAAAAGTTTTACCCAACCTCTACCACACTTTCCATTGTGAGGTTTGTTAACCCTACTTAAGATTTAAAAATATCCTTTAATCAATGTAATATTTTCACTAAAATTTAGTGGTTATATAGATTTCTTGCAAATTAAGTAAAGAAAGAGGATCAGGTTTCAATAATAAAAATTTTAAACATCTTGTTAAAAATAAAGGAAGTTCGATTTTTTAGAACGTCTAGACTTAAATAACTTAAAGCTTATTTCCATAATCACTATTTATCTATATATACACACATGCGCAAGAAATCAATTAACCCATACTTTCTATTTGTTCTCTAATTACTAAAATAAAAAATTGTTAATTTCAAATATATTTTGTACTCTTTTCATATTCCCTCTCTCACACGGTGGGGTCAACTCCTATGGGAGGGAGGGTATGAAAGAATACATAATAGCATCTAGTTATTAGATCATTTAATATAATGTAAAATATATTTCAAACAAATCAGAGAAGTCCTAATCGTCCGAACTTTCTCGCTTATTCCTTATTATATGAAAAATGCTATATGTAATTTATTTTCTCACTCTTATACACAAGTGAATAAGTTCCACATATACTTGTTAATGTAGGTCCTATAGCTTTGTGTCTATAAGTGAGAAACAATATTGTATATAGCATTACTCTTATTATATATCACATTAGAAATTGTTGAGATGATGAAAAATATTAAAAATTATGAGAGTTGCATTTCTGAATAGTTTTCATAATATTTTTAAGAGTTTTCTAACTAGTATGTTTAAATTGTACTAGAGTTTGAAACCTCTCAAAAAGTTTTTTTAAAAGTTTTCTTTAAAATTTCATAAGAGTTCCATTTCCATTTTAGAAGCAAATCTCCCCACAAGAGTTTCTTATTAACTATAAGTCTAGGCTATGCTTGGATCGAACATTTGGTGATGAAAAAGAAAAGAAAAATAAAAAGGTGAGGAAAAAAAGAACAAAAATCATATTGTATTTTGTTCTCTTTTCCTTATATTTTCTTTTTCTTTTATTTTTTTCTTGATAAATTTAGGTTTCAAACATAATGTAAGATTATGGTACCGAGAAACGAATGTACTTGAGAATTGCATGCATCATATAAGAGAATGGAATCGAGAAATGAATATACTTGAGAATTGCATGCATCATACGTTTGCTGATTGGCTTGGTGAATAGCATACTGATATAATTAACCTGCTAAAAGGGTTGGAGTCATCGTCATCAGAGAATGGGGTGAAGAAAATAATTCTTGATATTTCCATGCCCATGTTACCCATTTGATCTTGTCGATAGAATCAACGAGAGGTCCTGAAAACGCCTCTCACAATTTGCTTTCAGCTTCATCATAAACAATATGCCTAACTAGCATGGTTCTGAGAGTCCAAGAAACTTCATTATTCTGCTCTTGAGGTACCTATGACTTCTAAATTACTCATTTCCAAGAAGCAGCAGCAGGTTAATGTTTTCTACTCAAAACTTACTCTTCCTGGTCGTGGATTTGTGGAGGAAAAGGGATAGGAAATGGAAAAAAAAAGGGAAAATAAAATGAATTAATAGATGCTAAATTCTTTCTTTTGTTTGATTGGACTACAAAAATAAAAAGAAAAAGAAAATTATTTTTCAGAAAACCATATTTTTTGTTTAGTTACTCATAAAAAAAAGACATATATAAGTAATTTTGTTTTCCTTTTTATTTTTCTTTTCATTGAAAAATACAAGATCTGAACATATAGTATGATTACGTAACTAGTTTTTCGGTTAGACATTTCAATATAACAAGTTTTTTTTTTTGAATAATTACTGAAATTTGGGGAAAAAAAATGCTGAAACTATTTGTAATATTTGGAAAATTCAGTGCAATTTGAGAATTATTGAATTATGGAGGATTAACTCTGGATTCATTCATTTGATGAAAGTATCAAGATAATTCAGGAGGAATTCAAAAAAAAAATCAGGGAATTTTGTTACTATGATGGCATTGATTCCATGTATAAATTGAATCACAAAATGATTCGAGTCCAAAAATGTACTCACCTGCCCGCTTGTGTCATTACCAAACCAACATGGCTCACCCAAAATCCTGATGCCTCCAATTAGAAAAGATTGTATATCAACTAATTAATTAATGACTCACCTGCTGCAGGTTTCTCTACCAGTGGGAACTACATGTTCAGTCTCAAATAAGACTTCCATTTGAGGTGAGGGACAGCAATTTGATCCAAAAAAGCCGATTCGTGACCCACCCTTGCTCCTACTAGGAAGGATTTAAGGGTTCAATATAAGGGTTCGCTGGGTTATGGGGTAAAGAATAAAACCCTAAGCCGGTTCGGGAGAATTAGAATTTAGATGACCTTTACTCGAACTCAACCCGATTACACCCAAATAACTAGAATGTCCCTATTATTGTAATAGTACATAAATACTCATTATGTATTAGAGATTAGGGTATACATAAAGTATTATTTCACTCTTATTATGTAGACTAACAGTTTAACAATATACAGTTTTGGTCTAAACAAAAAATAAGAAGTATGTAAGTTAAACTGGCTTGACCCAATTTGAATACACATGGGGGATGAGATTAGAGACTTCAACCCATGATGAATATGAGATCAGGTGTGAGAGAGGTTTTTCCATAAGGTCAGAGTATCATGGGCCTTTTCCTAGTGGTGACCTTTTCCGCTTTGCTCAAACATTTGGGCATTATATAATCGCTGGAACATTTTATCTACTTAAAGAGAATCACATAATGAGACCAAAAACCCGAAAGAACACAACAAAATGGCTAAACATGTTCTGTTATGTTTATATGATGTAAAACTATTGTCTCTGGCCACCCTATTTTATTTGTTACATGCATGGATGTTGTATATAACTAAAAGAAAGCCTAAGTCACAAGAAGTACAGGTACCACCACTTGCAAAACAAAGCATCTGCATGCTCATGGTGATGCAATTAAAGATTGTACACGCAAACTTTTCTATATAGGAATGTAAGTCTGGGAAAATAGATGTTCTACCAGGGGGCCTGGGAGATTACTACTGTTGATGCAGAGGTGCCATGTTTAAGAGGGCTGAGCTTTTCGACCATAATGCAGAACCGTTACAAAATCCCCAGCAGAGCTGCCCACAGTTGTCTTTATTCTTTCTGGTTTTGGAGCTGGCTGCAATGACAAATCTATTAAGTTGTGCAGTGGCAAGGTGGGAGGCACTGGCTGGTCCTGCAATGTGATCTCCACCTGAGAGAAGCTTTAGTAATCAGCAAATTTGCCCATAATGGCTTGAAAGTATCTGTTCATACATATCGACTATATTATACTATTATTATAGTACTAGCTGTTCATAATGTCCGTAAGTCACCACTTGACTTAAAAGTTTAATTAAGCTATTATGTAAGGGCTCTAACAATACATATCAAGCTCTCCATGTTAGCAACTAATCTCATGATCAGCAGCTAGATAGATGTGACGAACACCTGATTTTTGGAATCAACTATATACAAATCTACTTCACTATTCCTTTCTATCAAGGGCTATTGTCTTCTACTTTATACAATGGTTTAATAAAGGTTGTATAGAGAAAAGCGTTGCACAAAACTAAAAATACACTTGGATATTAAACCTTAACCAATTGTAGCAAATGAAATCCCAACTATGGCAAATAATGTATAACTATTATCCACTATAGACAAGAAAAGATAACGCGTTAGATGCTATCATATAGACATCAGGGTGTGCATAATTATTTTTATAAGAATTGGTTAAGAAAACGTAAGGTATCTCAGCTTCACTTTCAAGATCCAGCTTTTTCACAAGATACTTTTGGATGAATGAAACTGGTAGATTTGCATTCCTACGACAGAAACAAAAGGAAAACATGTCAACAAAAATAAAGATTTTTCTTGCAGAAAACTGAAAGAATCCCTCTGGTAACAGCTGTGGCAAGAGATGGTCATCACGGAGTAATTCTTCAACAATTTATTTGAAATAATGAATTCGCATTTCAAGTTGAGGAAAAAGCCCAACAAAAGGTTAGAAAGACAAGCATTTAAAGCCGAAACACAAACCAATCAACCACATTCAGAAGCATATTATTTCACACCCACAAGAAGTATAGGTGATCAGCTTGCATCTTTCAAGTTTATAGGGTATCAAGTAATTAATTTCATAATTTTCCTTCTAAACTATGTAGTAATCCTTGCAATTTCCTTCACAACTCTATTCAAGGGGTATTCTACATTCAAATGCCCTTTGTGAGAATCAGATGGCAAACGATAAATAAAGCCTTACTAAATACAAATGCCCTTTGTGAAACACTCAGAAGATAATCAGGGATTCATGTAATTGATAATCGAAGTTGACTGGAAGACTACTTATTTTTATTTATCAGGAGCTCTATGGCTGCTTCTGTTGGAAAATAAACTTATTTTTACATATGCACATACATGACACTTGTACGGAGAGTTCATGTATGTAATAAAGAGTCAACTATTAAATTCGTGTATGTAGGTAAATACATATATGTAGATGAAGGGCCATGAAAGTATTAAAGTGTCTTGGTATATGTACATGCTTAGATGCATGTTAGTGGAACTATATAAGTATGCTATATAATATAGTTAAAAGAGAAGAGAGGAGAGAAAAAAGAAGAGAAGAAATATAATTGTAAATATAATATTCTCTCCATAGTGTTTGGATTTACTAGATTTCCAACCAAGTGGTATTAGAGCAAATAGAAAGAGAAACAAAACGCCTCACTAAATACAAAATAGAAAACTTTAGTCTTGTGTATCTAGAAAAAACTTGTAAAAGAGGAAGCAAAAAAAAAAAAAAAAAAAAGGCCATAAATCTGATTACGTGAGACCTGATTGTTTGTTATACAAAGATTACATTTTTCGTAAGACTACATAGCAATGTAGTATGCCTACACAATTTACAGAGTGAAGCATCAATATCATGACCTAACCAAACATATCAAACAAAAGATATAAGAATTCTGCTAATGTTTCAAGTATAATATCATAGCAATGAAGTGCTCATTAAAACTGAAAACATGTTGCAAAAATTCATGCTAAGACTATGAGCTTTTGTTTATTAAAAAAGGACATTGATAAGCAAATGTGTAATTGGTACAGCACTGCAGGTGGTGGTGCTGAAGAGACTTACGGTATCCTCAGGTAGCCGGAAGGTATCTGTGGCAAGGATGCATCTCCTTTCCTAAAATCATTAGCCATGAAACATACAATTAACATAGATAAGTGTATCAGTTAATTACAACATGTTGACTTTAGTTATGCTTATGATTATAAATTGAGATAAAGTAGTAGAACCTAACTGGGCATCAGAAGCAATTAACGATAACCAAATTGGATTAACTCCTCTATAGCACGTTGCGCTTGCAGCATTAACAACAGCTTGTGGTGCAATATTTAGCCCTTCGGAGCCTAAAGCTCTTTTTTGTCGAACCCCACGAGTCTTTTTAGGTTTTACTGAACCTGATGGCACAGGATTTGATCCATCCTCCTCATAATCTTTCCACTTATTAGCTCGTTCCTTAAATTTGGTTTTGTTCACATTTGCCGTATCTGCATGGATGCTGAATATTGCTGATTTGGCCGCAGATCCTTGCACTGTAGACTTGGTAGACTTTGTTATACCTACAGCTTCCACAAAGGCAATTTAAGGGTTTCCACAGATCAGCCATCCCTTCCAGTGGCTCAACAGGGTCCTCTACACCTTTACGAGGCAAGTTTTGCTTAGAGGACTCACCGGCAGAGGAATTCTGCAGCATTACAATGGTAATTATGCACAAATTGTTATATAAAGTAAAACCATAGTGATTAGAATGAAAATAGCATCTTTTCCTTATTAATGAAACAAATTATTGTTTATAAGCACAAATTCTTACCGCCTTTTTATTTTTTATAATCTTGCTTAGAGTCATAGGAGGGCTTGATCTCTCAGGACTGTATTCCTGTTTCTTAATTGGCTCCTCAATGGATAACGTGGATCCTCGCAAAGCAGGGAACTTTCTTGCAGCAGGTTTCCTTCTTCCAGTCATAGCAGTCCGGTTAGATAGTTTAGTTGGGCTAACCAAGGAAGAGAGAGACCTCTCCTTTCTTCTGGAAGGCAACGTAGCAGGCAATGGATTAGAGGAGCCAGAGTCTGTTTCCCTAGACTCTCTTCTTCCCAAGGAACCAAAGATATTTGTCCTAAGATATTGCCAATTATGGTCCTCCCTGCAGGTAAGTTAAAAGCAGAGGAGATTTTTGTGTTTCTTGATTTTGCTTTAAATTCAGTAAAGGAGAATTGAACACAAATTCACATAGCCGAAAAAGTTACGTATCAAGATATTGAGCTTGAGCAACTTGGCTTGGTAATATTTTCCATGATCCTTCACGTCTTACGTAGAACCACAAGCATACACAAAAGAAAGAATAAAGACGGGAGAGTTATATATAGCTTCAATATTTCAATCGAATCCTTATTAATATTTTACAGCTTATGTGAAAATTACATTAGAAGATAGAGAGAACACAGAAAAGGTGCATAAGCCTAAGAAAAATATCACTAGTTTGTGTAAGCAGACCATATTATGTCATAAAGCCCAATTAAAGTAGCTGATACAAGCAAGTAACTACAATAATCCTAACATTTTGAACACAATACAACCAAAAACTCCACTGGCCCAAAAAATAAATGCTTCTCCGCATCAAAGAGTGGTTATCTTCTACACATGTTCTATAAGGATTAAATTTAGTAAACAATTTCTTGTCTCTTGATCAAGAATATGTCATTTCAAATTCAAGAATCACAACTTAACTCTCCAATATCCTGTTAATGACTTACACGAACATGTCAAAAAAAAAAAAAAAGCACAAGCTTCAGAAATACTGCAGGATTGAACACAGTAGTGAAAAGGCATGATATTCTAGATATCTCTCTACTAACTAGCCAAGGTTCAGAAGTCCTCTTATACTCATTTTACTGAATCTAAATTAATTTACCTTGGTTGAAGAATTTTCCACAAGGGTTAAAGAGGTAATAGTGGAACTAAAAGTCGTTGCTTGCCTCTATCACATTTTATTTTCGTATTTTAATAGCTGCTATAATTTATGATTGTGGATCATGACAAGTGCAAAATAAAAATTTTCCAACCCTGTATTTCACATAAACACATTTTGGAATGCCATTTCAAAGTATCTCTCCTCCATTAAATGAAAAGCTCTATGAACTATCGTGGCTATCCAAACATCACATCATTGTCAAACAAAGAGTTGGATAAAAAATTAACTCTACCCTTGGCCGAGAGGAGATGGGGCCATTCAGAACCCAGCTCTAATATCATGGGTTATTGGGTCTAACTCAACATTGAAAACCAGCTAGATAAGGGTTGTTCAAGAACATATATGAATGTCATGGCTTTCGTGTTCAGGTGTGCGGGACTTCGCTCACACAATCAATTAATTATATATATTTCACACATACTCAAATCCATGTTAATTATCATTGCTCTTCTAAATGTGGAAATGACATGCAGTTCTTTGAGAACAGCTATGAAATATCTGCATCATATTTTTATGATTACACCGTATACACTTATGAGAAAATTATATCTAGATTTCAGAAAGACCACTATGTGAATAAGCAGGTGGTCAATGTGTCAAAGTTCAAAAACAAGAGTAACAAAAACATCAGATACCTGAGCTTCTCCAATGGAGCACAACCTAGATATGCATTGCATTCTGGACAACTATCCAACTCCTCTTCTGTTATCTTTTTATATATGCACTTCTTGCAAACTGTTTTCAAAATAAATTAAAAAAAAGATATTAGTATTTCCATTGCAATAAAAGCCATGCTCATATATTCGTGTTACTGAACTTGCACTATCTACCACGTGAGGGGTAAAAAACCATCAGATAACTAGGAAAAACATAAGAAAATTTTGGAGATTTAACAAATTAGCATGCAACCATGCAGTAGCTTCTAGTGAAACCCTAAGGGCTGCATGGAAGTTGTCACAACGTATATATGCATTCTCATGCCCAAGCATTATATAACCCTAGAAAAAGCTATTCTTTCAGAAAATACGTATAAAAAATTTTACTAAAATGATGGGGCGATAAAACTTTTATAAGGGTAATGTTATACAAACAGAAAATTCATATATAATCTATTACTAGAATGATATAGTTGGATAAGAGCCATTTACACTAAAACAAAATACCCGTCTTTTTTTTGTTTATTTGGTAGGTAAGAATTTTATTATCAAAAAAGAAAATTATTACAAAGAAGATTAGGACACAACCCTATGGGCACTCAAACTATGAAAAGAAGAGACACCAAGATGCTAATCCAAACCTAGCCTAATGTCACTGTCACATTATTTTAGTACGATTTTTTGTACACATTTTTTTGAAAGAATAGTATTTTTCTTGAAGAAATCACCTATTATAATGGCTCTTGATTACAAAAAGAAAAATGCTATTATTCTAAAAAATTTTGTATAAAAAATTAGACTAAAATAATGTACAAAAAATTGAAAGACTCTCATTTAACTACATCTTTTTTTGTATAAAAATTTTGATTGTACAACATTGTCCATATACGGAAGGTAACATTTTGGTCCTCTTTACGTAGATGAATGAAGTTCAGCTCAAGACTTCCATATATAAAACACCCAAAACGAGCTCAAGTTTATAGCATACATGCCAAGCAATTAGCCGTCATATCCTTCACATACATCGTTTTGACACCAACATGTAGCTACTATCTCTATCTGGATTATCTCAATCTATATAGCTACTATCTCTATCTGGTAAGTTCAACTTTACCGTTGCTTACAAATGAGAGAGCCAAAATAACAAGAGAGGACAGTAATCTAGAATTAATCTATTCCTATATCTAGGTAAGAATCAACGATGGATCAATCGTGTAACACCTACCAAGACAAAAATAGGGCAAACTGAAGCATACCCAGATCATAAAAATGCAAAATAGAGAAGACCCGGATCACAAAAGCACAAATTTAGCAATACCCATATCACAGAAAAGCTAGAAAACGATAAAATTCAAACGGAAAGGTTGATGTGATAACGTAAACTGAGAGTAAGCCGGTTCACAAAATTCAGAAGTAAAGTGAATTGAGATGATGGTCAGAACAAGTGCAAGAAAAGAACACAGAGAGAGAGAGAGAGAGAGAGAGAGAGAGAGAGAGAGAGAGAGAGAGAGAGAGAGATGAACTTTGAGGGCTTACATGTGTCAAAACATTCAGTGATGGTGGTGGCATTTTTGAAGAGTTTCTTGCAGATGGGACATATCATGCATGATGCGATACTCTGGCTCTGAAGTGAAACCTTCTGTTTGTTGCTGGTCATCATCAACGGCTTTCTCTCTCTCTCTCTCTCTCAGAGACCCCGAGAGTGACAGCTTCTTATGGACGTACCCCCATATGAGATTGCATGCTACCCAATTAAACCCCCAAGAAAATCTTGAGATTTTCCTTCATTCCTCTAGAGAAAACATGAAAATCACTGAGAAAATTACCCACCCAGATGACCCAAACCAAACAAGAAGAAAGAAAAAGAATCTCCAAACCCCCTCCCCTCTCTATGGATACATCTTTCTTTCTCTCTCTATATGGATCGATCTAGAGAGAGAAATCGGTTTCGAAGTGTGATTCCTAGATAGGTTGGATTATTCGAAGAGAAGCGACGTGGGTTTTGTTGGATTTGGACAATGGAGGCTTGTGGATGACGATGACAGTGTGATGATCTGTTCGAGGCTCTTTCTCACCATTGAGCTTTGTTACGAGCGAGACAGAGTTCGAGCAAACACACATATATTAGCTAATGGCAGGGGACTAAAATACGCTTACAGTGCTTCGGTGTTAACCTGCGCACGTGGTTGACAAGAGTCCAGTGCTGTTTCTCGTGTCAATAATGCAAGCGAGTGCGTTTCTCGGGGTTTCCAGCGCACACGGTGAGATTAAAGTAAAGTTTATCCGTGCGCCCCTGGCGTACTTTAGAGAAGAGTGCGCAGGGATTAGGTGCGATTTGTGTTAAAAAGAAATGAAAAATCAAAGAAACAAAAAAAAAAAGTACTACCGCTATGCATGTATTTCTGTGCACCATTTATTACTTAATTGGCCCCATTTAAAGTTAAAATTAGAAAGGAGTCCCACGGTTTGCATCTAAGATTTGTCCGAAATGGAGAATATTAACTAGTCAAGGCAATGAGATTATGCAAGTGAAAGTCTTGTTTATTGTGTTTAGCGAGTGTATTTCTAAGGGATTTTCATTGTTAGGTGAGGTGATTGTGCTTTACAAGTGTAATTTACATGTTTTAATTAGTTATTTGTTAGTTTTAGAATATGTTTAATTATGTTGCTTTAGTCCTAATTCGTTACTAACTTAGTTTTATGTATGCTTTTAGGAATTCTGCCTTAAAAAGAAAAAATTCGGGCTAAATTGAAAAAAGCATATGAAATGTGTTTGAAGTGAGTTTGAATGGTAAATAGTGGCGTTTGAACGGTGAATAGTGATGTTCGAACTGTGAACAGGTGATTGAAGTTCGAACGGTACGTCAAACGGTATCACGCTAAAATCAGCTCCGAAGACCGTTTGATAGATTCAGAAAGCATAAAATTCGTTTAAAGAACGTTAGAAGACTGTTCTAGGCATTTGAAATCCGTTCAAAGGCCGTTTGAACTGTGCGGCGGGATTTTTTATTATTCTACTGCCTATATAAGTTGGGATTGTTGTTATTTTGAGGGGATTTTATGGTTGACATTTTTCTAGAATTTTTAGGAGTAGATTAGAGTATTTTATTTATAATTTTCATTCAGTTTTCAATTCCTATAATCAGATTACTCAATTTTTCAATATATTTTTAATACAACTTTGCGTATCTAAGATTATAATGAGTAGCTAGATTCTTTCTTGGGATCAATTGAAAATCTTTGATAAATGAAAGAGGTACGCTTTTGGTTTTAAAGTTAAATTTTCTGTTTCTTCTTTCTTCTTTCTTCTTCGTTCTAGAAACCTTCGAAAACTTGGACATTTGATTATGTTTAGTAACGTTTATGCGTGAGTCTATATTCAGTATATGCGCTGCATGAATCGATGATACTCGTCATTGATTCTAATAACCTGATTTATTCTATAAGTTGAAGTTTTAAAAAACACTTGCTTTTATCACTAAATTTTTCAAATCCGAGAATCGCGATGTAGTCGAAGGATTTGAGTTATTGAAATATCTCCTTTGGAATTTCAAGAGATGCAATTGGTTAGAACGATTGATTCTGGGACTTTTTATTTCTTAGTTTAAATTAGATAACAATCTTTTCTCAACTTAAAATCAGATTTTTGTTTCTTGGAGTGTTTTTCCCTAAAATTTTTGATCTACGATAAGTTTTTCTATTTACGTAAATCATCTTCTTTGTGAAATCGATCTCGTACTTACGAAAAATTATTACTACATCGCAATCGTGCACTTGCGATTAAGTATCACTTTTTTAGGGAACGATCATGAGGTTAAACAACATGAGTAGCTATGCACCCCTAAAATATTTTAGCGAAGAACACAGTGTCAGATAGAATTTGTGTCAAAAGAGAAAAATGGAAATAAACTTGCTCTCCTAGTGTTTTTTAATACGGTAGTCATTGTTATGCATAATTTACCAGTTAATTGGGTCCGTCCCTCACGAAGTTGAATTTAGAACGGTCACCACATGATGCAACGTTTGTATTAAAAATTTGTTCAAATAAGAATCTCAACTAGTCGAGGCAGTGAAATTACACCAAGTGAGAAGTCTTGTTTCTTGCGCTTAACGAGGGCATTTCTCAAGACTTTCCGCCGCAAAGGTAAGGTTAGAGTATATGTCAAAAGATATGCGTCCAGCCGTATTTTAGCAAAGAACGCACAGGGATGATTTGGTGTAAGATAAATAAAATAAATAAATAAAAACTCACCATAGACTTGCTTTTGCATATTACAACTACTGTAATGTATTAATTTACCTGTTAATTGGCACTCTCATAAATTTGAATTCAGAATAGCCGCCACATAGTGCGACATTCGTATTGAAAATTTGTTAAAAATCGAGAATCTCAACTAGTCAAGGCAATGAGAATATCTCAAGTGAGAAGTCTCGTTTGTTGTGCTTAATGAGTACATTTCTTAAGAGTTTTCACCGCACAGCTGAGGTTAAGGCACAAGAGTAGCTATGCGCTCTTGGCATATTTTAGAAAAGAACACACTAGGGATAAGGTAGTGTCACATGAAATTTATGTCAAAAGATGAATAGAAAAAAAAAAAAAAAACCGTCCTACACATGTTTCTGCATAGGACAACTATTTTGATGCATTAATTTACTAGCTAATTCACACCCTCGCCCAAGCATTTTGAATAAAATCAACATTTCCCTCCATGTAAAGTTGAATTCAAAATAACTATCACATGGTGCGACGTTAGTCTTGAAAGTTTGTTAGACATCAAGAATCTCGACTAGTCAAGGCAATGTGATTAAGCCAAGTGAGAAGTCTTATTTTTGCTTAACGAAATAGTTTCTTAAGAGTTTCTACCGTACAAGCAAGGTTAAAGTACAAGAGTAGCTATGCATCTGTGGCATATTTTAGCAAATAGTGCACTAAGGATGAGGTGATGTCACATGGAATTTGTGTCGAGATAAAAATGGAAAGAAACAAAAAACTGTTCTACACATGTTTTTGCATACGCTAGCTATTGCAATGCATTAATTTACCAATTAATATATTAAGACCTCATAAAATGAATTCAGAACGTTGTCACATGGTGTGACAGTTGTATTGAAAATTCGTCTAGTTAAGGTAATGAAATTATGCCAATTGAGAAGTGTGGTCTACATCAAAAGTGGGTCTCACAGTGAATTTTTTTTTAAAATAATGGAACCGATGCAATCACTTGCCATATGGGACACATAATAGTAATGTAATATCTGAGTATGTTTACAACCCTATAAATCATGTGTAATGTGTGTGTAATGTAAAATTTCAGTACGTGCACCAGCTTACAAAACGCACGTGCCAAGCACGGGAACACTAGGAGTGAGAATTGAACGCAAGATTGAGGGGAAATTCAATTTTCACTCTAGATTTAATTAACTCAACTAAGAATCATCTAGTTACCACATTATGTATCAATTGGCATTAGATGTGGATTACACGTTTTAAGAACAACAACATCATATGCTAAATTGTGGTAATCATTCAAATGCTATGCACTTTTTGAAAAGATGACCGCCTTCTTATGGGACACTTCATAAATAGTTTAAACTATATTTGAATTGACTCCGAAGCTTCAAATCATAGTACTAATTAAAACACCTTCATCCCTTCTCAATTAGGAAGAGAAAAATACTAGGGACAGCCACGGTTGTCCCTTAGTTACCAACTGATTTGTATCACATCAATTGAGCGCTATCAACAAATGCGGTTGTTTCTCAGTCACCAATTGATGTAGTGCATATCAACTAATAACTGAAGGACAGTCGCGGTTATCCCTAGCACTCTTCTTCAAAATATGCTAGGGGTAGTTGTGTACCCCTAGCATGTTTTAGCGAATAACACACAAGAGATGAGATGGTGTCACATGAAATTTGTATAAAAATGAAAATGGGAAAATTTTTTTTTGAGTAGTATCGTCCTACACCTGTTTTTGCATATGACTGCCACTTGTTGCGACATTGGTACAGAACATTTGTTTAAAATGGAAAAACTTTATTAGTCAAGGCAGTGAGAGTATTTTTTTTTTTTTATAACGAGGAAGTACTCTACAGTAGAGTCACAATGGACCCATTCATGTGGTATAAATTCTGAACCCATGAGCCCTCACCGTTACCTATAAATCGAGTGAATTCTAGACTCACATCTGTGGTGGTGGCCTGTTACCGTAGGGATTGAAATTTGAGACTTAAGAGTTATTCCTCCAAGTCTTAACCGTTCCACTCACAGCTGCAAGTTCAAGACAATGAGAGTATGCAAAGTAAGAAATGTGGTGCACACACATGTGGGTACCACAAGGAGATTTTTTTTGTTAAATTAGGGAACTGCTCCAATCACTTTCCATATATTAGGCACGTAGTTATGATGTAATATCTGTATATGTGATTACGTGCACTACCTTATAAACACACATAATGGCTTTGTAACGTAAAATTTTTGGTACGTGTAGGCCTGTTAAAAGCCCAGGTCTGGTATGGATCCGATTCGACATGTATGCAATCGGATAAGAAAAGGTCCAAATCGTGATTCGGACCATGATCTATTAGATCGAATCTGGTTATTTTAGGATAGGGTAGATATTGGACGAGTCAGGTTTACACAATTTTTTTTTTTATCAGATGCAAAATTAAATTTTAAGTTTGCCTAATTAAAATAATTGCATTCTCAAGCCCATTGAAGCTGCCCCTTTAACATAAATTTATTTAATATATAATTTTTTCTTTATAAATAATATTAAATAACATAAATTTTAATTATATATAATATAAATGATATTAAAATGTAAAATTATATCATTTTATGTATATTTCGGGCCAGCCCAGGCTTTAAAGAATTTCCAAATCCACTGATTAAACTAATTGGGTGTAAAAAAATTTCAAGTCCTCTAATTTATGGACAAATTTATTGGGTTCTCAGGCCCATAACCACCCCTATCTCTGGCCATATAGTACGTGCACCACCTTATAAACAAACCTACCAAGCACCTGCACCCTAATAAGAGTGAGAGATGACCGTGAGGCTGTTAGGAAGTTTTTACTTTTCACCTTGAGTTTAATTGACTCAACTGAGGAGCGCCTAATTGTCGCTTGATTTATTTATAGGCATTAGTTGTGGATTACGCTCTTTAAGAACATGACGATACGTTAACCATCAATACTAGATAAATTAGGGTAATCATCCAAATTTTATGCAAAATATGAGATTATTGATCCTTACTTTACACAACAGCCATTAATTTTTTGTTATTTTTCCATATATAAAACACATTATATTTTGTATATCTTTTGTTATATCATCTATTTTTCATTTTAAAGTATTTTAATATATTTTGAACATTTTATTCATCCATTTTTGGTTACTTTTTTTTATTTGACAATATCGTTAATATTTTTGATAACTTAGTTAGTATATTTTCGTCCAATATTTTGAAGTATAACTAGGGAAATGTGTATTTTTATATTTTACCTATTCAAATGGTTTTAAATTTTAGCTTATACCTATAAAAATTAGGAATTTTATTAAAACATTGAAATTCAAACTTATTATGTTTCAATATTTCAAATATCTGATTTGGCCCTAAATTTATGAATTCATAGTCTTTGAGTTAATAAAAAAGTTTTTTTTTTTTAGAAACTATAGGGAAACCAAGCATGCTAAGTCTTCCATAATATCATGGAGATATATAATATACAAAATAATGGAGGCAAAATTCAGCATCAGTAATGAATCTAATGACTCATTGTCGTTGGTATGAATAACTATAGTTATTGGCTCTTTTCTAGCGTAACCTAAGGAAAGGAATTTAAGTTGGAGTTTTCAAATAACATTTTATAGATGCATGGAATTTGTTTTGGTGTTGCAACATTAATTGGAATTTCTTTTTTTTTTTTTTTCCAACATCATTAGTTTAATTCATTTGAAATTTTGAATTCCTTAATTCCACAACACTACTTGGGCGACATTGGCTTCCATGCCAAACAAACAAGAAAAAAAATTCTATTTACAATTATTGAAAATTTGTAAAGCTTCAATGGGAGAATTGTAAAGGACATGACTTGGCTCATATGCTTGTTTAGTATTAAACAAAATAACCTCTACGCATACACGTGCAGATTACGTGCAAGTCACACACACACACATTGAGAGAGAGAGAGAGAGAGAGAGAGTATGCCTAATATGCATTGAAATTTAGATGATTTTGAACTCTCCTCTCTTCATTCTTCATACATTCTTCTTCTCCCAATGATTTTGTTATCACCTAAAAAGGAAAAAAAAATTTTAACTAAGGGATGAGATGATATTTGCATTAAAATAGTGTGAAAAGAAATGAAAATCTTGGCCAGTAAGATTGTGCTGAGTGAGAAGTGTAGTCATCATCACATTCGGGACACACAACTTGAAAGTTTGATTTTTACCCTATATTAGTTGACAACCTATGTTTTGACTTGCTCAAGTGTCGTCTAATTCTAATGCTGCATTTTAATTGGCGCTAATCGGCATTGCTTACCATAAAAGAAAGTTGCTTCATTAGGCAATCACTATGCTACATGAACTATTGTAATTTTCTCAAACTCTACACTTCTTGAATCATAACCGCCCCTGTGTTGCGCTACAACAAAGTTTACCTAACAAGAATTACAGTGAGCTCTAAGTTTATAATCGTAATACAAAGTGATAAAGGTGCAATAGTTTTAAGACAGTAAGTACTCAATCTTCACGTGAAATCATGTACTAAAGAAAAAACTTGAAATTCACAATGTACCCATTGTAATTTTATAGCCTACGAGCAGCTAAAAATGAGAAATATTTTAAAATGATTTAGAAAAACAAATCATATGAAGCTACTTTCAAGTAACGATGTAGATTTCTCCAACTTTACATATGAGGTTGATGGACTTAAATTCAGATAATGTGTCTGACTTCGAATTGGTCAAACTCCAAACAATGACATGCAGTTTAAAGGTTATAACATTCAATGAAATTCAAGATAATCAAAAGCTCAAATTTAAAGGTTTTTTAAGTAATTTTGCTAATTTTCCAAAGTTTAGCCATAATTTATGAAATTTGGCCAAAAAAATTAGTAACTTTTACATCCAAAAGATTCAACCATATAGTGCAGATTTAGCAAGTTCTATATTCAGACTTATTGCCCATTTGATTGAAAAGCCAAGCAATTTGAGACCCATGAGTGAAATAATATATTAGCAAGACTTACATATAATCATGTTGTGCATTGTAGTCCACTTCCATAGTTAGATGGCAACAAAGACAACATAAAATGGTGACGCAAACTTGGAAGTTTGGCCCAAATCAATGCATCGAAACGAGTAGCAAGGTGCCACTAGTCAATTTATGATAAAACAATTGATTCTGAAGACATATAAATGGAAATTAAATTGTGAGTTGTAAGAAATGGCTCTAGCAGATGGTTGTCTAAAATAATCCTAGCAACTATTTCTTTCTATTATTTCCAAAAGGTAAAGATGTGTCTATATGAATTTGTTTTGGAATTGCAACATTAATTTGTAATTCTGTTTTGACATTACCAGTTGTGACTTATTTGAAATTTTCAAATTACTTAATTTCATATCAGTACTCAAGATAAATGTACCTTTAATGCTAGATGAATGCGCAAGAAGTATCTCCAAGTAGAATTATAAGTAGTAAAAATCTCTAAAACCCTAATGAGAGAATTGTAAAGCACATTGCTCAATTCAATTTATTTTTATTTGAAATTGGACAAATGAACTTCTAAGCGCACCTCTGTGTGTGAATGCACATTGGAGAGAGATGGAGAGAGTAACTTGGTACCAGTCGTAGCTTAGACTATTCGTAGTTTTCTTCTTCTTGTTCTTCTTACCTCTTTCTTCATTTCTTCTCTTCTCAATGATGTCATAAGACCTTAAAATGCAAACAAAGAAACGAAAAACAAGGTCAAAAAAAGTTGTTGAGGCAAAGTAGAAAAAAGGATAAGATAGATCATGAGCAAGTATATATCTAATATAGATATACACATAACTAATTAAATGGTATAGATTTCACCGTGCATAATACAATGAAAAATAATCAATTTCTTACTAATAATTAACGACTCACTAATAATGAATGGGGGTATTATTAGTACCTGTAGAAATTAGAGCATTTTTTGTTCCTTGCATTTCAATTTAGAATTGAAGAAAGCAGCCTCTGTGCATTCTTCGTGTATGCTTTTGGTGAGAGAGGGATAAGAGAGGAAAATTACCTAATAAACAATGAACCTTAGATGATTGCTAGTGCTCTCTTTTGATTCTTTTCTCTCATTCTTCTTTTTCTCTTCTCTCTTAATGGTTTTGTAAGAATGGACATAAAAAGTAAAAGAGGAAAAGCTACATAAGGAAGGGAATGAAAGGAGTAAAGTGGGAAAATAAGAGTGAATTATACAAAGCTAAATTGGACAAGACTTGGGAGATTTAAGGGACATGAAAGAGAAAATAATTGATTCCTTACTAATAAATAGTAACTTCAAACAATAGGAAACATAGCTTAGGCAGTAATAACTAACTGAACCAATCAATTCAAAATATGAAAGCAAAGGCAAGTGCTGTATTAAAAAGTAGAAGAAAATAACAATTTTAAATAAAATTGTTTTTGGTATAGCTCTGACCATGATTTGTCAAGTCATCCACCACAAGGTTGTGAAAAATTAACTGAATGCCTCTTGTTACTTTTCCTGTTAAGGAAATCTTTCATAATTCAACCCTTTCCTAACTTTATCCCTTTCCAAATCTTAACTTTCCAAATCTAAGTTTTCTAAACTTTCCTAAACTCAAACCTGTCCTAATCTCAAGATCTTCCAAAACTCCAAAACTTCAAAACTTCCCTATTTCAAAACTTTCTAATTTTCAAAACTTCCCTAAGTTGAAATTTTCCAATTTTCAAAACTTTCTTAAGTTGAAACTTTCCTAATTCAAAACTTTCCTAATTCAAAAACTTTCCTAAGTTGAAACTTTCTTAATTCAAAACTTTCCTAAAGTTGAAACTTCCTTAATTTGAAAACTTCCCTAATTGAAAACTTTCTTAATTTGAAACTTTTCTAATTTGAAACCTTTCCTAATTCAAACATTTCCTAAATCCAATCTTTCCTAATCTCCTAAACCTTCCAAGTCGAGTCAAATCTTTCCTAAATCTCTTTCCTAAGTCTAGGTTTCTTAAACCTTCATCTTTCTAAAACAAATCTAAATCTTTCTTCCAAATTCTACCTTTTCAAATCAAAACCCAATCTCGTCAATTCCAAAATTCTAAATTCCAATTTTCAATCTTCTATTCTAAGTTCAATCTCTCAATCTTCCCAATTCAATCTCTTTCTTCCAATCCAACCTTCTATTTTCAATCAAACTCTTGACTGACCTGATTCCTCCAAAAGGATACGTAGGCAACCTTCATAGGTGCGGTCACAACTTCTTTCAAATCTCCAATTCCACAACATTTTTCAAGTTTCTATTTTCACAAAATCTTTCCAAATCTCCAATCTATTTTCAAACTTCCAATTTCAAATTTCTATTTTCAAATCTCTATTTCTAATTTTTCAAACTTTCCAATTTCAAATCTATCCTTTCAAATCTTTCTTCTAAAATCAAATCAAATTCTTCTTTTCAAATCTATTTCCAAATCAACTCTCTTTTCTTGCACTTGCATATCATGCATCATGTTTTTCTAAACATTGTTTTCTAAAGTGGATAGGATTGAACTATAGTTAGTTGAAAACTCTTATAGGTGAATCTAGGGTAGATTGGCATGTAAGTACCGCAAGGGCAGGCTAGGGTGATGGCTTAGTACGTCTTCCCTACACATAACCAACCTCTGAACCTAGAATTATTGTTTTCAAAGATCAAAACAGAGTTATTTTTCAAAAAGGGCTAAATGTTTTCCGAAGGTTGCCAAACAACCTGTTTTCTTAAAAACCCTCTCTTGAGGTGGTATTTTCAAAATCTTTTTCCAAAAACCCTAAGTGTAGTCTCTGGATTATTCTTAATTTTTAGGTGACCTAATTCACCTTATTCAAGTTAGGTGGTGACTCCAAACTTTTTCTAAAAGCCCTTTGTTCAAATCTATTTTCGATTTAAACTTAGTCGCACTCATTCTTCTAGGAGGGTGAGTTCTAACGAGAGAGTACAGCATTTTTTTCACTTGTGTGTGTATTCCTCGAGTGCGAAAAATCTAGGCACGACAAAAGTCATCTCATAAAGAGGGGCCCTAATCCCTCTTCGCTCATGGAGATAAGGTTGTCGAGAAGACAAGGGAGCAATTCAAATCAAGGGCTTCTACCAACAAAGCAGATCCAGAGGCTCAAGAGTAGTTTAGGATCCTATGATGTAAATGTAAAAATAGGTGGAAGTCCCAAGGAAAATGTTCCCCTTCCCCATTTCTATGTATTTTTGAAAAAATTCTACATACCAAAAGGAATTCATCTCAATAAAATCGTTCTCATTGTCAAATGAATGAATAAATCTATGAATGGATGAATGAACAGGGGGCAGGTATAGTATTTGCATGCAGGGGCAATCCCTTATCTCCAGACATGAGTGAAAGCATCATGCTTAGCTCCCCTCAAAAGGCAAGGGCATCCTTAGGACACGCATCGCATAAAGCCTTTCCAAATCAAAAACCTAACTTGCAATCTTTTTGCTTTGTTTTTGTTTAATTTCTTTTCCTCCCCCCATCTCATCAAAAGACTAGCCATAACTTTGGTGAGACTGCTTGCATTATAGGTCACCATTGCTCCCCGGAAAGGAAGAAGAGGAACACGAGTGACCCCTGTCCTTCGAACGCCAGTCCGTACTCGACAAAGAACAGCACAAATGTCAAACGAAGGCAATATTCCCGATCAACAGAACAGTTCGGTGACACATGAAGAAGTGAATGAAATGAAGGCAAAGATAGACGAAATGTTCAAACTCATACAACTAATGGCCTTCAAAGGGCCCGTCACGAACCCTTCGGCATCCACATCCTATCCTAAGGAAACTGAAGTAATCCCACCAAGGGTCGTCCTACGAACTAACGGTAAAACAAAGAGCAAGGAAATCCCTAAAGTAGTACAAATCGAGGAAGGAGAGGAGGACAACCCTGAAACCATCTTGCTGACTGCCACTTCAAAGAAAGAAGGCCCAGACCCTCTCGATCTCAAAATACAAGACTTGGAGGAGTCCTTGCGCAGTCTCCAAGGTTATGACACCTTCGACGGGATGGCTTATGACGAACTTTGCTTCTTCCCAAACCACCCGAGGCCGCCCAAGTTCAAAATGCCCGACTTTCAGAAGTATGACGGGAGTAGGGACCCTGTAGCACACTTGAGGTTGTACGCTGGGGCATTAAGTGGACATGGGAACGACCCCAAACTTCTGATGCAATTGTTTCAACACAACCTAACTAGGCCTACTTTGCAATGGTTTGCTCGCTTGGACTTGAGAAAAATAACAACCTGGAATGAGTTAGTCATAGCTTTCCGATCTCAATATCGGCATAACAGTGACCTGACCGTAGATAGATACGCCTTGATGATGATGACTCGAGGCGAAAAGGAAAGCTTCAAAAGCTACGTTTTGAGATGGAGGG
Source organism: Euryodendron excelsum (assembly GCA_033060915.1). Classification (NCBI taxonomy): domain Eukaryota; kingdom Viridiplantae; phylum Streptophyta; class Magnoliopsida; order Ericales; family Pentaphylacaceae; genus Euryodendron; species Euryodendron excelsum. Next base: position 6,849,925 of record CM065387.1, on the reverse strand, counting down.
AGGCGGCTGCGCAAGTCAACCCTCCACTGCTAGAGAAAGAATACGTACAACTATTTGTGAATACCTTCCAAGGGCTGTACTATGAGCGCCTGTGCTTAAGTATCGGAAAGAGCTTTTCTAAGTTGATAATGCAAGGGGAAATGATTGAGAGTGGGCTGAAAACTAGCAGAATCACTGACCCCTATGCCAAGACAAGTGAGGGATTTGCGAACGCGGCCAAGAAGGTGGCAACCACTCGGGGCAAGGGCAAGAAAGAGGGAGAAGTATCTGCTATCCTACCTACACAACAACAACCATATTACCCCCAATACCAAGCTCGACCTTCACCACCTGCTCCCATCATCAATATCCCCGTTGCTGCTACACAAGCACCCCTAACTGGACATGCTGCAACTCGACCATACTTCAACCCCAACAAGAATAACAACAGGCGAAACCGAGAGTTCAAACGTTTGGCATGCACCTAGACAGAGGCCTATCATGAGCTCCTCAAGGCCAAGCATATAAACCCCATTTCCCCGTGGCCATTGCCAAGCCCGCTGCCACCAACTTTCAACCCTACCCTTACCTACGAGTACCATTCTGGGGGACAGGGGCATGACACAAAATCCTGTTTCTCCTTGAAACATAAGATTCAAGACCTCATTGACAACAAGGTCATTAACACCCAAGAAACAAAAGCGGTCCTCGCGCCCAATGTCATGACAAATCCCTTACCAGACCATGCTGTCAACATCATCACCGAGGGTGAGGCGGATCCTGATGGCATTATAACCGCAGAGTACTTCGAGGGTGAGTCAGACACCGAAAGCGATTGGGAGGAAGAACTACCACCATGCCCTATCTATCTCTACAATGCAAGTGGAGAGCAAAACCCTTTCGACTGGCCCATGAATGAACCTGTTGCAAACATTCCCAATGATACTGCACTTGTTAACGGCTGGGGAGAGAAATTCCTACACCCTAGATATGCCGAAGTCGAGGCCCGCTTAAAAGAGGAGCTTTTTTATTACGAGGACATGGGCTGGGGCATCTATGAGCCAAAACTACCAAACCCACCCTTCGACTTCAACAAAGGCGATCTGGATAGCCTGTTTGAAGAGATTGACAAAGAGGAAGCCAAAAAGGAAGAAGCTAAGGAAAAGTCGTCGCAAGCCTCTGATGAAGGTCTGGTTATGAAATCCCAAGAAGACGAACAAGAGAAAAATGCTCAACTAAAGGACAGCCAGCAGAAGTCCCAAGAAGGGACGCACAACCCCACTGGCCCCATTAAAGAAAAAGAAGGAAAAGGAGGAAACCCTGGTTACGCTAAGGCTGTTAATCTCTGCCACATGGCAACGGACATATCAATTCGCCTAGTGTAAGCACCCCATTTTTGACCGCTTGGCAGTCTACGCTCTGTCCAGACTTGTGCTCAAGTCAATATGGATGTATTCCAATCGAAACCAACTTTCTAAGTTCAAATCCCGTCTGTTCATCGCTTCCCGGGCCCGCCAGGTCCAAATAGAGGCAAAATGACCAAAATGCCCAAAGGGGCATTGTTCTTTCCAATTCCAATTCTAATCCCTCTCTCGAGACAGTTTATTCCTCGAGAAGGTTCCAAGTCAGGCACGTCTTTCCGAAGACGGTAAGTCCCCTTTCCAATCCCTCTCTCGAGACAGTTTATTCCTCGAGACGGTTCCAAATCAGGCACGTCTTTTCAAAAACGGTAAGTCCCCTTTCTAATCCCTCTCTTGAGACGGTTCCAAATCAGGCACGTCTCTCCATAAATGATAAGACCCCTTTCCAATTCCAATCCCTCTCTCGAAACAGTTTATTCCTCGAGACGGTTCCAAGTCAGGCACGTCTTTCCGAAGACGGTAAGTCCCCTTTCCAATCACTCTCTCGAGACAGTTTATTCCTTGAGACGATTCCAAATCAGGCACGTCTTTCCGTAGACGATAAGACCCCTTTCCAATTCTAATCCCTCTCTCGAGACAGTTTATTCCTCGAGACGGTTCCAAATCAGGCACGTCTTTCCGAAGACGATAAGACCCCTTTCCAATTCCAATCCCTCTCTCGAGACAGTTTATTCCTTGAGACAGTTCCAAATCAGGCACGTCTTTCTAAAGACGATAAGACCCCTTTCCAATTCCAATCCCTCTCTCGAGACAGTTTATTCCTAGAGACGGTCCGACACGTTTTTCAAAAAAAATCTCTTCGAAACAGTAAGTCCCTTTAAACCTATCGACTGGGACGAGACCCCAAGTCCCCTAGATGGTATAACGGTCCACCTTTGGCGCCTGCTAGCCTACCAATGCAGAAATGTCCGTTTAGGCACGCCTTTCGAGAAAGTTAATTCTCAGACGCTAAGTCCCTTTAGTAGCTTCCTGAGATCAGGCAGTCTCGGGAATGATCGCGAACCGTTAGAGTAGTGAAAATACTCGCAAACATCGCAACTGTTAGAGTAGCAGAAATACTCGCAAGCAGGTCGATATAGGGAATTGCCAACAAACCCTTGTGCAATGACGACCGCCGTTAGAGTGGTGGAAACACTCAAAACCCAGGTCAACACTAGTGTCTGCTAGCCCACGTCGGTGAAAAATGACCAAACTGCCCCTTGGGCCTTTTCTGAGACTTTCCGATCAAGATGATTATTTTGCCCCTAGGTATCCGAACGCCCCGGGAACCACACCGGCTCTGAGAATCAAACCAGTAACCTCTCGAGAATACTTCTTATAGTATTCTCAACCTTTCGTTATCTTTTCGAATCATTCCGAGTCAGTTCCGGCAAACTCGGTGCAAAATGACCGTTTTGCCCCTGGTGGGCCGGTCACCTCTTCCGACCACACCGGCTCTGGGTATCAAACCGGAAACCTTTGGGAACATTCTGAATAATGTTTCCAAATCTCAAGTCTTCTTCCGGGACAGTACGAGTCCGTCCCGACGGCTTCTCGATCCAATTGACTGTTTTGCCCCTAAAGGCCCGGTCAACCCTTCCGACACATCCTATCTTCATTTTTCAAGTCAAATACCTCCGGGACACTATTTTAAGTGTTTCTGCTCTTTTCCGGCCTTCCGGGTCATTCCCGGTCTTCCAAACGCCTTCCCAGACTTTCCGGAGTCACTCCTAGTGAAGCCAGGCTAAAAATTGCATAGTAGTCACTAGTACAGGCACCCAAATCTAGTCAAAGATACGTTGCTTGCCGACCTTAAACATTTCCCAAATGGCTGGCGCCACTAGTAGTGGCGCCAAGCCAAAAAATGGCCTGGCGCCACTCCTAGTGGCGCTAGTGTAATGTTTGGCCTGGCGCCACTGTAACAGGCGCTAGTGCATTCCTCTCTCTATAAATACAAAGCCTCTTCCAGCGTGAAAGAGGTCCGCAAACTCAGTCTAAAAACACCAAAATTCGATATACAGAGCTTGAATACTCCCTAAACCCTAGCCTCCCTAGGTTTTCCAAACCCTAGCCACCATACACTAAACCCTAAACCTCATATACACTTATACACAGCCCCATACACTTATACACTAGCCTCCAACCCTCCTTTGAAGACTTGAAGAGCTACAATCTGAAGTTTGAAGATTGAAGACAACTCTTGAAGATTGAAGACGAAGATCAAGACGAAGATCGAAGACAAGCAAGGCGCGCAAAATAAACAAGACACAAGGTAGGCTTTCGTTTTACGTTTCCGCACTTCCCCCTCTCTCTTCTCTCTCCTAACCCACTTGGGTTTTCTCTATTTTAATCCCCTATCTCTTCCCCCCCCCCCCCCCCCCTTTCTTTGCATACTTGAAACAAGGGGACTCCCGGTCCATGTGTAGGATTAGACTATTGGAGGGTCACCATGTCGGGGGCTTTCTTTTAGGCTAACCGGAGACCACATGGGTTCGGCCCCCTTGATTATGTGGTGAAGCCTTAGCCTTGTATGTTCATGACCCCAAATTTGTATTGTGCATATCATGATCTTGCATCTTTCAAAATTCGTTTTCAAACTCGTTTTCAAAATCGTTTTCAAACTTGTTTTCAAAATTGCATCAAAATCTCCTTTTTCAAAACTTATTTTCAAAATCACAATCCTAGGGTGATTCTAGTTTTTCCATGGCTAGGATTGCTTTAGGAAAGTGTTACATTCAAAATGATCAATATGGTCCATATTTTCAACCCTTATTGTTTTCAAAACCACTTTCTTAAAGTGATCCTAGCCTTTTTTATGGTTAGAATCGCTTTAGGAAAGTGAGACGTTTTTATACTTTCCAAAAAACTCTCTTTTCAAAAATCTCTTCCTAAAAATCTCTTTTTCAACATACTTTCCTAAAACTCTTCTTTCCAAAGTTGTTTTCAAAAACTCCCTCCGAAAATCTATTTTTCAAAACTCCCTTTTTCAACTCCTTTCCAAAATACTCTCCTCAAAATCCACTTTCTAAAAACACTCCCTAAAAATCTTTCTAAAAACTCTCTTCAACAACCTTCTACTAAAAATCTTTCTAAAAAACTCTCTTTCCAAAATCTTCCTTCTAGAAACTCCCCTCTAGGATTTTCTTTCCAAAAACTTGTTTCTAAAAAACACACTTTCCAAAAACTCCTCTCTAGGATTTTCCTTTTAAAATCTTCGTTTCCACAAACACACTTTCCAAAAATCCCTTTTTCTTGATGCCCAAGTCAAGCACTAGAGCTAACAATTAGGAAACCTTAATTTTCTTCCCAAAAACATGTTTTTTAAACTTGCCTTAAAACTTAGGTTTGCAAAACCCCTTGTTTTCTACGTCAAAATTACATATTTTCAAAAATTTATTTTTTATGTCAAAACTATAGTCTTCCAAATCTAAGGTTTCTAAAATCTCCTTTTCCGAATCTTTGTCAAATCCAATCTTCCCTTTAGGAAACCAAATCCAATCTACCCGTTTAGGAAACCGAATCCAATCCTCTGTTTTTGGAAACTAAATCAAACTTTCTCTTTTTGAAACAAAATCCAATCCCTTCCTAATCCAAATCTTTCAAAATTCAACTCTCTCCTAATTTCCTACTTTCCTAAACCATAAGTTTCCTAAAACTTTCAAATCTTTCCTTAAACATTAAACTTCCACATATTTCCTAATTCAACCCTTTCCTAATTCTACTCCTTTTCAAATCTTAACTTTTCCAACCTAAGTTTTCAAATCTTTCCTAAACTCAAACCTTTCCTAATCTCAAGATCTTCTAAAACCTTCAAATCTTTCTAAATCTTAAACTTTCTAAATTTCAAAATCTTTCCAAATCCAAAGTTTTCCAAGTTTAAAACTTTCTTAAGTTAAGACTTTCTAAATCTAAAACTTTCTAAATTCTAAACTTTCTTAAACCTTCAAATCTTTACAAATCTAAAACTTTCTTATTTTCAAAACTTCCTTGCTTTCTAAACTTTCCAAAGCTTAAAACTTTCCTAATTCAAAACTTTCTTAAGTTGAAACTTTCCTAAACCAAAGCTTTCCTAAAACGAAACTTTCCTAAAATGACACTTTCCTAAAACGAAACTTTTCTAATTTGAATCTTTCCTAAATCCGATCTTTCCTAGTCGCCCAAACCCTTCCAAGTCGAGTCAAATCTTCCTTAAACCTCTAGTCTTTCCTAAGTCTAGGTTTTCTAAACCTCCATCTTTCCAAAACAAGTCTAAATCTTTCTTCCAAGTTCTATTTTTCCAAATCGAAATCCAACCTTTTCAATTCCAAAATTCTAAATTCCAATCTTCAATCTTCTATTCTAAATTCAAATCAAATCATTTTTCCAATCAAAATCTCTTTCTTCCAATCAACTCTTCTATTTTCAATCGGACTCTTGTCCGAACTACGACTTACCTGATTCCTCAAAAAGGATACGTAGGCAACCCCTATGGGTGCGGTCACAATATTTTTCAAATTTCTATCTCCACATTTTCCAAATCTCAAATTCTACAATCTTTTCAAATTTCCAATTATTTTCAAACTTCTAATTTCAAATTTCTATTTTCAAATCTCTATTTTCAATTCCCAAAATCTTCTATCCAAATTCAAACTTCTATCTCTTTCTTTTAAAATCAAATCCATTCAAATTCTTTTCAAATTTATTTCCAAATCAAGTTTCTTTTCTTGCACTTGCATATCATGCATCATGATAGTTTTAAACATTATTTTTCTAAAGTGGATAGGATTGAACATTAGTTAGTTGAAGACTCTCATAGGTGAATGTAGGATAGATTGACATGTAAGTACTGAAAGGGCGGGGTAGGATGATGGCTTAGTGCATCTTCTCTACACATAACCAACCTCTGAACCTAGAATCACTGTTTTCATAGACCAAAACGGAGTTATTTTTCAAGGGGCTAAATGTTTTCTAAAGATTGCCAAACAACCTTTTTTTCTTAAAAACCCTCTCTTGAGGTGAGATTTCCAAAATCGTTTTTCAAAAATCCTAAGTGTAGTTTTCAGATTATGCTTAGTTTTTAGGTGACCTAACTCACCTTAATCAAGTTAGGTGGCGACTCCAAATTTTTTCTAAAAGCCCTGTATTCAAACCAATTTTCAATTTAAACTTGGTCGCACTCATTCTTCTAGGAGAGTGAGTTCTAACGAGAGAGTACAACATTTTTCTCGCTTGTGTGTGTATTCCTCGAGTGCGAAAAATTTGGGCGCGACACCTAGCACAACCAAGTGAAGAAGCCGGCAAATGGAGCATAAAGGAGGCAGGCGTGATCCCAAAGCCTACTTAAAGAAGTGGTTACCAAAGGGATGTCCTTCTACCAAACTTTGTCTTTAATTTCCTGTTAATCTCTGTTTCGTTAACTCTACTTTCATCTTTTGCTAATCAAGAGCTCATCATGTAAACAAAACTTTTGAAATGAAAGAAGTTGAAATTTGCCTTATCATCTTTGGTACTTGCTCTTTCTCAAAATTTCTCTTTCTTGTTGTTATGCCCTAACTTGAAATAAGGGATGGTACATGCATCCTCGCCCGGGGGGCCGTTTTTGATCCAAAAGAAAGATAGCAAAAGGAAGGAAAGGGAGTGGGTAACAAAAAAATGTGACTTTTGAAGGACGCCATGGCAAAGCGGTCAGCAGTTAGACCCTCGAAAGGAGGAGAAGCCCTCATTTCAAAATCCCTGGAATAGCAAATAACTCCCTTGGTCAGCCCACTCGAGCCACAAGTAATTCTCATTTAAATACCCTAACCAAGAATCACCCCCCACATTGGGGTAAGTGCAAGTAATAGAACAATTAAACTAACTCTTATTTGTTTCAAAGGAAAACGCCGAAACCTCTAAAACTAAACTTCATGGTCTAAGCAATCTCATCTGAAAGGAAGAAGGGCCATCTATTCTGCTACCATACAGTCAAAAGAACACTCTTTGAAAAACCCCTTTTGAGCCAAATTGTATTCCTTCAAAAGACCCACCCTGGTGATCACTCCCTGCAATGGGCAAAAGCAATACTCGGGGGAAAAAGTGACAAAAAGAAGTATGGAGAGAAAGAAGGTCCCCTCTTACATTGAAAAAGGAGGGAAACAAGGCAATACCCTACAAAATGAAATGAATGATGATGATGATGAAAAAAGATAAAAATGAAATAATGATTAGTGCCTCCTGAAAGTTAATAGACTATGTAAGCAATAATACTAGGGCAAGAACTAAAAGAAATGATGGGCCCTATATGGGCACAAATTCATACCAAAAAAAAAAAAAAAAAAAAAGAAGAGAGAAAAAGAAGGGAGATAGAGAAAGAAGCCCGCAGACAAAAGGAAAAGACCAGAAAAGGTGATCGCCAGTGAACCCCAGAAACCAAATCACGCTTCGAGTCATCAATATCCTTTCCTTCAAAAACCCGCAACCTGGCCACGTTACAACCCCCAGAAAGTCCCCTCAGATCAGGGAAGATTGCTTAGTTTAAACAAGTTCAAGAGGGAATGGCGATACCCGAAAAAGAAAAGGGGACAAAGCAGCGAAAGCTTACTTAAGGTGATTCTGGTTATTATCACCGTAAAAAAAAAAAAATCATTTGAGCCTGGATACCCCTTCATTCATCTCCAATTACCTAGCCTACATTACGGTCCAAAATAAAGTCTTCTCGAATTGAGGATGGAAACTGCTCGCTCCTTTGCTAAAGGCTATTTCGACTGTCACCTGGAGAGTCTACTAGATCAAACATAAAGCCCCTGAGAGAAAAACGATTGAGTGACAATTCCTCAGATAAGAGAGAGGGGGAATCGGATCCAAAAATGAAAACCCTAGGAATGGGACGGTTGCTATCTCGCCATGACAAGAAAAAGACGCAACAAAAAGGGGGAATCTCCAAAGAAAGTGCAAAGTGCCGAAATGACAATTTTCGGGGGACGCCCGATCTACCTCTAGACCTATCCTCATAAATTATATGCATGCCTGTGCACCCTGCCTGACATGTGCAGAAATGCACCCATATTTTTCACATCCGCTTAGAATTGGCACCTGTCCACCATTTCTCATGCATACCATGATTCCTGTACCCTTGTATTTGCATTCATGCCCATCATATACACACATAACATAAATAACAAGACAAGAAGGAAGAAATAATCATCATCGCATGCAAGAAACAAAAATAGTGTACATAAAATCATCATACAGTTATCATCCATGAAGGCCAACATACGGCCTCAAAAACATAAAACAATACAGCCAAACTAACTGAACTACAACTGTGTCAATAGATAAAAAGGGGTGCCTCAAGGAGCAGGGTCGTCATCCAAGTCAAAGTCGCCTATGTCCGGCACATACGGAGGAGGCTGGCTGGAGGAAGCTCCCGCGTCAAAAGGACCCTGACCAAAGAAAAAGGCAAAGAGGGAAGAAGAGCTAGTGTCAGAAAACAGGAGATGCATAAGGAACATGAAAGTAATGAACCATAAATAACATACCCAGCGAGCCTCCATCAGAGATATGCGGGCAGTCAGGACCTCTGCCTCAGCACGATACTAATCTCATGCCTAATAGGCTGCTAAGTACTCCTCTTCAGATACAAAGCTCTGGGCCCGACGCTAAAGCTCCACCACCTCATGGCCGGCTACCTGCCCTTCGACCACCAGATCCAGCTGGGTGAAAGCACCAATAGATCTCGCCCGAAAGTGAGCCTCATAATCCACATCCGGCAGAAGCAAGAACCGCTCACCAAGGACCCCGACTATATAAAGGATCTTTACCCCTGCCCGATAAATTCCAAACATATACTGGGGAGGATCCATGACGGCGCGGAAAGTAGAATGAAACTGCCGCCAGTGACGCTCCCCGAGGTACGTCTCCCACGACACAAGACCCCGGAAGGTGATCCGCGACCTGGATATGAGGATGACATCCCTCATATCGGCATCCTGGGTGGATCGGTGATAAGGTGCCCAAGTCACATCCTGAGGCCTTAGTAACTCCAAGTTAGCCTGGAGGGCTACAAAATCTGTAAGCAAGGATCGCTGGACTACCTACTGCTGGGCCCACCTCGTGGCCCGTGGGAAGGCATCGCTGGATAACACCTCTGGTCGGCGAACTGGCAGATACTCATAGCTCTACCATACCAAAAACGGCCAAAAGCTCGTCAAGCTCCCCCAAGCCCCGAATGTCCTCACTCTCATCCCTCATAAGAAGCAAGCAAAGGTGAAAGCACGCCAGTCAACATAATCTAGCTCGTCCAGATCCGCTACCAGGCTCACCAGAGACAAAGGGACTGTCGACCTATTATTGTTGCAAAAGCAACTAAAGACGACGTACAGCACCAACCGGTGCCTCATAATAACCTGGTCATCTGGTGAAGGCTCAAAAGCAAAGGCTGTCTCGGCCGAGCATAAAAGTGAAGCTGGGAAACTCGAGCCCCCAAGCCCCGGCAACCCTAAGAGAAGACGGGCCTCCTCCAAAGACACGTCCCGTAGAGAGATCGGTACCCCTCCAAAAGATAGCCCGGTAATCATAGCCCAGTCAACGGGGGTAGGTCGCAACTTAAAACCCATCAAATGCACGGTCCCTGTCTCCCTGAACCACCGCTCCAACAACCCCGTAGCAATCCCGTGATCAAGTCTATCAGTCTGCAGGGTCATAAAAGCGTTGAAACCGATCCGATGCAAAAAGTTCGGATAAGATGGAGCTGACGCTTGCATAGCCCTCAAGGCCGAGATACTGGCCCCTCTGAAGGAACTGTGGGTAGATGATGGCATCCGACCATAGCGCAAATATAGGCTCGGATGGAACGCCAAATCATGTAGCGGGGGAATATCAGGAATGGCTAGCTGATCATCGGCAAATGAAGTATCCCTCTGCCTGTCCCAAACAGAGGCCATGCCGTATCCCGTCCGGGGGTCTACGGACGAGTCAACCTCATCCTCAAATCTCTCGTTAGGAGCCGCTGAGGGTTGTCCCCTCACAGAGCTCCCACTAGAAGCTATCCTGCTCGAAGATCTCTGTGACCCACTGCAGCCACCCTGAGGAGAACCGACCCTACCACTGCTCCGCGCAAAAACACCCCTACTGCCTCCGCGCGCTGTGCCACCCCGACCATTAGTTCGAGCTGAGCCGCTCCGGCTGCTACCTCTAGCCGAGCTACCCCGACTATTGCCGTCCTCCTCAAGCTCTATCCGCGACCCCTTCCCGTGGCGCCTCCTGTCTTGATCGTCGCCTCCGGCCTCCGACATCCTGAAAGATGACGACATTCAAGAGGATCAATCAGTTACTATATGCAAAAAGTTTAATTTTCAATGGTTTCCGGGCTTTTTCCACGAAAAGTCTAATTTCAAAAATTTCGAATCGGTTTCTTGGGCTTTCCCCTTCAAAAGCCCCATTTCAAAATTTTCTAACGGTTTTCAAGCTTTTTCCTCAAAAAGTTTGGTTTTGAAGTTTCTAAATCGGTTTTTCGGGTTTTTTCCTTCAAAAACCCTGGTTCAAAAATTTTCTAACGGTTTTCAAGCTTTTTCCTCAAAAAGTTTGGTTTCGAAGTTTCCAAATCGGTTTTTCGAGTTTTCTCCTTCAAAAACCCTGGTTCAAAAATTTTCTAACGATTTTCAAGCTTTCTCCTCAAAAAGTTTGGTTTCGAAGTTTCCAAACCAGTTTTTCGGGTTTTCTCTTTCAAAAACTTTGGTTCAAAAATCTTCTAACGGTTTTCAAGCTTTTTCCTCAAAAGTTTGGTTTCGAAATTTCAAAACTAGTTTTTTGGGTTTTTGCCTTCAAAAACCCTAGTTCAAAAATTCTCTACAGGTTTTCAAGCTTTTTTTCTCAAAAAGTTTGGTTTTTAAATTTCGAATCCTGTTTCTCGGGTTTTCCCCTTTAAAAGCCCCGTTTCAAAAATTTGCTAACGGTTCTCCAAGCTTTTTCCTCAAAAAGCCTCACTTCAATATTTCTACCGGTTTTTGGGTTTCCTGCTTCAAAACCCTAGTTCAAAAGTCTTTTAACGGTTTTCGAGCTTTTTCCTCAAAAAGTTTGGTTTCAAAATTCAAAACCGGTTTCTCGGGTTTTTTCCCTTAAAAATCTCATTTTAAAATTTCAAACAGGTTTCTCAGGCTTTTTCCTTCAAAAGCCCTGACTCAACATATTTACAATTTTTTTGAGGTTTTCCTTCAAAAAGCCCCATTTCAAGGATTTAACGGTTTCTTGGGCTTTTGCCTTCAAAAACTCTGTTATTCAAGTTTTCTAAAGAATAGTGTCTCGGGGCTTTTCTCGCTCACAAAATCCCACTCCCAAAAATTTCTTTAAAATTACGGTTTTTCTGGGCTTTCTCCCTCAAAAGCCCCCTTCTCAAAAAGGATTTGTCATACTGAAAGATTTTAAAGCTAAATGTTAAAATTTTTAAAAATTTCGGCAGAGTTTCGTCTTAAAAAGTCACTACCCCGAAATTTCACAAATCACAAACACACCTAAAACATCTTAAACCATCAACTAAAATAACCCCATCCTCCAAAACACGTATCCCATTCTCAAACACAATTTTTAAGCCAATTTTTTGATCTTTTCAGATGTTCCTAATTCATCCACATTTCCAAAAATTTCACAAAATTTCCGGGAACATGCAAGAATATCACTACAATTTTCAAAAAACGTTTTATGATTTTTCAACCATTGACGGGATCCATTTTATAATTTTCTTCAATTTTTCCTATTTTTCGTAATTTCAAAAATTCAAAATTTCAAAATTTTTTCAGAAAATTATGAAACTTCATACGGTTGTTCTACACATTTTTCTAAGGTTCTCGGTGTAAAAAATCACACACAAGCGGTCAATACCCGAGCCCGTAGAGGCAATTTTTCGAGTCTTGTAGGAAACCCTCTTTCGCAAACATGCAATATCATCCAAAACACACACAAAACTACACCAAATCACGAAAACAATCTGGTTATTGTGTTCTAAACGTTCTAAAACATGGGATTACACTGTTCATACTCAAAAAACGAAAGCAAACGTATTGAATCAACAAGTTTCAAGAAAACTAACCTTTGAAATTCTCTGGCGAAAACCTAGCTTTCCGGCGAGAATCCGGCCACGATGATGATCTCCAGCACGTGCCCGACGTCACCTAACACTCCTCCAATGATTCCCGAGCGAAACTCCGCGAAACACTTCAGAGAAAATCCCGAAATCAACCAAAACTCAAAGGCGCAGTGAGTAAAACGCGAACTTGCTCTGTTTTAATGGCCACGGGCTCGCACATGTAGCAGATGCGCCAAAACAAAAACTCGACTGGCTTATGTATTAGATGCGCACGGCTTACATCACCAAATGCGCATGTGATACATGCGCCCGGCCCTCCAGCTTCCCGCCAAAACCCATTTCGAGCTTCCAAAAAATCCGAATTCGCTCGTAACGGCCATGTCAAAAGCCGAAAGTCAAGCCTTCAACCTTCACGGGCAGGAATTATTTGCCCTGGACCAAAATGTATTAGGCTGGTAACCCAGTTCCCGACCTAGGCTTAAGACTTTCGAAGGTCCTCCAGACCATTAACCCATAGGAGGTTTCAGAGCATTCCAAATTCACCGACACATCGTCCCTTCGATCGCCTCGCAGTCAACATGGGATCCTTCCTTATTATTTTTCTGCCTTCGGCAAACAAAGCCAGAAAAAGAGGGGCAGCTGTAAGCACCCCATTTTTGCCCACTCGACAATCTCCAACCCGACCGGATTCGGTTTCCAACATCACAACACATGTAGGTTCAAGATGAGCCTTACAATCTCCACTCCAACTAGCTGGTCGCTTCTTGGGCCCACAAGGACCCGCTGGAGCCGTAAGCACCATTATTCCAGGAAGCTTTCCGGACCGGGCGATCTCGAGGACCAACACCTCATCAAATTCCAGACGGTTCACTTCTGGCGCCTGCTAGCCCACCAACGTAGAATGTCCATCATTTGGTAGCTCTCCGAGACCAGGCGTTCTCAGAGACCAACACCACCTTTCCAGGTAGCTTTCTGAGACCAGGCATTCTCAGGAACCAATACCACCCCTACAGGTAGTTCCCTAAGAACGAGCGTTCTTAGAGACCAACACCGCGTAGGTAGTTTTTTTAGACCAGGCGGTCTCGGGAACCAACACCTAGGTCAACACCAGCGCCTGCTAGCCTGATTCAGTGAAAAATGACCAAACTTGGCCCTTGTGCCTCTAGGCACGTTTTGGGAAAGTTCAAAATCCTTCAAAACGATAAGTCCATCCTTCCAAATGTTGTTCAACCATTAGGCCCCCCCGCACGCCATTTGGTCCAAATTTGGTCCTATTCCGGCTCGCTCTGGTCAAAATGATCATTTTGCCCCCGAACGCCTCAGAATGACACAAATCCTGCTGAATGGTAAAAGACTCTCTCAAAACCATCCCTGAACAGCCCTACACACTTAACATAACATACCAATTCATTTCTGACCATTTCCAACCAACTCCGGTCAAAATGACCGTTTTGCCCCTAGAAGCCTAAAAATGCCCTGAAACATCACCGGCCTTGGGATTTCGAGCGGAGGGTTTCACCACACGCCCTTGTTTAACCCAAGGAACACCCTACGACACTAAGCTCACACAACGCGATAAAATTTCCCTGGAGCGCCTTGCAGACGCTCGGCCTAAATTATCTTTTCCCCCAATTCCCTGGTTATAAAGCACTGTCAGCCGACTTGAGAAATGCGTAAATCAGGGAATTCTCGAAAGCTCATCTGTAGATCTTTCTATCGATACAGCTCGATCAAATAGGTCACCTCCCAAAGCCCTCCATCGTACGGTGCGAAAACTATAACTTTCAGCAACCCCTGGAGCGTCTCACAGACGCTCCACCAAGGTTGACTTTTTCTCCGATTCCTTAATCAAAATGCACTGTCAAATAACTTGAGAAATGCGTAAATTTGGGAATTCCTGAAGGTATTTTTGGAGTACTTTCCATCGGTACGGTCTGATCGAATAGATCGCTTCTTGACGGCCTCGATCACACGAAACAAAAACAACCACTTTCAAACACCCCCGGAGCGTATTATAGACGTTTCGCAAAAGTGACCTTTTTGGCACACTTCCCAAGACGATATCACTCACTTCCAAATATAATTCAAACTTTTTGAAAACATGAAAGTTCATCGGAAGCACTAGGAGAACATCCCGAGTGTGACTGATTCCCCCGAGACCATCCCGATTGACTCAATTATCGAGGCAAAGTTTGGACGAACTTTTCCGGTGATGGAGCGTATGCTACATGCCCTCAAATTTTGATTAGATCGACCAACTTTCGATCAACGGACGAGATTTAACCAGTACATAGGGTGCCACGTGCCATTCTGGCAATGAAACACTACCTGTGCATGTAACAAATGCGCAAGGCCTGTTCCAGATTGCCTATAAATAAAGGCCTCCCCATTTGTATATTCCAGGTCCGAAATTGATACAAAGTTCTGCTGAAATCACTCCAGAAACTCGAATCTCTACATATATTCCTCCCCTCCAACACTTAGACTAGACTCTACCCCTCCTAAGCCTATACATTCCACATACAAGGCCTCATACACACTTATACACTCCACTCTAGCCTCTCAAGCCTTCTTGAAGTCACTCAAACTCCAATCAAGACATCCATTGAAGACTACCAATGTGTTGAAGGTAAAATGTGGTATCCCTTTTACATTTGTGCTCTCCCCCACTCTTCTTTTCTCCCTCCTAGCCTACTTAGACTATTCTCTATTTTAATCCCCATCTTCAACCCCCATTTCTTGCATGTTTGAGCCAAGAGGGCTCTTAGATCATGCCTAGAGGAAAGCAAGTGAGAGCCACCGTGTAGGAGGACCTCTCACTAGCGTACTTTAAGATGGTATGGCCTAGGAGCCCCTTGTTTATGTGGTGTAGCCTAAAAACCTTGTATGTGAATCATGACCCCTTGCATATTGCTATCTTAATCATGTCTTGTGTGCTTGGCTTCGTTTTATGCTTATTGTCATGCTCTACAATGCTTACATTGCTCTTAATTTTATGTCATTTCCAAGCTCTACATTTCTTTCAAAAATTATTTCAAGAGTTGGCCCCTTGAAGTTTAGGATGAGACCTTAGGAGTCATGCCTTAGAAAATCCCTCACTACCCTTTAATTCACACTTTTGCATCATTGCATTTCAACTTGCACAAAAGTTGCTTTCAAACTACCTAATTTTCAAGATTTCCATTCTCTCGAATTTAGTGGTTAAAATGGCCCCATGGAACCCTCTCTTGAGTGGTCTCCCTTTATATTGGCCATAGGAGTCCTAAATTGTTAGAATGGTTCCCTTTTCTCTTTATGCTCGCCTAAGAATGATGTTCAAACTCTTTGATTTCTATGGTTCCTATTCTCTCAAGTTTAGTGGTTGGAATGGCCCCATGGAACCCTCTCTTAAGTGGTCTCCCTTTTGTTGGCCATATGAACCCTCTCTTGATGAAATGTTCCCCTTGGAAAATGGTTTTCAAAATCCTTCTCAAAAGATGATTTTCAAAAATGCATTCTCTCCATCTTTGCATCAAAAATGATTTTTCAAAAATTGTCATCGTTATGTTGATTTTTGACCCCTTATACTCTTGTCAAGATAGTGGTTATAATGGTCATGAGGAAACTTTCCTTGGAATGGTCTCCAAGCACCACCCATACAAACCATACTCTTGACTAGAGTCAAAATTTTCATAGAAATGATCTTCAACGAGATAGCCTACTAAAGTCCATTGCATAACATGTTTTGTTTTCCAAAACTCTTTCCAAAAATGCACCAAACCACACTTCAAAATCATCTTTCAATCCAATCCTAGGTTAACTTGATCCTAGTTGACCAACCCTAGGTTAACTTGACCCTAGTTACCACACCCTAGGTTAACTTGACCCTAGTTGACCAACCCTAGGTTAACTTGACCCTAGTTCACTTACCTTAGGTTAACCCTACCCTAGTTAATTAACCCTAAGTCATCTTAACCTTAGGTTAACCTAACCCGAGTTAGTTAACCATAGGTCATCTTAACCCTAGGTTGACCTAACCCAAGTTAGTTAACTTTAGGTTACCCCTAACCCTAGGCTAACTCAACCTCGGTTAGTACACTTCAAGGTTCTAACTCTTGAACCCTTTTCTAAATGATCATTCACATTTTCAAACTATTCTCATAGCTTATTTTTCCAAAACCTC
Source organism: Euryodendron excelsum (assembly GCA_033060915.1). Lineage (NCBI taxonomy): Eukaryota > Viridiplantae > Streptophyta > Magnoliopsida > Ericales > Pentaphylacaceae > Euryodendron > Euryodendron excelsum. Next base: position 6,833,346 of record CM065387.1, on the reverse strand, counting down.
CTACTCTCATGATTTCAAAAAACCAACTCCATAAACCCTTCAAATGTCCTTACACTTTATCTTCAAGACATTTCCAAAAATGTTTTTAAAAGGTCACAAACCTAAGGTGTCCCTAGCCCTCTCATGGTTAGGGATTCCAAGCACAATCGATAAATCAAGAACAACCTCTAAGGTTGTCCATATTAGGATTCCAAACTCTTGGCCATTCCCAAAAACCACTTTCAAAAACAAATTCATCAAAACATTCCAAAGTCATACTTCCAAGGTTTTCAAAACAAGACTTCAAAAACACTCTCAAACTCTCTTTAGTTATTCAAAAAAAATTTTCAAAACTCTCTCATGTTAATCCAAAAACATTTTTAGAACATCCCACCATTCAATTTCAAGTCGAAACTTCCAAAGACCTCAAAGTGTCTTAAGCTTTCTCAAAGACCTCAAAGTGTCTTAAACTCTTCCAAAAATCACAAAGAGTCTTCAACTTCCAAAGATCTCAAAATGTCTTAAGCTTTTCCAAAGACCTCAAAGTGTCTTAAACTTTTCCAAAGATCTCAGTGTGTCTTCAAGCTTTCCAAAGGCCCTAATGCGTCTATTCTCCATCGGGCTCTTGCCCGAACTACGAATGACCTGATTCTCGCCAAACGAGATACGTAGGCAACCTAAATGGTGCGGTCATAACTTTTATTCCAACTCCAATCCCTTTTTCAAAAATTCTAATTAATTCAAAATTCCTATTCCAAACTCGTCCAAAGCCTTTATTATTTTTAAACTTCTTTCACAAACTTGCATCATACGTCATCCATTCAAAAAAGTGATGACTAAACCCCGTTTTTCAAAATTCTAAAGTGGATATTAAGTGGACAATGGTAACTGGTCATTTTAGTGAGTGAACAAAGGATGATTAGACATGTAGGTACTGAAAGGGCGGGGTAGGATGATAATCTTAGGATATCTTCCCTACACGTGACCAACCCCCGTACCGTAGATTTCTATCTTCGAAAGATCAAAATGGAGTTATTTTAAAAAAGAGCTTAAATCTTTCCAAAGGTTGCCAAACAACCTATTTTCTTAAAAACTCTCTCTTGAGGGAGTTTTCAAAAACCTTTTTAAAAAACTCTAAGTTTAATCTTCGGATTAACGCTTAGTTTTAGGTGCCCTAACTCGCTTTAATCAAGTTAGGTGGCGACTCCTATTTTTCTAAGAAGCCCTTAGTCAAATCAATTTTCAAACCTAGTCGCACTTGTCCTTGTAGGAGGACGAGTTCTAGTGACAGAGTTCCGTGATTTAGGGTCTCCGAGCCGAAAGGATCTTGGGCACCCCAAAAAAACCGGGGCGCGACATCTTTCCAATTTGTGTAGGAGTAATAGTAGTTGTTTTGTTTTTTTATTTTCTTAATTTGTTTTCTCATTATAAGTTGGGGGTGCATTAGGCACCCTATTTTCTCTCTCCCCATCATTTAATTGTATTCCATACTTTGTTCTCATACATCGAGGATAATGCATCATTTTAAGTTGGGGTTGGGTAGAGGCTTTGCCTCTATTTTTTTTTTTTGTTTCTTTGTTTTGCATCCCATAAAAAATAATAATAAAAAGAAATTTATTTGTGAAAGTGCCTTTTGAGATTAGAAGATAGGAATTCCTGTATGTATACTTACTCAAAATGATGTTGATTCACTCCTCATACCCAACATGTTGTGGAGATTATTTAATTCATGCATTTGTAGAGGAGATTACATCATTGTGCACAATCATATTTTATAACATCATTTGTTACTAGTTTTTACATTTTCATCATTACATTAGTGGAGATTATTACCTTGTGAGGTTTAGAGCATTTATCGCATTTTGGAGCATTTATATTTACGCAAGGATAGTTTTTTCATCTTCATTTAATTCAATAGTTTCATTATGCTTGTATTTGGTTCATGAGTTGAGTTTTGATCTTGATATTGATATTTGTACTCTATGAAATGCTTTGGTTGTACAACTTTGGATATGATTCTATGCCCTTTTTCTTCTTGGTAGGTGTGACTTTTCCGTTGCCGAACTGTTCATTTCTCTAAACCCTGGTTGATTTTTTACTTTTATTCTTTTGAAAAATACAAAGTGACTTCTTCTCTTGTATTGTAAAGGGATGCCTATGTGAGAAAAGAGTATTTTTGCATTGCTAAAAAAAAAAAAAGAAGAGATTTTTTAGGGAGTTTAATGCAAAAGAGCAAATTAAAATATGAAAAGTAGATGTTGAATCTAAAGGGGATGATAAAAAGATTGAAACAAAAGAAGAAACAAGAAAATAATAAAAGAAGAAAAGAATGAAAGAGGAATTCAAAAGTTGAAAATATTTTAAGAGAAGAGCGAGAAGTGGAGGAAAGTGTATTAAATGTTGAAAAATGAGAGTTGTAGTTGTTTTGCATTCATCATTTCATGCCTTGACCACACATGATATGACCAATTGCTCCCTCTCTTTATCCTTGCCTTTCACATCTTCTACATTGCCCTCTTCACCTCTACACGGCTGAGTTGATATGAGTTTTGCTTGATTGAAGTTTTGAATAGAGTATAAGCTATATCTTGTCAATTTCTTTGAATCAATACTTAACTATGAACATTCTTTCATAGAGCTATTCTAAGGTCGATACACTTCTATTTTTTTAATTTTTGTAATTGGTCTATTCACTTGATTTGTCTCTTTATATTTACTCTATTGTCGAGCATACCATTGTGAAACCATGTGGGTCTTTAGTTGTAAGTGTATGTCCGGTGAGGATTGAATAAAAACTTTAAAGGTTTAGATTTGCATAAGTGAGTTTCATTTGTGTTGTTTAGCATGATTCTTCACCCAAACACATGAACCTCTCTTTTGTATGACTTGTTGCATATTAACGCAAGTGTTAGAGTTTAGAGTGGCATTTAATGTTGACTTGAGTAAGATTATGCATTCATTCCTTATTCTTATCTTGATTTGCAATTCACAAAAGTATGTTTGTGGGTATCATCACTAGAAGCTCTCACGAGACACCACTCGTCCACTAGGGGTAACCTAGGGGGTTTAAAGACTTGGTGCATAAGCTATATGCATCTGTGACTCCTATGAAAGTGAAGATTATCCTTTGTATCGTTGATAGTTTTTGTTGGGGACTAGCAAAATGCAAGTTAGGGGTGTGATTACACCATAAAAGTGTAATTATAGGCCTTTAATTCACACCTTTTTAGACTTAGATTATTGTTAATTTTTTTATTTTAGTTAGATATATGTTTGAATATATTTTGTATGTCCTTTTTAGGTTATAGAAGCTAATAAAGGCAAAAAGACGCAAGAATGATCAAAGCGGGTTCAAAACAAACAAACCAGTTATGGGAATTGCAAACCATCTTGGTATTATGGCCATAACTGTTTACTCCGATGTCCGATTAAGCTAATTTTTGCACATTAGAAATAATACTTCAATAGCTACAACTTATCCTCTAATGTGCATCGGCTTAATCGACCTTTAAAGTGGTCAAAATCAACCTACAAGGTTGCTGGGTCGAATAGTGAACAGTAACCGTCTGAATGGTTTGTGAATAGTGCGTTCGAACGATGAACAGTGATTGTCTAGACTGTGAATAGTGACTATCCGAATAATATTGTTTGGACAGTGAATAGTGCATCCGAATGGTGAATAGTGCGTTCGGATGGTGAACAATGATTGTCTGAACATACTTCGGACGGGCCATCAAATGCACCGTTCGAACGCTATTTTGACTTCCATATTGCCTTTTTTGCGTCCGAAACTAAGTTTTTATAATTTTACAGTTAGCTTTAGCTAGGGGGTGGCAAGAGAAGCTCCTCCAAAGTTGGTTTTCTTATTTTGTTTTTTTATTTTTAGCTTAGATTTAGTTTTGTAAAAGTAGCATAGAGTTAGAACTTGTAATTTTTCTTCATTGTATTGTATTTTCCTTCACTTTCTTGCACGTTCTTTTATTTTCTTCGTAACCAAATACTTTTATTGTTCAAGTAAATTTTAGATTTAATTCTTCATGTTTTCTCTTTACTTGTACATGCTTTCTCTAATGGATTTAAGTAACTAGTCATTTAAATTGAGTTCAAATGTGAAGGTCACTCAAGGAATCCAAGGGTTTCAATAGAGGTATCTCATGAATTTATTGATTTATTTTTCTAGATTTCTAATTCTTAGTAATTGCATGTAGATGTCTTAGAATAATTAGATTATTGACTAAGTTTGAAAATTTTAATCACCCAAATCGATGGTATTAATTTATGGCTCTTCATTAGATAATTACTTCACAATTGCTAGGAATTCATTCTCACCAATTGATTGCAAGACGCCTTAGAAAACCTAGGTTATTGACTATGTTTGGTTAATTCAATGCACAAACTCCCAATTTGGTATTGACCTCAGTTAAATCGATGATATTAACCTTTGATTCCCCCATTGACCATGTGTCTAATTTCAATTGCTTGAGAATTATTGATTTTCAAAGTTAAATCATCCGAAACAAACACTCTTGATTGTTGTGTTTGATTTGAGTTATAAATCTCAGTGAAACCTTTGGATGAATTGAATCAATTGAGCCCAATTCCCTTTTAATTGCTTTAAATCTAATTTCAAATTGCTTTACTTTAATTGCCTAGTTGTTAATTACTTTTATTTTTATTGCAATAGTTTAGTAATTCAAAACTCTTATCAAAACCCAAAAGATTTTCGGTCTCTTTTATTTTTCTCTTTTATTTAGATTTAATTCATAGAATTTTCATTCAAGCTAAGTTAATTTAGTGTGAGTTAAGTGTCAATAACTTATATTGGGCTTGTCCTTGAGGAAATATAATTCCAGACTTCCCAAATAAAAATACAACCGTCAACCGTGCACTTACCGATAAATAGAGCACCTTTGAGGTCGAACCAGTGTGGCATTGCAAAGTTAATCTCCGTTAAAGTGTGCTCATGGGAGGAGCATCTAGACTTCACAACAATGCCCATAGATGACTACCAACTACGCCTCGTGCATGCAAATGCCCAAGCCTTACATTGTTCCAACCATGTCAATAACCAACAACGTTGGAAGGTGCAATCCTTAAGAGAGAAAAGCCTAGAGGACAATAGTGTGGAAAATGGAGAAGATTTTGGAGGAAGGGCCAATCCCCAAGTCCATTGAAAGGGTCAAGCTAAGGCGGCTAACCAAACAACTCTCACCTAGTTGCGGCGTGGACAACGAGCTTGTGTCGGGGTCCAAGTCAGGTGCCCCACTTCGGGCGGATATCTTTGAGAGGCCAAGGTTAACGGAGGAGCTCACCAAGTGCCGAGATAGTCCGAGGGGAAAAACCACTTCAGCTTTGCGGGGGTGAGGTAACATCAAACTCAAACCAATCCAAGAGTCACCGAGGACGGTGACCATTCGAGTGAGGGGAAATGTCACGGGTCACTTCCTTACATCCTATGACATCCCACACAAGTGCCTTCACACTTTCCTTAAGGTCCCAAGGTGTGCCAAGAATGGTGGAGGATGGATGTCCAACGTCGTGCCAAGGTGCTCCAACAATAGGCCAAAGGGTGCTTAACCAATGCCTAATGCAATATGCTTTAAAGACGGGCAAAATAGTGCTCATTTGATGCCCAAACATTGCCTAAATAATGCCCAGGCATTACCCAAAGACAACCCCTTAACTACCAATTTATGCCCCATGGGATAACCCAAAGCAGTAACACTAATGGGCAACACTGCCCCAACATGGCAACTAAGGCAGGACCAGCAGGCAAAAGCCCAGGCAGGCAGGCAACCAACTAGGCAGATAGCCAACAAGGCAACAACAAGGCATGCAGGCAGGCACGCACACAGATGACAGTGGCAGGTAGCAGCAAGTAGCAAGCAGCACTGGCAGCAGCAGCACCAGCAGTAGCCTGGCAGTAGCAACGCACTCTCACATTTGAGGAATGATCCGGCCACATCTTGCCACACAACCTAGGATCCAAACCCTTGTAAATATGTAGGAGTTTAAGTCCTAACAAGCCTTCATAGCAACGATGAAGGGCCAATGCCAAATTTACACATAGTACACCTTTTTTATGTATCTTTGGCATGGCGTTTCTCCTAACTCTAGAGGCCAAATCAAGCTAGGCTTTTCTTTTCTTTTTTTTTTTTTTTTTTATGTAAATAGCTTTTATGATGTATTTTTTCGTTCCTAGAGTTTAGGATTTTTGGACAAGTTTGGAATTAATGAAAGTCCACTATGATTACTCAAGCACACACTATGTTTCTTCTCGGCAGATTGCAAATGGCTTAAAATGCTACTATAAAGAGGGTATGCATGTCAACTACCTCCCTCACCACTTTTCTTGTAATCAACCAAACACTTGCTTTTCATCTTCTAAGCATTGTAAATACTTTCTTAGCAATAAGAATACACTTTTTTGTTAATTTCTTGGGTATTTTTTTCATCAATTTTTAATGTAATTGCTTGTATTGTGCCATCAAACTTGCTTGCTTGCAACTAATCGGTGAAGACTTGAGCTTGGTGGGCTAGTCAAGGGAGCTTGGCGGGTGCCACACAGGGGACTTATGACCTACAACTTGCCCACAAGTGTTGCCCTGTGACGCATAGTAATATGTCGGATAATGATTGACTTAGCCAGGTCAACTATCGCTTGTAGCTGTCCTAAGGGTGTATGATCTCTAATAGGTTTATTTTCTTTAAGGTAAATGCTAGCATATGCCCTAACTCCTAAGGGCATATTTTAACAAAATAGTTAATGTAGTAGTCTTTCATAAAAAAATGAAACATTAACACTTTAGCTTTCAATGAGTTTTTTAAAGGGGTAAATAATGAGATTGTTGATATGTATCTTCTCAGCATTTATTATATAACTTTTTTAGATATAAAATATATCCCTATTAACTTTTAAAAAAAATTTGTTTTATTTTAATTTAAATATAAAATTAAAATTAATTTATTTAGTAAAATAAATTTTAATTTAAAAAATTAAATTAATTTCAATGCATTCAAAAATTGTCCTTCAAATCCCTCTATATTCTATGAAAATAAAACAAAAAAAATAAATCAAGATTGTAATAAAATAAATAGGTGAATGCAAAATAAAAGTGATGGATTTTAATATAATTGTTAGGATGAATATTACAAGGGTTATGTTATGAACATGTCATTTTAAATTTAATATTAATTATTTAATACAAGCATGGCTTTGAAAGTTTTTATTCATTAGTATTAGTGATATCTCAAGGGTAGTTTTAACAAATCATAAGAGTTTAATTTTATATGCCTTTACCTAATTTGGTAGTTGTGATGGGAAAGAAAAATATTATTTACTATCCTCTCTCATTAATAGTCGTCTTTAGTGAAACTTAAAATCTGTAGGAAACTCATTGTATTAATTATAGCTTAACATCTTCTCTTATAACACATGTTAGCAAGACCCTTTGTTTAAAAGAAGAAAAAAAAATCAATGATTCTTAGTACTTGATTCTTGGGGTTTGTTCCCTCCAAGATTTTTAGGTTCAGAACATCTTACGTGCTATCAACTCTTTGGGGCCACTCCTAAGGTTTTTGACCCGGTAGTTAATTGATTTTTGTCGAACAGAAAAATTGTACATGTCCCGAGATTAATTAAGGGACTCGCAAATTGCTTCGAACACTCGGTTAGCAGAAAGTACAAAAAAAAAAAAAAATCAATCTATATGTTTTCTTTATTCTGTTCTTTCATTTTCCACATGTTTAACCCAACATGTGTTTGAAGAACGGCCTCCAGACCTCAAATGCTGGCAAATAAGGTGGCCATTGGCATAGAAGACAGATTGTCAAATGTCAATGTGGAATCTTCTAAATGTTGCTATAACCAACTTGCAAATTATGTATGACAAAATATATATTATGTCCTTGCTCCAATAATCATAGGATATTCAGTACTTAAATATGCTAATCTGCATACAAAACATGCTAACATTCACCTGATCACTTATAAATAATGTGATTAAAATCTGCCAGTGTGTGGTTGTAATACAGTAATAACTCGGTAAGTTGAGATCGAATTCATAGAGAACGGTTAACAAAATATATAAAGTTGGAGCTAAAAATTCACACACGGTAAAAGATTAGATACCAATTAAGCCGTGTTAAATACCATAGTATTGCAATGGTTTTAGTTGGAACCTAAGCCAACCTGTTTGAATTCCACCAAGAATAGTACCGCTGAGATCTGAATAGTTGGTGCAGAAAAATAGTAAAAAACAAAAAATGTTTTGCTTTGGAAGGTTTGATGGTTGTAAGGATCCTATTTTTGCCCGCTCAGCAATCTTCGGCCCGACCGGACCCAGTTTTCAAACATCACAAAACATGCAAGCCTAAGACAGGACATTCAAACTCCAATCCAGTCAACTGGTCGCTTCCCGGGTCCATAAGGCCTAACTAAAGCCATAAACACCATCATGCCTCTACGCATTCCAGGCAGTTTTTCAAGACCAGACAGTCTCGAAAACCAACATCATCCAGGTAGCTTCTCGAGATCGAGCGATCTCAGGGACCAACACCTTGTCAAGTTCCAGACGGTTCACTTCTGGCGCCTGCTAGCCCGCCAACGTAGAATGTCCGTCATTCGGTAGTTCTTCGAGACCAGGCATTCTGGGAGACCAACACCACTCTCACAGGTAACTTTCTGAGACCAGCCGTTCTCGGAAACCAACACCACCCTACAGGTAGCTCTCTGAGACCGGACAGTCTCACGGACCAACACCACACAGGTAGTTTTCTAAGACTGGGCGGTCTCGGGATCCAACACCTAGGTCAACACCGGCGCCTGCTAGCCCGACCTGGTGAAAAATGACCAAACCTGTCCTTTGGGCCTCTAGACATATTTTGAGAAAGTTCAAAATCCCTCAAAACGGTAAGTCCATCCTTCCAAAGTGCTACTAAGCAGTCAGGCATACTCCACATGCCATTCGGTTCAATTTTGGTCCCATTCCGGCTAACTCCGATCAAAATGATCGTTTTGCCCCTAGACGCCCCAGCACCACACAAATCCCACCAAACAATGAAAGACTCTCACGAGATCACCCCAGAATGACCCAGCACGCTTAACATAACACTCTGTTATATTCCTGACCATTTTCAACCGAATCTTGTAAAAGTGACTGTTTTACCTCTAACAACCCGAACACGCCCCAAAACAGCACCGGTCCTAGAGTTTTGAACAACGAGTCTCGTTATACACTCCTGTTTAATCTAAAAAGGACCTTACAACACTAAACACCCTTGACTCAATAAAATTTTTCCAGAGCGTCTCGCAGATGCTCCGCTAAAATTGCCTTTTCTCCCGATTCCCTGACTATAATGCACCGTTAATTGAGAAATGTATAAACCAAGGAATTCTTGAAAGCTCGTTCATAGGTCTTTCCATCGATATGGCTTAATCGGATAGATCGCTTCCCAAAACTCCTTATCACGTGGCTTGAAAACTGCTACTTTCGGCAACCCCTGGAGCATCTCACAGACGCTCCGCCAAGGTTGACTTTTTCTCCAATTCCTTGATTAAAACGCACCTTCAAACGACTTGAGAAATGCGTAAATTAGAGAATTCTGAAAAGTATTTCTAGAGTACTTTCCATCGATACAGTCCGATCGAGGATATCGTTTCCCGAAGGCCCTGATCATGCGACACAAAAATAGTTACTTTCAAACCCCCGCGGAGCGTATCACAGACGCTCTGTAGAGATGCCATTTTATGCACACTTCCTGATATGAGATCTCACACTTTCGAACACCATTTGAACTTTTTAAAAATACAAAAGTTCATGAGAAACCCTCAGAGAACACCGTGGGTGTAACCGATTCCTCTAAAACCTTCCTAGTTTGCTCAATTATCGAGACAAAGTTTAAATGAACACTTCCAGTGACGGAGCGTATACTACATACGCCCAGATTTTGATCAAATCGACCCAAGTTCGATCAACCATCAAGATTTAGCTAGTACAATGGGCGCCACATGGCATTCTGGAAATGGAATAATACTGGCGAATGTAGGCAAATTTTGGCTAGGTGCATGTAGCACATGCGCTAGGCCTCTCCTAGGTTGTCTATAAATACAGGCCTCCCCCTTTGCATATTCCAAAATTGAAAATTGATGCGAAACTCTGTTGAAATTACTCCACAACCTCGAATTTCTATATGCATCCCACTCCTCTAACACTTAGGCTAGATTCCACCTCCCCCTAGCCCATACACTTCACCTACATAGCCCTACACACCATAGAACTCCACCTTCCAACCCCTCAAGCATACTTGAAGGCCTCTTAGCTCAAGTCCAAGCATCCATAGAAGATTGCAAGTGTATTGAAGGTAAAAAGTGGTATTCCTTTTACATTTTTGTCTTCCCCCACTCCTCTCTTTTCCCTCCTAGCCTACTTAGGCTATTCTCTATTTTAATCCTCATCTTCTACCCTCCTTTCTTGCATGCTTGAAGCAAGAGAACTCTTAGTTCATGCCTAGAGGAAAGCTAGTAAAAGCCACCTGTAAGGGGATCTCTCACTAGCCTACTTTAAGATGGTATAACCTAGGAGCCCCTTGATTATGTGGCGTAGCCTAAAGCCTTGTATGTATTCATGACCCCTTTACATATTGCTATCTTGTTCATGTCTTGTGTGCTTGGCTCTATTTTCATGTTTATAACCATGTTTTTTATTACTCTCAGAAATAGTAATCTCTAGGCTTAAATTGTTAGTTGATTAGTTGAATTGCAGTGTTAATTTAGTATTTTAACTCCTAAAATGCATTAAAACTCTTTTTGTGCACTTCTTACAGGAATTGGAGCTTAAACCAAGGCAAATGGGCAAATATGAGGATGGCCAATCGATCGCAAGATCACCGATCGATTGGTGATCTTTGTTCGACCTTCTGCAGCAAACTTCAGAGAGGGCATTTTTCTGATTGATCGGTCGTTCGATTGGTGACGTCGGAATTCCCTTAACAGACGACAGAAATGCAAACTTCAGAGGGGTCGGTTTTGCGATCGATCGGACGTTCGATCGCCATGACCGTTCGATTGGCCGTTCAATCGGTTGCCCTGCCGATCGATCAGTTTGTACAGACTCTATTTTTCTGAAGAGTATAAAAGCTGTATATACGGGACAAAGTGGATTCTAGGGTTTTTTCTGCAGAACTGGACAAAGGAGGAGCTTGCAAAAGGGGTCTTTTGTTATTTTGTAAGGTTTTTAGTTAGATTTACTTTAATGCTTTGTAATGTTTTCATTTATTGTCTTTGGATCATTGTAAATGAATGCTTGATATATATGAAGTGAATGTTTCTCTACTCTTTCTAGTCATTTTCTCTCATTTTCTTACCATTTTCTCTCACTTTCTTAGCAACCAAACACTAGTTCTATATAGTTTAATGGTAGATTTGTCTTCTTTTATGCTCTTTGATATGGATTCTAGTAGCTAAATATCCCTTGAATGTGGTTGTGAAGATCCAACAAAGATCTTCAAAGGGTGAAAAATGAGTTGTATGAACTTCTAAGGCATATCCTTAAAATTTCATGGTTTTATTTGATTTAGTATGAGATTCATCAGAAAAACTTAGATTCATAACCCCTTGGCAATATTTAAGCACAAATCAATATTTGGTATAGGTATTGCACATGTCTAAGGTTTGATTCTAGGGTGCCAATCATAGATTCCCTCTTCATGCTCAATCAAACAAAAACCCACATTTTTATAGTCGACATTTTCCGAATCAAGAATCCAAGGTGCGATTCTTGATTTGAGTTATAGACCTCTCATTAGAAACCCTTGTTGTGAATTGGTGGATCGAAACAACCATGTCCAAACTTTTTCCTAATTACATAAAACTAGATTTTATTGTCTTTATTAGTTATTAAGTTATTGCATTAAGCATTGAATCACCATCATCTCAAAACCAACATATTTTTGGTCTCTTTTATGTTAGGAAAAGAAAAGAATTTTCATTTGCAAGCCATCAAGATAAGTGCCCGTGCTAATTGAGCTTTGTTGCTATATTTGCAGAATTCTCTTGGGAGAGAATGACACCGGATCCTCCGGTTTTTACTACATGTGCGACCTCTGTACTCTTGCGGAGTGACTCCGGTTGTGAAGCACATCTGGAGGCATGCCAGTTTTTCACAACTCACATTATCCTCACTTCCATGCCTTTTTCAAGTTCAATATTCCCTTCAAAATGGTTCTAAGAGTTGGTCCCTTGAAGCTTAGGATGAGATTCCAAGAAGTCATGCTTTAGAAAATCCCCATTAACCCCCTAACTCACATTTCTGCATCATTGCATTCCAACTTGCATGAAAATAGTTTTCAAACTCTCTAAATCCCAAGGTTTCTATTTTCTTAAGTTTAGTGATTAAAATGGCCCCATAGAACCCTCACTTGAGTGGTCTCCTTTTTACATTGGTTATAAGAGCCCTAAATTGTTAGAACGGTTCCCTTCCCTTTTTATCCTTGCACAAAAGTGATTTTTAAACTCTTTAATTTCTAAGATTTCTATTCTCTGAAGTTTAGTGGTTGGAATGGCCCCATGAAACCCTCTCTTGAGTGGTCTCTCATTACATGGGCTATAGAAACCCTAACTTATTGGAATGGTTTCCTTTAAAAATGATTTTCAAAATCTTTTCTCAAAAATGGTTTTCAAAGATTTATTCTTTCCATCTTTACATTAAAAATGGTTTTCTAAAAAGTTGTCATCATTATGTTGACTCTTGAAATCCCTAATCTTGTTAAGATAAAGGTTATAATGGCCCTAAGAAAATCTTCTTTGAAATGGTTTTCAAACACCAACCATGTAAACCACATCCTTGGCTAGAGTCAAATTTTCATGGAAATGTTCTTTAAAAGGGTTGTCAACCAAAATCCTTTGCATAGCATGGTTTGTAAAACTCCTTTCAAAAGTGCATAAAATCACCTTTCAAAATCATCTTCCAATTCAACGCTAGGTTAACTTGACCCTAGTTGTCCAATCTTAGGTTAACTTGACCCTAGTTGCCTAACCCTAGGTTAACCAAACCCAAGTTAGTTAACCCTAGTTCACTTTAACCCTAGGTCACCTTAACCCTAGGTAAACCAAACCCAAGTTAATTAACCCTAGTTTAATCCACCCTAGGTTAACTTGATCTTAGTTACCCAACCCTAGGTTAACTTGACCCTAGTTATCCAACCCTAGGTTAACCAAACTCAAGTTAGTTAACCCTAGTTCATCTTAACCCTAGGTCACCTTAACCATAGGTTAACCTAACCCAAGTTAGTCAACCTTAAGTCACCCCTAACCTTAAGCCAACCCAATCTAGATTAGTATGCTTCAAGGTTCCAACTCATGGACACCTTTTCAAATCATCTTTCTATTTAAAACTATTCCGATACTCCCATTTTTTAAAAACCTCCTACTCTCTTGAGATTTCAAAAAACCAACTCTATAACCTCTTCAAATACCCCCACACTTTACCTTTAAATTATTTCCAAAAACGCTTTCAAGAATTCACAACCCTAAGGTGCCCCTACTCCTTTTATGGTTAGGGATTCCAAAAGAGGGTGATATATCAAGAACAACCTCGAATGTTGTTCATATTAGAGTTCCAAAGTAGTAGGTGTTTTCAAAAATTACTTTCAAAAACTTTTCAAAGATCAATTTACTAAAACACTCCAAAATCATACCTCCAAGGTTTTCAAAACAAGACCTCAAAATATTTTCAAAACTCTCTTGAGTTATTTCAAAGTATTCCCAAAATTTCATCGAGTTATTCCAAAACATTGCAAAACACTTCAAAACCCTATTTCAAGAGCACTTTTCAAAAACTTTCAAGTTCCATTTCAAAACACTCCACTATCTGATTTCAAATTAAAACTCTCGACTTTTCTCTTTCCAAATATCTCAAAGTGTCTTCAAACTTTCCAAAGGCCCTAATGCGCCTATTTTCCATCGGGCTCTTGCCCGAACTACAATTGACCTGATTCTCACCAAATGAGATACGTAGGCAACCTAAAATGGTGCGGTCATAACTTTTATTTCAACTCTAATCCCTTTTTCAAAACGTTTCTATCAATTCAAAGTTTCTATTTTGAACTCCTTCAAAACTCCCATGTTTTCAAAACTTCTTACCAAAACTTGCATCATGCATCATTTATCTGAAAAGTGATGACTAAACCCCATTTTTAAAATTCTAAAATGGATATTAAATGGATAATTGTAACCAGCTTTTCTAGTGAGTGAACAAAGGGTGATTAAATATGTAGGTACCAAAAGGGCGGGATAGGGTGATGATCTTAGAATACCTTCCCTACACGTAACCAACCCCCGGACCATAGATTTTCGTTTTCGAAAGACCAAATTGAGTTATTTTCAAAAAGGGCTTAAATCTTTCCAAAGGTTGCCAAACAATCTATTTTCTTAAAAACCTTGTCTTGAGGGAGTTTTCAAAATCTTTTCCAAAAACCCTAAGTTTAATCTTCGGATTAATACTTAGTTTTAGGTGCCCTAACTCACCTTAATCAAGTTAGGTGGCGACTCCTATTTTTCTAAAAAGCCCTTAGTCAAACTGATTTCAAGATTTAACCTAGTCGCACTCATTTTTTTAGGAGGATGAATTCTAACGACAGAATTTCATGTTTTTTGTTTCTTCCAAGCCGATAGGACTTGGTGTTTCAAAAACTGAGGCACGACAATGGTTATGGAACTATACTTTAAATAACAAAAACAGTCTTGAATCCAATTGATCAAACCACTCGATTCATCCAAAATATCAACGAAGGTTTTGTAGCTCAAATCATTGGTTTCGTCTTGAGCCTTTGATTTGGAAGATTTAGCGATAAAAATATAATTTCAATAATAATTAAATCTAGAATAACAAAATTAACGCCATAAATTCATACCATCAATTTGCATATACCAGTTACTTTATCAAGGCACTAGGTATTACAAACATAGTAAAAAACCTAAATTTTCTCAAAAATCTAGAATTTAATTACCAAAAAATACCAATTACCTCTGTTGATATCCCAAGATCTTCGAATGATATTTACAATTGGCTCCAAGAATAAAATTAGCTACTCATAATATTAAAGAGACTTGACTTGAAAAAAAAGAATTTCATAAATAATTGAAAACTCCTACATATATCTCTCTCTCTTGCCTCCTCTCGTGCTCCCTCTCTTGCCTCTCCTGGTGTTACTATGTATAGACTCACAAGATAAAGTCATCCATTCCCTACAATGATGCATTATTATTCTTTTTAATTATTAATTTCTTCTTTTGTCTTTTTTTCATGTCAATTGTCATCTTTCCATGTCAATTTTTATGTGAGTTGCCTTTTTTCATGTCAATTGCCATCTTTCTATGTCAATTTTCATGTGAGTTTGCTCTCTCTTTTATCCAAAAACAAAAACATGACTTGCTTATTTTGGTAGAGTTGTTGAAAAATAGATGTTTGCCCATGTGGGTGAGCGCCAATCAATGAAAACTCATTTATTTCCATGTGAGTTTGCTCCCTCTTTTATTTAAAAACCTACAAAATGTTCAACAAAATTTATTAAGATTAAAAATAAATTAATTAAAACTATTTATAATTATTTCAATACTAACAAACATAAATTAGGAACTTGTAATTATATTTTTATAATGTAATCATCACCTAACCTTTTACTTTCGCATCTCTTAATACCGGTGCTATAAAAGGCCTCTTTTTCCTTCCAATGGTGGACAAACAGCGGACAGGGGTCCCCAAAGCTCTCAAAATTCAGTTCATGTTTCGCTCCAAATATGTACAATGTATAACCACAAAATTTTATTGGCAATGAAATGTAAACTCATCGCCAATCCGGTGAGTATCAGATGCCGATTCTTTTAAAGATCGAGCCAAATCTATGCTATGAGCACTAAACTAACACTAAACTAATCCAAAATTGACTAGTAATTGACAAATTGAACTAAAACTAAACCGAAAATAATTTGAATGTGAAAAATTGGTTTGATTACTCTAATTAAAAGTAATTAACAAGCAATTAAACTAATGCTGGGAAATACTAAAAAAAAGGGGTTGGAAACAAATGCTCCAATTAGCCAAGATTCTATAAGATTTCAATAGAGGTATAAATATAACTCAAACCAAAGGTCTCTCCATGGACCTTGGTTCGAAAGATTTTAGCTATGGAAATTAATGTTCATTAGCAATAGAATCTATATTTACAACTAATTAAAGTTTCATAGGTTCAATTCATTAATTTGTGCAATTTCTATACCAACCTTAAGATTGTGCATAGAAATTAGCAAACAAAGCCTTGAATTTATGTTTTCTAACTAATCTAGATTTCTATTGTAATGAAAACAAGTAAAATGAGATTAAAACAATAAAAAGCATTATACCTCCATGAAAACTTGAAAACTCTTGACCAATCTTCATATTTGCATCCAAGAAGGAGTTTAGCTACAACGATCCATGAAAAAGTGCATGACAATGGAAGAAACTTACATTGAAATGTAAACTTGAGAGTTGGATTACAAGAAAAGCAAAGAAACTACAATGAATCTACTCTCTAACCCTCTACAAAGCCTCAAAAAATCCTAAAAACAAGCTGCCTAAACTCTAAAAAATCTTGGAACCCTTTGAAAATCGTCCAAAGCTACCTTTTATAGGTGAAGAAAATGGGGGTCCATCAAGCGTTCAAACATCTCAACGGCCATTCGAATGGCCTTTCGCACTCCATCAAACAGTTAAAACTGCTCCCTAAATCTTCTCACGCCATCAAACCTGAATCAAACGGGAAAGTGTGCTCTCTGAATCTCCTCGATCGTTCAAATGGCCGTTCACACAGTTGCACTGTTCGAACGGTTCATGCCACTATGCAAACAGCAGTTCGAATGGGGAACCCCTGGCATTCGAACGCTCTTCTGCAACTTTGCCTCTTCTTTTATCATTTTTAGCTCTATTTCTTGCACAAGTTTCGTTAGGCAGATTAGGGACAAAATATAACTACTAAAGCAAGATCAACTAAATTGAGCAATAGAATTACACTTTTAGAGTGTAATCAGTTTCACACCCTATAAAGTTTTGGCTAATGGCTATTTAAGTCAAAATAGAACGTGTTGATCTCCAAAATTAAAAAGCTTTACCTAACCTCTACTGGCGGTGCCACATTTTCCATTGTGAGGTTAGTTAACCCTCCTAACAATTTTAAAAAATTATGCTTTAATCAATGTATGTAATATCTTCAATAAATTCAGTGATTATATAGATGTCTTACAAAGTAAAGAAAGAGGATCATGTTTCAATAACAAAATTTTTTGAATATCTCCTTAAATATAAAAGGAGTTCAATTTTTTAGAAACTTGTACACGGAAATAACTTAAAGCTTATTTCCATTATCTCTTTTTATCAATGATGTACATACATTCCCAAGAAATCAATTATCTCATAATTGCTATATATTTGCTAACTGTTAAAATAAAAAAATAAAAAAAATTATTAATTTCACACCTATTTTGTACTCTTCCATGTTCGGTCTCGCACGTGATGCGGTCAACCCCTATGAGAGGGAGGGCTATGAAAAAATATATAATAACATCTAATTATTAGCTTATTTTATATAATAAAAAATGTATTTCAAACAAATAAGAGAAGTCCTAAGGGTCCGACCTTTCTCACTTGTTAATTAGTATATGTCATATTGAAAATTATGGTTAAAATATATGGTTTGAGAGGATGAAAAACATTAAAAATCATGACAAGCACACTTCTAGATAGCTTTCATAATATTTTAAAGAATTTTTAACAAATTTGTTTAAATGGTGTTAGAGTTTTTGAGACGTCTAGGAAAGTTTTTTTTAAAAGTTTTCCTTGAAATTTCTTAAAAGTTTCTTCCATATTTTGGAAGCAAATTTTCCCTCCCCATTCTCACTACATCAGAATCAGATAATGGGATCGAGAAATGAATATACTTGAGAATTGCATGCATCATATGTTTGTTGATTGGCTTGGTGAATAGCATACTGATATAATTAACCTGCTAAAATGGTTGGAGACGTCATCGTCAGAGAATGGGGTCAAGAAAATAATTCTTGATATTTCCATGCTCAAGCTACCAATTTGATCTTGTCGATAGAATCAACGAGAGGTCCTGAAAACACCTCGCAACAATTTGCTTTCAGCTTCATCACAAACAATATGCCTTACCATGGTTCTGAGACTCCAAGAAACTTCATTCTTGTGCTCTTCAGGTACCGTATGACTTCTATATCATTTCCAGCAAATAGCAAAAGTAACTTCTATAAAGCATTCCGTTCAACTATTCCAACTGCATATTAATGTTTCCTACTCGAAACTTAGTTTACAGGTCATGGATTTGTGGAGGAAAAGGGCTTGGAAATGGAAAAAATGGGAAAGGAAAATGAAATAATGCTAAGTTCTTTTCTTTTGTTTGATTGGATTGCGAAATTAAGAAGAGGTGTTTGTAAGAAAACCCATATTTTTGTTTAGTTACAGATCATTAAAAAAAAAAAAAAAAGATGTATAAGTAATTTCATTTCTCTTTTTATTTTTCTTTTCTTTGACAAATCCAAGACCCCACTACGCAACTAGTTTGTCAGTTAGACAGTTGAATACAATAAGTTATAAGTTTAAATGACACATAAAATTTGGACAAAAAATTGCGGAAACTATTTGTAATATTTGGAAAATTCAGAGCAATTCGAAAATTCAGAGCAACTCTGATGAAAGTGTCAAGATAATTCAGCAGGAATTCCAAAAAAAAAAAAAAAATTCAGGGAATTTTGTTACTATGGTGGGATTGATTCCATGTACAATATGACTAATAGGAAGGATTCAAGGATTTAATAAAAAAAGTTCGCCTGAGTTATGGAGTAAAAAACAAAACTCCAAGCAAGTTGGGAGGGTTATGATTTAGATGACCTTCACTCAAATCCAATCTGATTATATACCAAAATGACTAGTACATAAATAATTGTTATATATTAAGACTAGGGTCTACATAAAGTATTATTTACCTCACTAACAAATTAACAATATGTTTATGTGCTAAGTAAAAAATAAGAAATATGCAGATTAACCCTATCCGACCCAATGTAACTACAAATAGGGATGAAATTAGAGAGTTCAACCAACAGCAAGTCTGGGAATAGGCTCAGAGGTTTTTCCCATAGAGTCGGAGTATCATGGGCCTTTTCCTGCAAACACAAGTGATAACCTTTCTCGGCTTTGATCAAACATTTGGGCATTATCTAATCGCCGGAACATTTTATCTACTGAAAGATAACCACACAATGAGACCAAAAACTCCCCGAAGAACACAAAAAAATGGCTAAACATGTTCTTTTGTTTTAATTTGTTTCTATGATGCAGAACTATAATCTCAGGTCACATTATTTTACTTATTTGTTTTTTATTAACCACAGTACCCTAGACCCGAAACGTCCAACGCCCAGACTAATCTGTGGCCCACGACATTATTTTACTTATTACATGCATGGATGTTGGATGATTAAAAGAAAGCCTAAGTCACTACAAATACAGGTAACACCACATGCAACACAAAGCATCTGCATGGAGATGGTGATGCAATTAAAGATTGTACACACAAACTTTTCTATATATGAATGTACTCAGGGGAAAATGGATGTTTGACCAGGGGGCATGGGAGATTACTGTTGATGTAGAGGTGCCATGTTTAAGAGGGCTGAGCTTTTCGACCATAATGCAGAACCATCACAAAATCCCCAGCAGAGCTGCCCACAGTTGCCTTTTTTATTTCTGGTTTTGGAGCTGACTGCAACGACAAATCTATGAAGTTGTGCAGCGGCAAGGTGGGAGGCACTGGCTGGCCCTGCAATGTGATCTCCACCTGAGAGAAGCTGTAGTAATCAGCAAATTTGCCTATAATGTCTTGAAAGTGGCTGTTCATATATATCAACTATACTATTATTATGGATCATGGTTTTGTTCTTTTAAATAGTTTTGTTTTTTTATCGCGAGAATAATGTTGTTGGATAAGAACCATTTACTTTCAAACAAAACACTCATCATCATAGCTTTTAATTACAATAATATCACCGCCATACAAATTTTTTAAAAAAATAATATTTTCCAAAGCTGAATTAATTAAGTTGTTAAGTAACTACTCCAACAATGTCTATCAAGCATAGTTATTAGTACCATATTGGACATCAAATCGGTAAAGTCATCAGTACACAGTTTACTTGGTTGATGGTTGAACCGTTCTTCTAAAATTTTATATATATTTTATTTATTTCATACGTTGTTCCTTAAATATATTTTATATGACAGAGTAAAACATAAAAATACAAATGGAGCAGCGGCTTATTTACTTCAAATTCATGCAGAGTGACGAACACCTGATTTTGGAATCAACTATACATACATATCTACTTGACTGATCATTTCTATCAAGGGCTATTGTCTTCTACTTTCTACGATGGTTAAATGAAGGTTGTATAGAGAATAGCCTTGCACAACACTAAAAATGCACTTTGATATTAAACCTTAGCCACTTGTAGCAAATGAAATTCCAACTACGGCAAATAGCGTAAATTAATTATCAACTCCATACTGGAATAGATAACGCGTTAGACAATATCATATAGACATCAGCGTATGCATAATTATTTTCATAAGAATTGGTTAAGAAATATCATATAGACATCAGCGTATGCATATTTATTTTCATAAGAATTGGTTAAGAAAACGTAAGGTACCTCAGCTTTGCAGTCAAGTTTCAGCTTTTTCACAAGATACTTTTGGATGAACGAAACTGGTAGATTTGCATTCCTACGACAGGAACAAAAGGAAAACATGTCAATGAAATAAGGATTTTTCTTGCAGAAAACTGAAAGAATCCCTCTGGTAACAGCTGTGGCAAAAGATGATCATCATGCAGTAATTCTTCAACAAGTTATTTGAAATAATGAATTGTCATTTCCAGTAGAGGAAAAATCCCAACAAAATGTTACAAACACAAGCATTAAATCCAAGTCAGAAAAAACCAATCAACCACATTCAGAAGCATATATTATTCCAGACCCAACCAGAAGCATAGGTTATCCGCTTGCATCTTTCAAGTTTGTAGGGTATCAGGTCAATCCTTACAATTTCCTTTGTAATTAAGACAATTAGAAGGCAATCAGGGATTCGTGTAATTGATAATCCAAGTTGACAGCATGTGTAATTATTTGTGAAAAGAAAGAGGAACGAAAAGGCCTCACTAAATATAATATACAAAACTTTAGTCTTATGTATCTAGAAAAACTTGAGAAAGACAAAGCAAAAGGTAAAAAATAACAAGCCATAAATCTGATTATGATGGACATAATAGTTTGTTATACAAAGATAACATTTTTTGTAAGACTATATGGCAATGTAATATGTCTACACAACTTACATAGTGAAGCATCAATACCATGACCTAACCAAAAATATCAAACAAAAGATATAAGAATTCTTCTGATGCTTCAAGTACAATATCATAGCAATGAAGTGCTCATTAAAACTAGAAACATGTTGCAAATATTCATGCTAAGAGTATGAGATTATGTTTATCAAAAGTGGACATTGATAAGCAAAATGTGTAATGGGTACAGCACTGCAGGTGGTAGTGCTGAAGGGACTTACGGTATCCTCAGGTAGCCGGAAGGTATCTGTGGCAAGGGTGCATCGCCTTCCCTAATATCATTAGCCACGAAACATACCATTAACATACATAAGAATATAAGATAATTACAAGATGTTAAGTTTAATTATGCTTATGATTATAAATTGAGATAAAGTAGTAGAACCTAACTGGGCATCAGAAGCAATTAAGGATAGCCAAATTGGATTAACTCCTCTATAGCATGTAGTGCTTGCAGCATTAACAACAGCTTGTGGTGCAATATTTAGCCCTTCAGAGCCTGAAGCTCTTTTTTGTCGACCCCCACGAGTCTTTTTAGGTTTTACTGAACCTGATGGCACAGCATTTGATCCATCCTCATCATCATAAACTTTTGACTTATTAGCTCGTTCCTTAAATTTGGCTCTGTTCATATTTTCCGTATCCTCATTGACGCTGGACAGTGCTGATTTGGCTGCAGATCCTTGCACTGTATACTTGGTAGACTTTGTTATACCTGCAGCTTCCACAAGGCAATTTAAGGGTTTCCACAGATCAGTCATCCCTTCCAGTGGCTCAACAGGGTCCTCTACACCTTTACGAGGCAAGTTTTGCTTAGAGGACTCACCGGCAGAGGAATTCTGCAGCATTACAATGGTAATCATGCACAAATTGTTATCTAAAGTAAAAGCATAATTCTAAGAATGAAAATAACAGCTTTTCCTTATTAATGAAACAAATTATTCTTTATAAGCACAAAAGAAGAAACTCGTAAACTTCTTACCGGCTTTTTATTCTTTATAATCTTGCTTAGAGTCACAGGACGGTTTGATCTCTCAGGACTGCCTTCCTGTTTCTTAATTGGCTCCTCAATGGATAAAGTGGATCCTAGCGAAGCAGGGCACTTTCTTGCAGTAGGTTTTCTTCTTCCAGTCATAACAGTCTTGTTTGACAGTTTAGTTGGGCTAACCAAGGAAGAGAGAGACCTCTCCTTTCTTCTGGCAGGCAATGGAGCAGAGGGCACAACTTCAGGTTCCTTGGACTGTACTGTAGCAGGCAATGGATTAGAGGAGCCAGCTTCTGTTTCCCTAGACTCTCTTCTTCCCAAGGAACCAAAGATATTTGTCCTAAGATATTGCCAATTATGGTCCTCCCTGCAGGTAAGTTAAAAGCAGAGGAGATTTTTGCGTTTCTTGATTTTGCTTTAAATTCAGTAATGGAGAATTGAACACAAATTCATGATTGCACTCTAAAAGTACAATCTACATGTCTTAATTAGCTATTTGTTAGTTTGGTAATATGTTTAATTAGGTTTTTTTAGTCCTAATTCGTTACTAACTTAGTTTTATATATGTTTTCAGGAGTTCGGGCTTAAAAAGGACAAATTCACGCTAAATTGGAGAAGGCGTCTAAAGTGCGTTTGAAGTAAGTTCGAATGGTGAATAGTAGCGTCTGAAGTGAGTTCGAACGGTGAATAGTACAGGTCGAACGGTGAATAGTAGCGTTCGAACGGTTGGTA
Source organism: Euryodendron excelsum (assembly GCA_033060915.1). Lineage (NCBI taxonomy): Eukaryota > Viridiplantae > Streptophyta > Magnoliopsida > Ericales > Pentaphylacaceae > Euryodendron > Euryodendron excelsum. The sequence continues at coordinate 6,810,197 of CM065387.1, read as the reverse complement.
GGCATTTGAAGTGCATTTGAACGGTACGTCAAACGGTGTCACGCCAAAATCAGGTCCGAAGACCGGTCAATAAATTCCGAGAGCATAAAAGCCGTCCAAAGAGTGTTAGAAGTCCGTTCGAACGGTTAATTTGGTGTTCGAAATCCGTTCAAAGGCCGTTTGAACGGTGCGGCGGGGTTTCTGCTACCTATATAAGCTGGGAAAGGTTTTATGTTTGTGGATTGGAAGCTAATATTAGGTTTTGGCGTTTTCTGAGGTTTTAGAAGTAGTTTTAGGAGTAGAGTAGAGTAATTTATTCATAATTTTCATTCAGTCTTCAATTCCTGTAATCAGATTACTCAGTCTTTCAATATATTTTCAATACAACTTTGCATATCTATGATTATGATGAGTAGCTAGATTTTATCTTGGGATCGATTGTGAAGATTAATTGAAAATCTTGGATGAATAAAGGAGGTACATTCTTGGTTTTGAAGTTAAATTTTCTGGTTATTCTTTCTTCTTCTTCTTCGTTCTAGAAACCTGGATGTCCTATTATGTTCAGTAACGCTTATGCATGAATACCACACTCAGTATATATGCTGCCTTGTAACGTTTATGCGTGAGCTGGGTTCAGTATATGCGCTGCACGAATCGATAATGCACGTTTTTTATTCTAACAACCCAATTTATTCTAGAAGTTGAAGGTTTGAAGAACCCTTGGTTTTATTGTTAAATCTTCTGAATCTGAGACTCACGACGTAGTCGAAAGATTTGAGTTATTAAATTATCTCCTTCTGAATTTCAAGAGACGCAATTGATTAGATCGGTTGACCCCAGGACTTTTTCTTTATTTCTAAGTTTAAATTAGATAATAAATATTTTCTCAACCTAAAATCAGTTTTTTTTTTATTGTAGTGTTTTTCCTAAGATTTTTTTATCTACGGTAAGTTTTCCTATTTGCGTAAACCATCTTCCTTGTAGGATCGATCTTGTACTTACGAAAAATTATTACTACATTGCGGCCGTGCACTTACGATTAAGTATCACCATTTTAGGGAGCGATCAATTCACATAGCAAAAAAGTTACGTATCAAGATATTGAGCTTGAGCAACTTGGCTCGGTAATATTTTCCATGATCCTTCACATCTTACGTAGAACCACAAGCAATACACAAAAGAAAGAAAAAGGACGGGAGAGTTATATATAGCTTCAATATTTCAATCGAATCCTTATTAATATTTTACAGAAAAGGTGCATAAGCCTAAGAAAAATAGCTGATACAAGCAAGTAACTACAATACTCCTAACATTTTGAACACCATACAACCAAAAACTCCACTGGCCCAAAAAATAAATGCTTCTCCGCATCAAAGAGCTGTTATCTTCCACACGTTCTATAAGGATTAAATTTAGTAAACAATTTCTGGTCTCTTGATCAAGAATATGTCATTTCAAATTCAAGAATCACAACTTAACTCTCCAATATCCTGTTAATGACTTACACGAACATGTCAAAAAAAAAACACAAGCTTCAAAAATGCTGCAGGATTGAGCTTAATAGTGAAAAGGCATGATATTCTAGACATCTCCCTACTACCTAGCCAAGGTTCAGAAGTCCTCATATACTCATTTCACTGGATCTAAATTAATTTACCTTATAAATTCACACACAAAACCCAAACCATCCCGATGTGGGATGGTCAGCCCCCACAAGTGACCTTGGTTTTTAACGGGTTGTTGTGGAATTGTGGTCTTCTCTCAACAAAAAAAATAATAATAATTTACTTTGGTTGAAGAATTTTTCACAAGGGTTAAAGAGGTAATGCTGGAATTAAAAGTCGTTGCTTGCCTCTATCATATTGCATTTTAGTATTTTAACAGCTGCTATAATTTATGATTGTGGATCATGACAAGTGCAAAATAACAATTTTCCAATCCTGTATTTTCACATAAACACATTTTGGAATACCATTTCACAGTTTCTCCTCCATTAAATGAAAAAACTCAATTAACTATCATGACCATCCAAACATCGCATCATTGTCAAACGAAGACTTGCATAAAAAATTAACACTACCCTTGCCCGACAGGTCCTTGGAGATGAGACCATTCGGAACCCAGCTCGAATATTATGTTAAAGAACCCATGAGTCTAACTCAATCCTGAAAACTGAATTGTAAGGTAAGAGTTGTCCAAAAACATATATGGATGTCATGACTTTAGTGTTCAAGCGATGCAGGACTTCGCTCACACAATCAATTAATTATATATATTTCACATATACTCAAATCCATATTAATTGTCATTGCTCTTCTAAATGTGGAAATGACATGCAGTTCCTTGAGAACAGCTATGAAATATCTGCATCATATTTTTCTGATTAGACCTTATACACTAATGAGAAAATTATATCTAGATTTCAGAAAGACCACTATGTAAATAAGCAGATGGTCAATGTGTCAAAGTTCAAAAACAAGAGTAACAAAACCATCACATACCTGAGCTTCTCCAATGGTGCACAACCTAGATATGCATTGCATTGTGGACAACTATCCAACTCCTCTTCTGTTATCTTTTTATATATACACTTCTTGCAAACTGTTTTCAAAATAAATAATAAAAAAAAAAGTATTAGATATTAGTATTTCCATTGCAATAAAAGCCATGCTAATATATTCATGATACTGAACTTGCACTATCTACCACGTGAGGGGGAAAAAACCATCAGATAACTAGGAAAAACATAAGAAAATTTTGGAGATTTACTTGCATGTCATCCACCATCTGTGGAAAGTGAAAACTGACCAACCCAATAAGTTCCTCACAAACACATTAGCATGCAACCATGCAGTAGCTTCTAGGAAAACCCTAAGGGTTGCATTGAAGTTGTCACAACATATATATGCATTCTCAAGTCCAAGCAGTATATAACCCTAAAAAAAAAGTTATTCTTTCAGAAAATACATACAAAAAATTTCACTAGAATGATTGGGCGATAGAACTTTTGTAAGGATAATGCTATACAAACAGAAAATTTATTTAAAATTTATTACTAAAATAATGTGATTAAATAAGAAACATTTAGGTTAAAACAAAATGCTCATCATTTTTTTTTCTGGTAGGTAAGAATTTTATTACCAAAAAAAATTAGTCCAAAGAAGATTAGGACACAACCCCATGAGCATTCAAATCTAAAAAGAAGAGAACCAAGAGACTAATCCAAACCTAGCCTAATGTCACTGCGACATCATTCTACTACTATTTTTTGTACAAATTTTTTGAAAGAATAACATTTTCCTTGAAGAAATCACATATTATAATGACTCTTAATTACAAAAAGAAAAATGCTATTATTCTAAAAAAAATGTACAAAAAATAAGACCAAAATGATGTACCAAAAAGTGAAAGACTCTTATTCAAACTACATTATTTTTTGTATAAAAATTTTAATTGTATAGCATTACCTATATACGGAAGGTAACATCTTGGTGCTCTTTACGTAGTTGAATGAAGTTCAGCTCAAGACTTCCATATATAAAACATCCAAAACGAACTCAAGTTTATAGCATACACATGCAAAGCAATTAGCCTTCATATCCTTTCACATACATTGTTTTGACACAACTAGCAACCAAAATTCTTAAAATTCTCTCTCGATTATCTCAATCTATATAGCTACTATCTCTATTTGGCAAGTTCAACTCTATTGTTGCTTACAAATGAGAGAGCCAAAATAACAAGAGAGGACAGTAATCTAGAATTTTAATCTATTCCTGTATCTAGCTAAGAATCAACGATGGATCGATCGTGTGACACAGACCAAGACAAAAATAGGGCAAACTGAAGCATACCCAGATCATAAAAATGCAAAATAGAGAAGTCCCGGGTCACAAAACCACAAATTTAGCAATACCCATATCACAGAAAAGCTAGAAAACGATAAAATTCAAACGGAAAGGTTGATGTGATAACGTAAACTGAGAGTAAGCCGGTTCACAAAATTTAGAAGTAAAGTGAATTGAGATGATGATCAGAACAAGTGCAAGAAAAGAACAGAGACAGAGAGAGTGAGAGGATGGAGATATATATATATATAGAGAGAGAGAGAGAGAGAGAGAGATGAACCGTGAGGGCTAACATGTGTCAAAACATTCGGTGATGGTGGTGGCATTTTTGAAGAGTTTCTTGCAGATGGGACATATCATGCATGATGCGATACTCTGGCTCTGAAGTGAAACCTTCTGTTTGTTGCTGGCCATCATCAACAGCTCTCTCTCTCTCTCTCTCTCTCTGAGACCCCGACAGTGACAGCTTCTTATGGACGTACCCCCATATGAGATTGCATGCTACCCAATTAAACCCCCAAGAAAATCTTGAGATTTTCCTTCATTCCTCAAGAGAAAACATGAAAATCACCGAGAAAATTACTCACCCAGATGACCCAAAACCAAACAAGAAGAAAGAAAAAGAATCTCTATACCCCCTCTCCTCTCTATGGATACATCTTTCTTTCTCTCTCTACATAGATCGATCTGGAGAGAGAAATCGGTTTCGAAGTGTGATTCCTAGATAGGTTGGATTATTCGAAGAGAAGCGACGTGGGTTTTGTTGGATTTGGACAATGGAGGCTCTTTCTGTCCGAGGCTCTTTCTCACCATTGAGCTTTGTTACGAGCGAGACAGAGTTCGACTAAATACACATATATTAGCGAATGGCAGGGGACTAAAATACGCTGACAGTACTTCGGTATTAAACTGCGCACCTGGTTGACGAGAGTCCTGTGCTCTTTCTCGTGTCACGTATGCAAGCGAGTGCGTTTCTCGGGGTTTCCAGCGCACACGTTGAGGATAAGGCAAAGTTTAGCCGTGCGCCCCTGGCGTACTTTAGAGAAGAGTGCGCAGCGACGAGGTGTAATTTGTGTTAAAAAGAAATGAAAAATCAAAAAAGCAAAAAAAAAAAGTACTACCGCTATGCATGTATTTCTCTGTACCATTATTACGTAATTGGCCCCATTTAAAGTTAAAATTAGAAAGGCAGTCCCACGGTTTGCATCTAAGATTTGTCCGAAATGGAGAATATTAACTAGTCAAGGCAATGAGATTATGCAAGTGAAAGTCTTGTTTATTGTACTTAGCGAATGTGTTTCTAAGGGATTTTCACTGTTAGGTGAGGTTAAAGAACAAGAGTAGGTAGGCACCTCTAAAATATTTTAGCGATGAGCATTTGGTGTCAAATAGAATTTGTGTCAAAAGAGAAATGGAAATAAACTTGTTCTCCAATTGTTTTTTAACACGGTAGCCATTGTGATGCATAATTTACCAATTAATTGGGTCCCTCATAAAGTTGAATTCAGAACGGTCACCCCATGATGCTACGTTTGTATTAAAATTTTGTTCAAATGAGAACATCAACTAGTTAAGGCAGTGAGATTAGGCCAAGTGAGAAGTCTTAACGAGTGCATTTCTCAGAGACTTTCCACCGTATAGGTCAAAAGATATGTGTCCAGGCATATTTTAGCAAAGAAGGCACAGGGGAAGACTTCGTGTAAGATAAATAAAAAAAAATAAAAAAAAACTCACCCTACACTTAGTTTCTACGTATGACAAATATTGTGATGTATTAATTTATCAGTTAATTGACACCCTTGTAAATTTGAATTCAGAATAGCCGTCACATGGTGCGACGTTCCTATTGAAAATTTGTTAAAAATTGAGAATCTCAACTAGTCAAGACAACGACATTACATCAAGTGAGAAGCCTTGTTTGTCGTGCTTAATGAATACATTTCTTAGGACAACTGAGGTTAAGGCACAAGAGTTGCTATGCGCTCTTGGCATATTTCAAAAAAGAACACACTGGGGATAAGGTAGTGTCATATGGAATTTATGGCAAAAGATAAATAGAAAAAAAAAATTGTCCTACACATGTTTCTGCATACGACAGCTATTTTGATGCATTTACTTACTAGCTAATTCACACCCTCGCCTAAGCCTTTTGAATAAAATCGACGTTTCCCACCATGTAAAGTTGAATTCAAAATAGCCGTCACATAGTGCAACGTTAGTATTGAAATCTTGTTAAAAATCAAGAATCTCAACTAATCAAGTGAGAAGTCTTGTTTTTTTCTTAACGAAATAGTTTCTTAAGAGTTTTTGCCATACAAGTGAGGTTAAAGTACAGAAGTAGCTATGCGTCGGTAGTGTATTTTAGCAAAGAGTGCACAAAGGATGAGGCGATGTCACATGGAATTGATATCAAAATAAAAAAGGAAAAAAAAAAAAAAAACTGTTCTACGCATGTTTCTGCATACTCTAGCCCATTGTAATGCATTAATTTACCAATTAATATATTAAGACCTTGTAAACCTGAATTCGCCGTCACATGATGCACAGTTGTATTGAAAATTCGTCTAGTCAAGGTAATGAAATTATGCCAATTCAGAAGTGTGGTCCACATCAAATGTGGGTCCGAGAAAGTGCATTTTTTAAAAATAACGGAACCGATTCAATCCCCTGCCATATTGAATAGAGAAAGACTATACACAATGAAGAGTGAACTTTAACAAAAAATAACATCATTTTGATTAGGGTGTAAAAAATTCTAGCTTTTAGGATTTTTTTTAACAGCCTGACGAAAATAATGTCATTTTGATCAAAATATAAACATTTCAATACACTCTTCGAAATGTTTACTCTTACTCTATTAAATACATAATGATAATGTAATATTTTTGTTTGTTTACTACCCTATAAATTATGCCTTATGTTTGTAATGCACAATTTCGGTACATGCACCACCTTACAAAATGCACGTGCCAAGTACGGGAACACTGGGAGTGAAAATTGAACGTAAGATCACGGGAAAATTCAATTTTCACTCTAGATCTAATTAACTCAACTAAGAATCATCTAGTTACCACATTATGTATCAATTGGCATTAGATTGGATTACACATTTTAAGAACATCATGATATGCTAAATAGTGGTAATCATTAAAATGCTATTCACTTTTTGAAAAGATAACCGCCTTCTTCTGGGACACTTCATAAATAGTTTAAACTATATTTGAATTGGCTCCGAAGCTTCGAATCATAGTGCTAATTAAGACCAAGATGCATAGTTATTACTTCTAGAGGGTTTTTTTCCAAAATAATCCAATTTGAAAAGGTATTTTTTGAAATAACAAAAATTAAAATTTTATTCTCAATATAAGGTAAAACGCACATCGAAAGTGCATTTTTTATGTGCGTTTTCTAAGAAAACGCAACTTAGGGTTGCATTTTCCAGTCCGTGACCGACCAAGCTCGCAAAATTCTGACCTTTTGACCAAAGCTTGCACCACGGCCTGCAAATACATAGAGAAAATGCAACCTTGGGTTGCATTTTCTCTCTCTATATCAACCCCCGATTTCTCTTCCTTCTCCACCTCTTTGGTTTCTCACCCCCTCATCCTCTCTAGTTTGTTTCTCTCCACGGATCAACAAATTTTTATTTCTCTCTCTCCCTCATTCTCTCTCGTTTTTCTCTACCAAATACTTTCTAACTCTAATTTTTTTTCCCTTCATTCTCTTTAGTATGTGATATATATAATGATATATGATATAATTTTATAGTAATATAATCTGTGAATTATATTTTATGATGTAGTAGTAAAATAGTAATGGTAAATATATAATTATTTTATTATATAATTCATAGATTACTAACTTTCTATTATTTTATTTATAGCCATATTTATTACTCGTGCTACTTCAAAAAAATGCCTTCATTATTCTGCAAAAAATAGGTTAGTTGATTATTTTCATTGGTAAAATAATTTATTTATCTATGTTGGTAAGGTAGATATTACTTGTGTCGCACTACATTGATTAGGAAAAATATGTTATTAATTAGAAAATATGTTATTTATGTTATTTATTTATTTATGTTATATAGGAAAAGGCCTTCCGGAAAAATATGTTATTTATTTATGTTAGTTGGTTAGTAAAAAATATGTTATTAGTTAGTAATAAAATATTATAATATGCTAAAAATGGATATAGGATCCCAAAAGATATAAACTAAACTAATAGATTTTTTTAGTTCAATATTTGTGAGTAAAATAATTAAATTAAAAAATATGTTATTAATTAGTAATAAAATATTATGATGTGCTAAAAAAAATTTATTACAAAAATAATTACGAAATTACTATAAAATATAATTTTTTGACTATAAATTTAAGGAAAATACCTTTTTTACGAAATTAGCATGTGGCCTTAATTTAATTATTTTGTTACTATAAAAAAGTTCCAATCCAAAGAAGAAAAAAGGTTATAGGATCCCAAAAAAAAAAAAAAAGAAGCTAAACTAATTAACTAAAAAAATAGATTGGTTAGTAAGTAGGATGCCATGAAATTAAGAAATGTGTATAAGTATTTATTAGGCAAGTTATTTATACTAAATAAAATTTAGTGAATAATTAGTTATAGGATCCAAAAAAAAACTAAACTAATAAATTTTTTTACTTCAATATGTGTGAGTAAAATAATTAAATTAAAAAATATGTTATTAATTAGTAAGAAAATATTGTAATATGCTAAAAATGGTTATAGGATCCAAAAAAAAACTAAACTAATAAATTAAGAAAAAAGGTTATAGGATCCAAAACTAAACTAATAAATTAATTAAAAAAAAAGGTTATAGGATCAAAAAAAAAAACTAAACTAATAGATTTTTTTTAGTCCAATATGTATGAGTAAAATAATTAAATTAAAAAATATGTTATTAATTAGTAATAAAATATTATGATATGCTAAAAATGCCATGATAATTACCAATGAAATGGCTGGAATAAATTGGAATATGTTTAATTATTGTTTAATAGGCGCAAGAATAGATGAAACAACGGCCATGTTGTATTGGGGTGGTAAAATAATTAAAGATCGTGATGAAGGGATTGTGTACCGCATGGAATGCCAGACACTTTGGAATTTACCATTGCAATTAAAAATGTCTGAACTAGAAGATATGATAATGCTTATGATTGACAAAGCTGGATAACATGTAAGGCTGAAAATTATATGCAGATTTTCAATTAATAATGAAGGGGGCTCAACCAAATATAAGAATGTTCTACTCAAAGATGATCGGACATTGCAAATTGCCTTACGACTACCACAGAAAAAGCTATGGATGGAATGCATTAAGCTGTACATCGAAGTAGAGGATGCAGTCGTAGATGTAAACACTACAGCGGATCGAATGTGGGGTGACATTCAGGGGTATGACAGGATACTATCGGCTATGGGAGATACGTCAACAACGCGAAACTTCTTAACGATGTTAACATTAGGACATGACACTTTTGGCTACAATGTGCCATATTCACAACAATTTAACTAATATGGTAACCCGTTTTATTTGCAAAGTACGTAGTTACCAAGGTTCGTTTGTTGATTATGGCATTGGCTCGAGTAGTATGTCACAACATCGGTCTATCAAAGACACCGCTAGTCCTTTATAAGAGCCTTCGATGAGACATAGCCAAGGGAGAGATCCAGTACAACATATGGTTGAATCGGGCCGCCAATCCATTCCCATACAAATTGATTTGAATGTAAGGTTTCCGAATACAATGTCAAAAAAATCTGATGAACATATAGATGTTGCTCTGTTAAACGATTTTGACAACGATGTTCAAGAACAACAAGAGATCCCAGTTCCTTACTTTACCACATTGCCGGAGACATATGATGCACCTATAATTGGCGAGGATGATTTTCGTCGTGGGGCCATATAGGACATGCAAAATCCCAATTTTAAAACGAGAATGTTATTTGATGACAAGGCAGCTGTAAAAAATGCATGCACAGCGTATCACTTGCACAACAACAAGGAGTATTCGGTTCTTGAATCAACTACGAAATTGTTTAAAGCGAAGTGCGCACACGATTGCCCTTGGATGATTCGTGCGTCCACCAAAAGACATGGGATGTGGGAGGTTATGCAATACAATGGGCCTCATTGTTGTTTGTATGGGATGCCAACCATGGGTCATTGTAACCTACACGCGAACTTCATTGCAGATGTTATCATGACACAACTAGCGATGCGTTTAACTTTAATTCAGATTTTATCACAATAATTGATTAGTTTGTCATAAAAGAAGTTCCTCTAAAGTGCTTAAACTGTGTTTTATTTGTACAAAAAAAAACCCTGATTGGAAGATTGTGTCCATAATGAAAGATGTCAAACAACATTACCACCACTTCATCTCATACAAGAAAGCATGGATGCCAAGAACAAAAGCCACAGAGATGGTATTCGACAATTGGAAACAGTCGTTCGCAAAGCTTCCAAGATATTTGATGGCAATATAGTCAAGAAACCCTAGAACAATCCAAATGTTAAAAACCTTCAATCAGGATGTCTGTGACATGGTCCTGTTTGATCGAGTATTTTGGGCATTCAGACTATATATTGATGGTTTCAAGCACTGTCTGCCGATTATTTCAGTTGATGGCACCCACCTTTATAGAAAATATAAGGGTGTCATGCTTATCACTGTAAGGGCCACTACCAGGGGTAAAAATTTTCCCTAGCCTTTTCCATTGTCGAGGGTGAGGATACACGTAACTGGTCATGGTTCATCAACTTATTGAGATACGTCGTTGTCCTTGGTAAGAAACGTGTTACCATACTATTAGACCGCCACCAGGGCCTACTAAATGCCATTGATCAAATATGGGAACATCCAAGCGATGATCAACCACCTAGTTTTCACAGGTATTGCCTTCGACACTTTCGTAGTAACTACCACAATAAGTACAATATGATAAGGATCAAGGACTTAGTGTGGGCTGCTAGCACAGCTCATCAATTGTGAAAGCTCAACACTATAATGGAAAGAATTAAGAAAAGAAGTGAACCTTATTATAATAAACTAATGGGGGAAGATATTACTAAGTGGACATTTATTCATGATGGCGGCAATAGTTGGGGGATCAATTCAACTGACAATGATAAGAGCTACAATAGTGCGATAGTAGGCGTAAGTAACTTGCCCATCGCTGCATCTGTGCAAGTCACTTACTACCGTCTTGTTAAGAGTTTTGTTACATGACGTAATGAGATACAAGCTAACGTGCAGAATGGCCATGCATACCGGTTAGAAGTGCGTGAAAGATTTCAAAAGTGGAGCAAAAAAGCAGCTGGTCATACTGTCACAGTTTGTAATTAGTATTATATGTTAATACCTCCATCGTTAAATTGTTATTGTTCAAGATCTATCAGCAAATATGTATGAAATTTCGTTCCTTGTTGTACAGGGACACGGTGTCTGTTGATGTGCTGACCGGTAGGCAGGGGACTAAAGGTGGTCATCTACATGCCGTGCAGATTTTTTCGCCCAACTATACATGCAAAAAATGGGTTATATTTTACCTCCCTTGCTCCCACATGCTTGCTGCTGCTGCAACTGTCGGAAGGCAATCCTAGTTTTTATTTTACGATCACTACACCAGAGAAGCGTATGCTCGTGTGTACGTGACTACATTTGCGCCACTATTAATGGAGGATTACTAGCCTCCTTATGAAGGACTGTCGTGCCCAGATTTTTCGCACTCGAGGAATACTCACACAAGTGGGAAAAATGCTGTACTCTCTCGTTAGAACTCACCCTCCTAGAAGAATGAGTGCGACTAGGGTTGAATTGAAAATTGGTTTGAATAAAGGTCTTTTGAAAAAGATTCGGAGTCGCCACCTAACTTGATTAAGGTGAGTTAGGCCACCTAAAAACTAAGCATAATCCGAAGACTACACTTAAGGTTTTTGAAAAAACAATTTTGAAAACATCTCCTCAAGAGAGGGTTTTTAAGAAAACAGGTTGTTTGGCAACCTTTGAAAAATATTTAGCCCCTTTTTGAAAAATAACTCCTTTTGGTCTTTGAAATCAGTGATCCTAGGTTCGGAGGTTGGTTACGTGTAGGGAAGACGCACCAAGCCATCACCCTACCCCGCCCTTTCGGTACCTACATGTCAATCTACCCTAGATTCACCCATGAGAGTCTTTAACTAACTAGAGTTCAACCCTATTCACTTTGAAAAACAAATATTTAAAACTAACATGATGCATGATATGCAAGTGCAAGTTAAGAGGATTGGAAAATAGAAATTGATTTGAAAAGAAATTGATTTGATTTGAAAATAGATTTGAAGAGATGGAATTGAAATTGGAAAGTTTGAAAATTGAAAATAGAAATTTTGAAATTGGAATTTTAAAAATAGATTGGAATTTGAGATGTGGAAACCGCACCCATGAGGGTGGAATTGAAAGTTTGGAAAGTGTTGTGACCGCACCTATGAAGGTTGCCTACGTATCCCTTTGGGGGAATCAGGTCAGTCGTAGTTCGGACCGGAGTCCGACTGAAAATAGGAGAGTGGATTTGAAGAGAGAGATTGGATTGGAAGATTGAGAGATTGAATTGAAAATTGAATTTGACTTGAGATTAGAAAAGGAGATTGGAAATTGAAATTGGAAAGATTGGACTTTGATTTGAAAAGATTGATTTTGGAAAGACTTGGTTTTGGAAAGATGGAGGTTTAGGAAACCTAGACTTAGGAAAAGCTTGACTCGACTTGGAAGGTTTAGGAGATTAGGAAAGGTTGGATTTAGGAAATGTTTGAATTAGGAAATGTTCGATTTAGGAAAGTGTCATTTTTGGAAGGTTTCGAAATTAGGAAAGTTTTCATTTTAGGAAAGTTTTGAAATTAGGAAAGTTTCATTTTTGAAAAGTTTGGAATCTAAGAAAGTTTTAGGTTTAGGAAAGTTTTTACTTTAGGAAAGTTTTAGGTTTAAGAAAGTTTCAACTTAGGAAAGTTTTAGGTTTAAGAAAGTTTCAACTTAGGAAAGTGTTGTTTTAGGAAAGGTTTTGAAATTAGAAAATTTTGAAAATTGGAAAGCTTTGAATTTGGAAAGTTTTGAAAACAAAGAAGTTTTGAAAGCAAGAAAATTTTGTTTTGGGAAAGGCTTGAAAAAGGAAAGTTTTTAGTTTAGGAAATGTTTGAATTGATAAAGATTTCAATTTAAGAAAGTTTTGAGTTTGGAAAAGCCTTAGATTTGAAAAGATTTTAAGTTTTGGAAAGTTTAGAATTTAGAAATTTTTTAGGTTTAGAAAGATTTAACTTAAGAAGGTTTCAAATTTAGAGAGTTTTGAATTTGGAAAGATTCGAATTTTAGAAAGTCTAAGATTTAGAAAGTTTTAGAGTTTTAGTTTTAGAAAATCTTGAAATCAGGAAAGGTTTGAGTTTAGAAAGAGTTTGAAAACTTAGGTTTGAAAAGTTAAGATTTGAAGAGAGTAGAATTAGAAAAGGGTTGAATTAGGAAAGATTTTTATGTTTAAGTTTTTGGAAACTTAAGATTTAGAAAAGTGGAGGATTAGGAAGGATTGGAATTAGGAAAGATTTGGATTTGGGAAGGGATTGGATTTGGTTTCTAAAAGAAAAGATTTGATTTTGTTTCCAAAAACGGAGGACGTAATCTAGTTTCCTAAACGGGGAGATTTGATTTGGTTTCCTAAAGGGAAGGTAGGATTTGGCTAGGATTTGGAAAGGAAAATTCTAGAAACCCTAGATTTGGAAAATTGTTGTTTTGACGTAGAAAAGAGGTTTTGAAAATATGTATAGTTTTGATATAGAAAACAAAAGATTTTGGAAATCTAGGTTTGGGGCAAAGTTTGAAAATCATGTTTTTGGAAAGAAAACTAGGGTTTCCTAATTGTGGGTTCTAGGGTTTGGTTTGGACTCTAAGGAAAGAGTTTTTTTTTTTGGAAAACGCGTTTTTAGAAACGAAGGTTTTCTAGAAGGGAATCCTAGGGAGGAGTTTTTGGAAAGTGAACTTGGAGAGGGAGTTTTTGGAAAAAGATTTTAAAGGAAGAAGTTTTTGGAAAGCATGTTTTTGGAAACGTAGATTTTGGAAGGAAGATCCTAGGGAGAAATTTCTAGAAGGGAGATTTGGGAAAAGAGAGTTTTTGGAAAAATTCTTAGGGAGCATTTTTAGAAAGTAGATTTTGGGGAGAGGATTTTGGAAAGAAGTTTTTGAAAACAATTTTGAAGAGGAGAGTTTTAGGAAAGTATGTTGAAAAAGAGATTTTTAGGAAACGATTTTTGAAAAGAGAGTTTTTGGAAAGTATGAAAACGTCTCACTTTCCTAAAGCGATTCTAGCCATAAGAGGGCTAGAACCACTTTAAGAAAGTGGTTTTGAAAACAAGGTTTGAAAATATAGACCAAAAAGCCACTTTTAATATAACACTTTCCTAAAGCAACCCTAGCCATGGAAAGGCTAGAATCACCGTAGAATTGTGGTTCTGAAAACAAGTTTTTGAAAAAGAGATTTTGATGCAATTTTGAAAACAAGTTTGAAAACGTTTTGAAAAACAACTTTGAAAACGGTTTTTTGGAAGATGCAAGACTATGATATGCACAATGCAATTTGGGGTCGTGAACATACAAGGCTAAGGCTTCACCACATAATCAAGGGGGCCGGACCCACGTGGTCTTTGGTTAGACTAGAAGAAAGCCCCCGACACGGTGACTCTCCAATAGCCCAATCCTACACATGGACCGGGAATCCCCTTGTTTCAAGCATGCAAAGAAAGGGGGGGAAAGAGATGGGGGATTAAAATAGAGAAAACCCAAGTGGGTTGGAGAGAGAAGAGAGAGGGGGGAAGTGCAGAAAATTAAATAGGGAGCCTACCTTGTTTCTAGTTTATTTTGCGCGCCGTGCAGTCTTCGGTCTTCGGTCTTCGGTTTTTGTCTTGATCTTCACCTTCAGTCTTCAAGGGTTGTCTTCAAGCTTTGGATGGCAGCTCTTCAAGTCTTCAAAGGATGGTTGAAGGTTAGGGTATGAGTGTATGGGAGTGTATATGAGTGTATAGGAGGCTAGGGTTTGTGTAGGGTGGCTAGGGTTTGGAAAACCTAGGGAGGCTAGGGTTTTTGAGGTGCTCAAGCTCTGTATATCGAATTGTGTGATTTCTAGGTTAAGTTTGCAGACCCTTTTCACGTTGAACGAGGTCCTGTATATATAGAAGGAGGACAAGCCTGGCGCCTGTTGTAGTGGCGCCAGGGCAAAATTTACATTGGCGCCACTAATAGTGGCGCCAGGCCATTTTTTGGCTTGGCACCACTGCTAGTGGCGCCAGCCATTTAGGAAACAATTAAGGTCGGCAAGTAACGTATCTTTGACTAGATTTGGGCGCCTGTACTAGTGACTACCATGTAAATTTTAGCCTGGCTTCACTAGGAGTGACTCCGGAAAGTCCGGGAATGATTTGAAGGAGCCGGGAGTGACCCGGAAAGCCGGAAAGGAGCAAGAACACTTGAAATAGTGTCCTGGAGGTATTTGACTTAAAAAGTGAGGACGAAATGTGTCGGAAAGGTTGACCGGGCCTTTAGGGGCGAAACGGTCAATCGGACTACAAAACTGCCGGGACGGACTCGGACTGTCCCGGAAAAAGACTTGGGATCTGAAAACATTATTCAGAATGTTCCCAGAGGTTACCGGTTTGATTCCCAAAGCCGGCGTGGTCGGAAAAGGAGACCGGCCTACCAGGGGCAAAACGGTCATTTTGTACCGGGTTTGTCGGAACTAACTCGGAATGGTCCGGAAAGGTACAGGAAGGTCGAGAACACTATAAAAATTATTTTCAGGACATTACCGGTGTGATACCCAGAGCCGGTGTGGTCGGAAAAGGAGACCGGCCCACTAGGGGCAAAACGGTCATTTTGTACCGGGTTGGCCGGAACTGACTCGGAATGATCTGGAAAGGTACAAGAAGGTCAAGAACACTATAAAAAGTATTCTCAGGACATTACCGGTTTGATACCCAGAGCCGGTGTGGTCGAAAAAGGAGACCGGCCCACCAGGGGCAAAACGGTCATTTTGTACCGGGTTGGCCGGAACTGACTCGGAATGATCCGGAAAGGTAAAGGAAGGTTGAGAACACTACAAAAAGTATTCTCGGGGCATTACCGGTTTGATACCCAGAGCCGGTGTGGTTTCCGGGGCATTCGGATGCTTAGGGGCAAAATGGTCATCTTGACCGAAGAATCTCGAAAAAGGTCCTAAGGGTAGTCTGGTCCTTTTTCACCGAAGTGAGCTGACAAACACGGGTATTGACCTAGGTTTTGAGTGTTTCCGCCACTCTAACAGTGTGAGTATTTCCGCTACTCGGACGGGGTTGAGTATTTCCGCTACTCTAACGGCTCTGTGAGTATTTTCGCTACTCTAACGGTTTTATGAGTAGTTTTGCTACTCGGACCG
This sequence comes from Euryodendron excelsum, assembly GCA_033060915.1. Classification (NCBI taxonomy): domain Eukaryota; kingdom Viridiplantae; phylum Streptophyta; class Magnoliopsida; order Ericales; family Pentaphylacaceae; genus Euryodendron; species Euryodendron excelsum. The sequence goes on along the minus strand of CM065387.1, from coordinate 6,793,914 downwards.
TCTCGAGGAATAAACTGTCTCGAGAAGGATTGGAAAGGGGTCTTATCGTCTCCGAAGAGACGTGCCTGGATTGGAACCGTCTCGAGGAATAAACTGTCTCGAGAGAGGGATTGGAAAGGGGTCTTACCGACTCCGAAGAGACATGCCTGGGTTTTGAGTGTTTCCGCCACTCTAACGGTGTGAGTGTTTCCGCCACTCTGACGGTTTGGTGAGTGTTTCCGCTACTCTATCGATTTTGTGAGTGTTTCGCCACCCTAACGGTTTTGTGAGTGTTTCCGCCACTTTGACGGTTTTGTGAGTGTTTCCGCCACTCTGACGGTTCTGTGAGTATTTTCGCTACTCGGACGGTTTTGTGAGTGTTTCCGCCACTCTGACAGTTTTGTGAGTAGTTTTGCTACTCGGACCGTCTCGAGGAATAAACTGTCTCAAGAGAGGGATTGGAATCGGAATAAGAAAGGACAATGCCCCTAAGGGCATTTTGGTTATTTTGCCTCTATTTGGGCCTGACAGGCCCACGAAGCGATGGAAAGGTGGAATTTAGACCTAGGAAATTGGATTCAATAGGAATATGCCCAAAATGACTTGAAAACAAGTCTGGACGGAGTGTAGACTGCCGAGCGGTCAAAAATGGGGTGCTTACAAGGACCTACTGTGTTGAGTTAATGCCTTGATTTTAATGATAACAAAACATGGCTTAATGATCTAATAATTCTATTGAGTGTGCAGATTAACCATTAATTAGATCTTGACTTAAAGTTTATCATAATGGAGGATTTGTGATGCAAAAATTATAATGAAGAATGAAAAGCATGATGAGATGACATATTCAACAAGTGGTGATCTTTTAGAGAATGAAGAAATTTCAAAGATGATGGATGACAAAGAAGAAGAGACCAACTCAAAGACATGAAAGCCTTTTTGGAAGATTTGAAGATATCTTGAAGACATGGAAGAAATCACAAAACTAGAAAAGCTTTCTTGGAAGATTTGGTGACGTCTATGGAGAAGTTATATTGATTGAAGAATCTTAGAAGAAATCTAGAAATGAAGATGTTCAAAGAAGGATAGAAAATTAGTTGAAGAAATAAAGATTTTAAGTCTTGGAAGCTCTCTTGAAAATATTGAAGAAGACTTGGATCAATGGATGAAGTAATGGTGATTGAAGAGCTCTACAAGTAATGAAAATGAAGAAAATTCATCAAGAAAGAATTAAAGATGTTCTTGGAGTCATCTAACCTTGAAGAAGTATTTGCAAACTTTAAAAAGTTTATTTGGATGATCCTTGAAAAGATTGGATACTTTGGAGAAGATTGGATAAATGCTGCAAAAATAACATTTTTGATAAAAAGAGTCGACTCCTCAAGTTTCATGAGTCAACTCTTTCAAACAGAACCTTAGAAATCTACTAGAGACGTAAAATAGTCGACCCCTCATCATTCAGGAGTCAACTCATTTCAACAAAGAGCAAAAATTCTGAAAACTGCTTAAAAGAGTCGACCCCTGCTGTAAAAAGAGTTGACTCATTTGGATAGAGCCTTGAAAAATCTGTTGAAATGCAAAAAGAGTAGACCCCCTACAGTAACGGCTATATTTCTGACAGACGGTATGGTGCAATCTGCAACCAAAACTTCTCACATACTTCTCCAACGGCTAGAATCGATCCATAACTTTAAATAAAAGATACTTACAGCTTCTATAAAGGATGATAAGAGTGATTATACCATTAGTATCAAGAGCTTGAAGCTGAAAATCTCATGTACCATAACTGTCACATATTTTTGCTGAGTGTTTAAGGTTATTCATTGAGCTATATTTGTTCATATATTCATTAGGAGAGTTACCCATTGTATAACCTTTATTCATTTTACTTGGGTGGGTTTTTAAACCTGTAAGTTTGAGTGTTCTTGGGTAAAAACACTTGCAAGTTTGAGTGAAGCTTGGACAAAATCACTTGTAAGTTTCAGAGAAGTTTGGACAAAATATCTTGAATTTTGAAAGCTTGGAAAGAAGCTTTTGTAAGAGTGAGCTGGGCACTTGTGGCAGAACCAACAGCTGTGTAAGGAGTATTACATAGTGGAATACCTTCAAAAGGATCGAAGAAGAGAGAACGTAGGCAAGGTTGGCCAAACCTCTATAAATCTGGTGCACTTCTTTTCTTGCTCTATTTTGCTTATCTGCTCACTATACATGCTTGCATATATATATATATATATATTGATATATATTTCACCTACTTGATATATATACTTTGATTAATTATTGTTGAAATACATAAACTGTTTTTAGTTGCAATACTTGATATAAATTCTATAAAACTCAATTCATCTCCCCTCTTGGTTGCCTCCTTGGGCCAACATACTGTTCTCCCAAACCCCCATCGCGAACATGTAGTCCGAAAAGGCTATCCTGAACACAGTAGGATTCCTAACAAAATAGACGAATTAAGGCAAACATAAACTTTCAACTAGTTTATGCAAGGAGTCTAGTCATAACAGACGTCATTGTCCAAACAGCAAAAGGGGAAAGGAACACTAGGGAATAGTACATGTACGTAATCCATTTGTGTTTGATACACATCTTCAAAAAGTGCAAATTTGCAACTCTAATTATTTCATGCATGTTACATTCTTATATTTATTTCCTGAATAATTATTTTGTGAATAACAAATATAAATTTACTAACGCTCCATCTATATTAACAAATACAAATTTACTAACGTTCCATCTATGTGAATAACAAATACAAATAATTATTTCATGAATAACAAATACAAATTATTTCGTGAATAATTATTTCGTGCATGTTACATTCTTATACTTTTAATAAAGCACTACATATAGGATTATGAGTATATTGAACTTGTCTTATCTATGTTAACATGTCATAAAATGCTCATCGATTTTGTGTATTGTATTTTACTAACGTCTCAGAAACATCGTACGCTATGGCATCACAACAACGAGCTGGTGGGCCCATCGATGGCAGTGCACTTACGTTATAGGATATTCATCAGTCACAGGTTGTGTGGGACCATGGGGTAAGTTTTGTAAAACTTGTACATAATATACATAATAGTTAACATTTAGTTTTTGTTACTAATTACTACCATCTTATAATGCATTCATTTTATTTGATCGCCATTGTGAAGAGTCTATGCATTGTCGTTGGGGAGACTCAGGTATATTCGATGATGCTGCAGACCCCCGCATTATTCCTTATTTGATCCATGGCGATTTTTACAGTGTATACCGTGTCGGTAAGGTTCAGCACGATCATGCTCTGCTCACAACCATGGTAAGAGATGGTGACAGGAGACACACACATTTTACTTGGCTATCGAAGAGGTGACAGTCACATTACAGGATGTCTCTTTACTATACGGTCTTCCAGTTACTAACAGAGCTGTTACAGGTTCGTAATTAAATTCACAATTACAGTTTATGACATTATTTAATTACATGCGTTACTTCATGACTTTATACACGTTATTATGTTGTATCGAACAATTGAACTCCAATTTACTAACAATTTGTAGGTCCTTCTAGCCCGTTGATGCCGCAGGCATCGGCCCTTATTTTTATGCAGCATTTAGAAGTTGCACCCGGGCCTGAAAATTTCAAGAAAGGTTTGATAAGGCTTAGGTGATAAAGTCAGACATTTGGGGTACTTGCGGATGATACTGATGAGATCACAGTGTAGTGCCATGCTTGGGTATTTATACTGAGACTCCTTGGCAGGGTCATGATGCCAAATCACTCCGGTACGCTGTTTAGACCCATGTATTTACCCTTGATAGCAAACATTGATGCTTGTGGAGATTTCAGTTGGGGGAATGCAATCCTAGCATCATTGTACAGGGGTTATGTCACGCCATATGTCCCACCTCTTCTGAGATCAGTGGCCCACTTACACTGCTGTAGGTATGCAAAACATTATGTTACTCATGTTGTTATTATATTTAGACAATCATATCCTTCCATATTGAGACTGAGAATTATTCAGATTTGGGTATGGGAGATATTCCCAATTATGGCGCCTATACGAAAGTCGATTTCAATTGCACCTGCGCAGCAGCCGCTTATTATTGGGGAATATGAGTTTCCAGGTGGACCGCTAAAGGGCAGGTGGCATGATGATTTCCTTCTCACATAAGTCTTCACCCATGTCCTCATTGTGTATAGGGATCAGTTGGATTGACTTCGGCTAAAAAATGTGAGTTATATCTATTATACGTTTTACATTCGTTACCTTTAGGTTGTACAATTGATTGTCGTTATGTTACTCATGTTGTCTGTTTTGATTGTAGTTAGATTTCGTTACATGACAATTGATTGTCTATTTTGTATTTTTTAGTTTCATTGGACCCCATACGAGCCCATTATGGATACATTACCCTATTACTGCTTTGCTGGGATGGAGCTTTGGAGGGCATTGGTTCCTCTCATGTGCTTTAAAGTTGTGGAGTTATATCTATCAAATCGAGCGATAAACTAGTTCGAGATGAGACAGGACATACCGGACCATCCAAACACCAGGAGGGATCTGCATTATATTTAGATAGGATGGACCGTATAGTTGATGGCGAGATTCATGATATATCTATGTCCTCCACTGATCCTTATATGACTTGGTATAGAACCATCACTCGCCTCCATATTAGAAATCCACTAAGACGCACAGAGAGAGGATATTCAGGTGTCGGGGGCACCATAGATGTGATGGTATGTGCAGTTAAATATTAAAATACCAAAATTATATTTAGATATCGTAATAAAAGTTCATCAAATTGATTTTCAGGCAGAAGCATGGGCAAACATATATGATAGAGGAACACGCGCTCTACATGACTTCCCTAAAACGGAGTCAATGAAGGAGATCTATAAGATACAGCTTCGTGTCATGGCTTCTTTATCCCTCCTACAGGAGACAGACCGTGTCCCACAGCACCGACGGTGTACCCCGATGCCCCGCCTTCTAGTTCCCTGGGAGCGGGTGTTCCATATGGCATGCGACCTCATTTCACCCCTATAAGTTGATCCACCTCTTCGATACCTTCTTTCGTTCATGGTGGATATAGTGTCGGGTACGTGACGCCTACCCCATACAGTTATGCTAGTCAGAGTTCTGGGACAGCATCATATAGGCCATCCTTTCCTACTAAGGAATACTTTGGCACACATGATCCTCCCAGGACATCAAATCGACGACCAGCTAGGTAGGTATCTCCAGTTATGTTTCAAACAAACCCCGGGTATAGTCATGATCCGTTCGTAAGGGGCACTTCTAGACAGCACTTTTATGATTTTCCCAGTTACTACCCTGCATCGACTTATGGGGCTGGGCCGTCACAGGTGACTTATCATTTTCACAGTGGCTACTCTTCATCCAGTTATGCTCCAGGGCCATCACAAATGACTCATGATTTTCACAGTGGCTACCCTTCATCAACATATGTGCCAGGGCCGTCACGGGTGAGCTATGATTTTCACAGTGCCTACCGAGCACCAACTTATGCGCTAGGGCCGTCACATGTTCAGCACGATGATGAAGAGTTAGTAGCAATAAGTGATGAGGACGAGCAAGCGGATGCCGAGCAGGTGGAGGTAGGTGTTGATAGAGGGCCGAGTGGTCAGGATGAGCAGCAGGATATGGCGGTTCATAGAGGATCGAGAACCCGACAGGCTGGAACATGTCTAATAGGGGGCGTTTTGGGCTATCAATTTTCAGGGCGTTTCATTAGTATTATCTATTGTAGGTTGAATTGTCTATTCTTATTGTTTATTATAGGGGTTTTACCCCCGGAGACGTAGCATCGCATTTATTTGCATGTATTTTACATCGTACGTGGTATGACATCGCTTTTAAATTTTCTTAATCATTTTGCGGGCAACTCACCAAATATACGTATACATTTAATTTTAAGACAGGTACAATAGCAAAAAATCATATAACAAGATTAATGTTTAATTTTACAGTGTCACATCCTCCCCTATATAGGAGATATTTATAGAGAGCAATCCCTTATACCCTCTTTATATGAATGTTACATCTGCAACATATGCCCGTGACAAGGCTGTACTAGAGAGTAGTCACGTCAATTACCGTCATTAACCCCTCATCACTTGAATATAGCATTCCCCATACTCGTGACCAAAACATGACTGGACAAGTGTACACCATAGGTTTGTCATGTCAATTAAAAGCTACGCCAATAACATAACAAGGCAAAACCGAGTTGCAATGTCGATTAAAGCCATAAAGATCCCTAATGTCAGTTTAAAAGTTGCATCCCCCATGCTCGTGACAAGAACATGAATGGAAAAGTCATCACCAAAGAGTTGTCATGTCAATTAAAGACTCATGTATTAAGTAACATTAATTGATGCCTCCTCTAATTACGTGCAGGAGTGCTCAACCATACCTGTATACATATCGAAACGAAAAGGCTTGTTTGGGGCATCGTCCAGTTGTGTGAATCCTACCGTCGACATGGAAGAAAGTCAACCGTCAAGACTCTCACATATGGTGAGTACATACACACACTTAATCGAAAATAAATGGTATGGCCGAAAACATACCTTTCTCAACAAACCTATCTTTATGCACGATACGATGGATCCAATCAGTGACATCTTCATTGGCAATGCATCCATACGACCACCTCCCTGTGTGATAGATGATCAATGCATAAAGTTATCATGGGAAGACTTACTCGATAAAAGGCGTGAGCAAGATATATATTGCCGATGGCATAGCCTCCGTGTCCCAAAGGCTCGTTCAGCTAACCTATGAAACAGGAGATCACCTACAAATAAGGTCATGAAAGTACTAGAACACGATATTGATCAAATGCAACGAAGATTGGACAGGTATCATTTCACAAAGCAAGCAAAGACGACTATGTTGATCTAACACAACAACTGGTATAAATTATTGAAGATTTCTTGTTGGTTTCTGACCCAGAACTTTCAAACTTCTCAGAAGCAGAAGCCGACGATGACTTTGTCAATTATCTACCTAGTAGCATTTCTGTTCGCGACAAACCACTATGTTGTTACGAACATGGTCCATAAAGCATCAGATGTTAGTAGTAACTTTTTTAAGTCTTATCCTATGTTTGGCCATGAATCTACGAAAGCAATAAGGTTACCCGCAATGTTTATTTATCTTTTATTCATAAATTGAGTCTAGTTGAGCTAATTTTCTTTTAGTAACTTTTTAATCGTAAACTAAGTTCATAGTCTAGCCAAATAATAACTTATATAAACTTATATTTTATCCTATGTTTGACTTTTTGGTCTAACATTGTCACTGCCACATCATTTTAGTTAATGCTTTAAACGAGCAAAATCGAGTCACATAAAATGTTCTTCAATTTTAATTTTCTAAGCATAAAATGCACTTGCGTTTTGTCTAAAATTGTCTCTCTCTCTCTACTCCCTCTCTCTCTCCTTTTCTCTCTCTCACTTTCTCTTTATTCTCTCATTCTCATTTTATAATAAAAATTATACATAAAACTATAATATTTATAAATTTTTTATTATTTTTATTTTAAATTTTAAAAAATAAAATAAAAAATATGGACAGAGTTAAGTAATAATTAAAATATTTTAGTAATCATTGATAAAATGTTATAAAAAGTGTTATAAAATAGCAAAAATTTGCAGTAAATAATTTCAAGGATAAAATAAGTAAAATACTTATTAGTAAAATAAGTATTGTTAAATATATAGTTATTTTATAAAGTAATTTTTAGTAAATTGTTTTATATTAAATAAAGTATTATAGTATTATAGTATTAAAGTATTACAGTATTATTAGCACCAAAAAAATTATTATAATATTATAATTTTTGTTATTTTATAACACTTTGTCTATATTTTTATTATTACTTAATTATGTTCATATTTTTTGCTATTAAAATTTTTTAATTATTATTTAACTTTGTTCATAATTTTTGCTATTAAATATTTTAATTATTACTTAACTCTATTCATATTTTTTATTTTTTTTTTTTTATTTTAAAATTTTTAAAAATATTATAGTTTTATGTATAATTTTTATAAAGTGAGAATGAGAGAGAGAGAGAGAGAGAGAGAGAGAGAGAGAGAGAGAGAGAGAGAGGAAAGTAAATAGAGAGAGAAAGAGAGTGGAGGGAGTGTAGAGAGAGGGGTGGGAAAAATAGAGAGGGGAGAAACGCAGCCTTGGGCTGCGTTTTCTCAAAAAAAAATTTTTACCCCGTGAGTTTTTTCAAAAAACGCACCCTCAATATGCATTTTATCTTAGATTGAGAATAAAGTTTTGATTTTTATTATTTCAAAAAATACTTTTTTAAATTTAATTATTTTGAAAAAAAACCCACTTCTAGACGTTAAGGCAAGGGTAGCTGTGTACCCCTGGCATATTTTAGCCAATAGCGCATAAGAGATGAGATGGTGTCATGAAATTTGTATAAAAATGAAAATGGAAAAAAAAAATTTGTTGGAGTACTATCGTCCAACGCCTGTTTTTGCATATCATGACAGCCACTTGTCGCGACATTGGTACGGAAAATTTGTTTAAAATGGAAAAACTTTACTAGTCAAGGCAGTGAGTTTTTTTTTTTTTTTTTTTAACAAGGTAGTATCCCGTAGTAGCTCACATTCGACCACTCATATGGTATAAATCTTGGATTCGTAAGCCTTCTACCGTTACTTATGACTCGGATGAATTCCAGACTTATGTGGTGAATGCCCGTTGAAGGTAAGGGTTAAAACTTGACACCAGAGAGTATCTCTAAAGTCCTAATCATTCCACTCACTGTCGCAGGTTCAAGGCAATGAGTGTGCAAAGCAAGAAATGTGGTGCATACACATGTGAGTCCCACAAGGACATTTTTTTTTTTTTTTTAATTAGGGAACTACTCCAATCATTTTCCATATATTAGGTAAGTAGTTATGATGTAATATTTGTATATGTGATTATGTGCACTACCTTATAAAACACACATAACGGTTTTGTAACGTGAAATTTGGATACGCGTAGGCCTGTAAATGGCCTAGGTCTGGTACGGATCCAATTAGACATGGATCCAATCCAATAAAAAAAGAACCAAACTAGATTTGGACTATAATCTATTAGATCGGATTTGGTCATCTCAGGCGAGGGGTAGACATTGGACAAGTGATTGTACTTTAAAAAGTACAATTGGAATCCTTAATTACAAGTTAATTTTAGTTACTATTTGTGTATTATTTATCATTTTAATATAAATGTAGTATTTTTTATGTTTTTGTGTCGTGTGTAGATTTAAAGCTAAAATGAGCAAAATAAAACTAACGTGCACATAGACATTTATTCAAATGATAATTTGATGTAGTATATACATAATATATTATATATATAGATTAAATAAATGAAAGCAAAGTGAACGAGTGATGAAAAGAAAGAGAGCAAAGTGGAATGCATGATGAAAAGTATGGAGGAAGTGGGCATTGTCGGCCAAAGAGAATTTTTTAAAATGAAAAAAAAAAAAAGAAGAAATAAATAAAGGGAAGTTCACTTGGCCAAATGCCTATAAATTGAGATCATCCGGGGAAGAAGAGGGGAGCTCGAGAGCTAATCGAGAGGCAAAGGCCACCATTACTTTATTTTTCTATTTCAATTGTAAATTTTTAGTTAGTTTGTTAGTGTTTTTCAATTAGTTTTCAGTATTTTTTTTATTGTTATTATGTTGTAATAAACTCTTTTATTTATAAAGTTATTTTTTTACGCCGAGTCTTTTTCTTACCATGAGTTAGTTTTATTCTTGGAGTCAATTATGAATATCATCTGAAGATCTTAGAATATCAATAGAGGTAATTGGGTCTTTATTGTTTTATCTTTAAAATCTTCAATTCTTAGTAATTAAATTCTAGATCTTTGAGAAAATTTAGATTCTTAACTAAATTTAGTAATTTCTATGCACAAATCTTAGTTTGGTATAATTATTGCACAAATCGATGGTATGAATCTATGACTTTAATTTTGCTATTCTAAATTTAATTATTATTGAAATTATATTTTTATCGCTAAGATTTTCAAATAAAAAACTCAATACGAAGCCAATGATTTGAGTTACAAAATCTCGGTTAATATTTCTGGTGAATTGGGTTGTCTGATCAATTAGATCTAAGACCGTTTTTGTTATTTAAAGTCTAGTTCCATAATTATCATACATTCTAAAGCAAAACATTTTTTTTCTTTTGGTTACTATTTTTTGCACTAACTGTCCAGATCTCAGCGGTACTATTCTTGGTGGAATTCAAATAAGTTAGCTTAGGTTCCAACTGAAACGATTGCAATACTACGATATTTAGCATGACTTAATCAATATCTAATATTTTACCATGAGTGAATTTCTAACTCTAACTCTGCATGTTTTGTTAACTGTTTCTTGTGAATTCAATATTGACTTACCGAGTAATTATTACATCACAATCGCACACTGGCGGATTTTCATCATATTATTTACAAGTGATCAACAGGCCGGGCCTAAACAAAAAAAAATTCATTGGACCCAAAATCAAATGTCAAGCCCACCCAATTAAAAGAATTGCATTCTCAAGCCCGTTTAAGCTGGTCCATTTAACATAAAATTTTTTAATATATAAATTTTTCTCTATAAATAATATTAAATATCATAAAATTTAATTATATATACATATAAATGATATTAAAATATAAAAATATGTCATTTTATATATATTTCGGGACGAGCCAGGCTTTAAAGAATTTTCAAATCCGTCCATTAAATTAACTGGGTCTAAAAATATTCTCAAATCCTCTAATTTATGAGCGGGCATTTTGAACTTTCGGCCCGTCATCACCCCTATCTCAGACCATATCGCATGTGCACCACCTTATAAAATGAACCTACCAAGCACGTGCACCCTAATAAGAGTGAGAGATGACCGTTAGACTGCTAGGAAGTTTACATTTTTCACCTTAAGTTTAATTGACTCAACTGAGAAGCTTCTAATTGTCGCATGATTTATTTATAGGCATTAGTTGTGCATTACACTCTTTAAGGGCATGACGATGCGTTAACCATCAATACTAGACAAATTATGGTAATCATCCAAATTCTATGCAAAATCAAACACATAATATTTTGTATATCTTTTGTAATATCATATATTCTTCATTTTTAAGTATTTTAATATATTTTGAACATTTTATTCATCCATTTTTGGTTACTTTTATTTTATTTGACAATATCGTTAATATTTTTTATTACTCAGCTAGTATATTTTCGTCCAATATTTTGAAGTATAATTAGGGAAATATATATTTTTTTATTTTACCTATTCAAATGGTTTTAAAATTTTAGCTTATACCTATAAAAATGGGGAATTTTTTTTAAAACATTGTAATTCAAACTTTTAATGTTTCAATATTTCAAATATCTGATTTGGCCATAAATTTATGAATTCATATAGTGTTTGAGTTAATAAAAAAGTTCTTTTTTTTTTTTTTTTGGAGGAACTATAGGGAAACCTAGCATACTAAGTCTTCCATAATAACATGGAGACATATAATATACAAAATAATTGAGGCAAAATTTGTTGGCCCAAAGATGCAACTCAAGAGGGGGATGAATTGGATTTTTCAAAATTAATCACACACAAATGCAATTAAAAGCTAATTAATCATGAAACAGTAAATCAAAGATGTATCAACCAAGCAAGCAATATCGTGCAAGAAAGAAAAACAAAGCAAGAGATGAACACTAAATTTACCGAGATTTAGCCACAACGTGTGACCTACGTCCTTACCCCCAAAATCCTCTTGAAAGTCTTCTACTATGCAAAAACTAATTTACACAGCAGGTGCTAGTTGCTTAAGTGCCCAGCTCACTTTGTATAAGAGTTATTCCCTAACTCTCAAACTCTCTAAGTAATTTTGTCCAAGTTTCACTCAAACTTATAAGTGTTTTTTATAAGAATACTTAAACTCACAGATATACAAACTCTTCCAAGTAAAGTAGATGAAATTTATACAATGGGTAACTCTCAATAAGAGTATATAAACAAGTTCAAGCTCAGTTAATGCCCAACAACTCTCAAAAAGAATGTTTTTCTACTCAAATCAGGAATTTCAGCTTTCAATTAGTAGTATTGCAGTTAAATCTTTGGATTCTCATGTATAAATGATGTGGGGATCTTATATTTACAGTCTTGCATTGATTATAGCCGTGGTGGTGGTTGGGAGTGCATTTAATGCGAGATCGATCAAACAGAGCGTTTAAAATTATAGTTGTTGCAGTCAGAGAGTTGACTCTTTTACTGAAGGGGTCGACTCTTTTAATTCTATAGTCAGCTTCCTCAACCCTTTGTCCAAATGTATCGACTCTTTTATTGAAAGAGTTGACTCTTTTTATGTTTTGATATACTTCATCAAGGCACTGTCCGAATGAGTCAGCTCCTAAAGAACAAGGAGTCGACTCTTTTTGGATCTTTGTTAAGATCTTGCATTCTGGACCAATGTGTTGACTCCTAAACTTGAGGAGTTAACCTTTTTAGCAGAGTCCTTTTGTCCAATGCTACTATCTGAATGTGTCGACTCTTAGGAACCATGAGTCAACTCTTTTAGCTTAGGTCCTTAACTTTTGCAAGACTTCTTCGATCTTCTTCAATGTCTTCAGGCACATCAAATATCATCAAAACTTCTAAGGCTTAAAAGGATTTCTCCAATACATGTTGATCTTCAAGAACATCTTCAATATTTTCAATATGGAATCATTCTAATTTGATTGCTTTTAAGGCTCTTCAATCAATATAATTTTTTTTATACATTTAAGACTTCAACACAATCTTCAATGGGACTTTCAAGTCTTATAATTTCCTTTCAACTGGTCTTCATTACATTTGAGTATCTTCAATCTCTTTGAGATGAGATTATTGACATAAACTTGTTGAATGTGTAAACTCATCATGCTCACTAATCTTCAATCTCGCTTGACAAGTTTCTCAACACACAAGTTCTTCAATATATTCAAAGAGTCAAGTTTCAAGTCATAGTCTAATTGAAATTAAAGCATGACATAATCTGCACACTAAGTAGAGATAATATTAAATTACTAAATTATGTTTTATAATAATCATAATCAAGATATGGAGTCAATAAAATTGAGCATTAGTAATGAGTCTAATGACTTAGTATGATTGTGACTTGATGGTCGGCATTAGTAATGAATCTAATGACTTATTGTCGTTGGCATGAATAAGTATAGTTATTGGTTCTTTTCTAGCATAACCAAAGGAAAGGAATTTAAGTTAGAGTTTTCAAATAAAATTTTATAGATGCATGGAATTTGTTTTGGTGTTGCAACATTAATTGGAATTTCATTTTTTTTCCCAACATCATTAGTCTAATTCACTTGCAATTTTGAATTCCTTAATTTCACAACACTACTTGGGCGACATTGGCTTCCATGCCAAACAAACAAGAAAAAAGTTCTATGTACAATTATGAATAGTGAAAATTTGTAAAACTTCAATGGGAGAATTGTGAAGGACATGCCTCGGCTCATATGCTTCTTGTTTAGCACTAAACAAAATAACCTCTAGGCATACACGTGCACATTACGTGCATGTCAAACACACACACACACACACACACACACACACACACACATATATATATATATAGAGGGAGAGAGTACCTATTATGCATTGAAATTTAGATAATTTTGAACTCTCCTCTCTCTTCATTCTTCATACATCTTTCTACTTTTTTCTTCTTCTCCCAATGATTTTGTTATCACCTAAAAAGAAAAAAAAAAATCAACCAAGGGATGAGATGATATTTGCATTAAAATAGTGTGAAAAGAAATAGAAATCTTGGCCAGTAAGATTGTATTGAGTGAGAAGTGTAGTCATCATCACATTTGGGACTCACAACTTGAAAGTTTGATTTTTACCGTATATTAGTTGACAATCTATGTTTTGACTTGCCTAAGTACCGTCTAATTCTAATGCTGCATATTAATTGGCACTAGTGGGCATTGCTTACCATGAAAGAAAGCTGCTTCATTAGGCAATCATTATGCTACATGAACTATTGTAATTTTCTCAAACTCTACACTTCTTGAATCATAATCGCCCTTGTGTTGCGCTACAACAAAGTTTACCTCACAAGAATTACAGTGAGCTCTAAGTTTATAATCGTAATACAAAGTGACAAAGGTGCAATAGTTTTAAGGCAGTGAGTACTCAATCTTCACATGAAATCATGTACTAAAGAAAAAACTTGAAATTCACAATGTACCCATTGTAATTTTATAGCCTACGAGTAGCTAACAATGAGAAATATTTTAAAATGATTTAGAAAAACAAATTATATGAAGCTACTTTCAAGTAACGATGTAGCTTTCTCCGACTTTACATATGAGGTTGATGGACTTTAGATTCAGATAATGTGTCTGACTTCGAATTGGTCAAACTCCAAACAATGACATGCAATTTAAAGGTTATAACATTCAATGAAATTCAAGATAATCAAAAGCTCAAATTTAAAGGTTTTTTAGTAATTTTGCCAATTTTCCAAAGTTTAGCCATAATTTATGAAATTTGGCCAAAAAAATTAGTAACTTTTACATCCGAAAGATTCAACCATATAGTGCAAATTTCGCAAGTTCTATATTCAAACTTATTGCCCAATTGATTGAAAAGCCAAGCAATTTGAGACCCATGAGTGAACTAATATATTAGCAAGACTTACATATAATCATGTTGTGCATTGTAGTCCACTTCCATAGTTAGATGGCAACAAAGACAACATAAAATGGTGACACAAACTTGGAAGTTTGGCCCAAATCAATGCATCGAAATGAGTAGCAAGGTGCCACTAGTCAATTTATGATAAACAATTGATTCTGAAGACATATAAATGGAAATTAAATTGTGAGTTGTAAGATATGGCTCTAGTAGATGGTTTTCTAAAATAATCCTAACTACTATTTCTTTCTATTATTTCCAAAAGGTAAAGATGTGTCTATATGAATTTGTTTTGGAATTGCAACATTAATTTGTAATTCTGCTTTGACGCACGATTTTGCTGTTGTTAAAAATAGTGTTGTTGTAGCAGTAGATGATGGGGCGCAACGACACCCGCTGCATAGCAAGCTTTTAATAATTTCTGCCGCAGCAGATTTGAAACATTAAAAAACCCCCCCTTTATGCCTAACAAGCATTCCCACTTGCACTTGTCCTCTCTGTCTCTTACTTTTTCTTATACAGTAATTATCTTTATATTTTTATTTTTCTTATTCTTCTCTAGCAAAATGCCTAACCTATCTCATCATTCCCGTCTATTCTCTCCCACTTGGAGAAAACCTTAAACTGGGCTTTCGAAATCTCCTATGCCACCACCATTGCCGGCAGATCTCCGCTTTATCTATGTACAACTGTCCTCCTTCACACCAATCCAAATCTCTATAGGTGATAAAACCCAAAGCCTACCTTCACAAATCAACTAGAATCTGATGAATAGAATCCCAAAAATTAATCATCTCTATTGATGAGTTGCTTGTATCATAACGGATGATTGATCACATGATTAAATCTAAATTATAGGGATTGAAAATAAACAAAACGAATCCCAAATTAATTTGTAATTTCTTCAATTAATGGATAATAATTTTCACAAATCAAAGCAATGAACTTGTAGGAAAGATGCGTCTACTGTTATGGTTTAAGAGAGGAAGGGAGGGATGAGGCAGTTTATCAATCTGGCTACATGCTGTCGAGTGAAGAGGTGGTTGGGTCACTTGTGTGGCCGTCCATGGTGGCCATGACTGGGTGTTTCAGCTATGAGTCTTCCGTTTAGAGACAGAAAAGGGGACAGGAAGTTGGGTATTCTAGAGAAAGTGAGAGCTTATGAGAAGGAATGACAGTTGATGAGGTAGAACTAGATCCAGACATGGCGGTGGCTATGACGGTGACGCTGGCTGACTGTGATGAGTTGGAAGAACAGATGAATGGGTGCTCGTGAAGGAAAAAATAGAAGCTATCTAGCAAAGATGTATAAAAAGAAATAATAAAAAGAAATAAAAAGATTTAATATTGCATTTTAATGTTTCAAATCTGGTGCGGTAGAAATTATTAAAAGCTTGTTAGGCAGCGGCTTTCGTTGCGCCCCGTCATCAACTACTACAACAACACTATTTTTAACCGCAGCAAAGTCGTGCCCATTTTGACATTATTAGTTGCATTATTAGTTGCGATTCACTTCAAATTTTCAAATTACTTAATTTCATTTCAATACTCAAGGTAAATTTACCTTTAATGCTAGATGAATGCGCAAGAAGTATCTCCAAGTAGAATTATAAGTAGTAAAAATCTCTAAAACCCTAATGAGAGAATTGTAAAGCACATTGCTCAATTCAATTTATTTTTATTTAAAATTGGACAAACGAACTTCTAAGCACGCCTCTGTGTGTGAGTGCACATCGGAGAGAGATGGAGAGAGTACCTTGGTACCAGTTGTAGCTTAGACTATTCGTAGTTCTCTTCTTCTTGTTCTTCTTATCTCTTTCTTCATTTCTTCTCTTCTCACTGATGTCATAAGACCTTAAAATGCAAATAAAGAAACTAAAAACAAGGTCGAAAAAGGCTTTTGAGGCAAAGTAGAAAAAAGGAGAAGCTGGATCACGAACAAATATATATATCTAATATAGATATACACATAACTAATTAAATGGTACAGATTTCACCGTGCATAATAAAAGGAAAAATAATCAATTCCTTACTAATAATTAACAACTCACTAATAATGAAATGGGGGTATTATTAGTACCTGTAGAAATTAGAGCATTTTTTGTTCCTTGCATTTCAATTTAGAATTGAAGAAAGCAGCCTCTGTGCATTCTTCGTGTGTGCTTTTGGTGAGAGAGGGATAAGAGAGGAAAATTACCTAATAAACAATGAACCTTAGATGATTGCTAGTGCTCTCTTCTGATTCTCTTCTCTCATTCTTCTTTTTCTCTTCTCTCTTAATGGTTTTGTAAGAATGGACATAAAAAGTAAAAGAGGAAAAGCTACATAAGGAAGGGAATGAAAGGAGTAAAGTGGGAAAATAAGAGTGAATTATACAAAGCTAAATTGGACAAGACTCGGGAGATTTAAGGGACATGAAAGAGAAAATAATTGATTCCTTACTAATTAATAGTAACTTCAAACAATAGGAAACATAGCTTAGGCAGTAATAACTAACCGAACCAATCATTTCAAAATACATGCCTTTGAATCCAAACTGAAAATAATTTTTTCAAATTGTTCCTCAGGTATGCTTCGTCATGTTTTTGGGTTCATATTTACAAATAAAGACACATTTGTCAGCCCATTTACTATGATGAATCAAAACCTTGAGGCATTGTAACTCCATTTTGTGTCAACGATAAAGGTCTTTTTAAAAGTATTTCTAACACTTTATGCTATTTGGACTTTTATAAATATCACAAGAAAACAAAAATAACGTCATTTTCTCTATAGTTGGTATGCGTCTACATCCAAAAGTAGTGGTGGCTAGGGCAAACATAGAAAGTTTCTTGATGGGGGGCCAATTGAAAAATTTTAAAGTTTTGGGGAGTTAAAGTAAAATTTGCGGAATTTTTGAGAACTAATACTCAATTCTTATTTTAAATACTCAAAATTTTGTGAGATATAAATACAATTTGAAAAACTCAAGGGGGGCCAAAGCACTATTTTTTTGTCAAAAATGTACAAAATCTGTAGGGCCTAAGCACAATTTCATAATTTCAAATTTTCAAGAGGGCTGACCCCCTTTGGCCGCTACATAGATCCACCCAGGAGTGGCAGATTAGGATTTCTGTCGAGGGGGTCAAGGTATAATTTTTAAATTTTACGTGGGCAAAGTTAAATTTCTTAAATTTTGGGTGCCAATACATTATATTTAATTATAAATATTCAAAAATATATAAGATGTAAAAAAAAATTTCAAAGATTTGGGGGACCGTTGTCAAACAAAACATAAGCAAAGAAAGCTTTCTTTTTCCTTGGTTTTTTTTTTTTTTTTTTTGTGATATATGATCTTTGCAACAAGTATAAAAAACTAGTAGTTCAATTATATCTTACAAAATGTTCGGTTGTATGTTGAAGAGACGCTAACAATGGATAACCGCCCGAGCATAATGAACCAAGAGAATGCACATTTAACACACCATAGAAGCAATTAAACAAAGTGGATTCCATCTTGTATGGAACTTCATGAAATCTCTTTGAAGGTCATGATATGGCAGAATCAGATTTCATGGTTTATAAACACTAATGAAATACTGAAATCATATCCATACGAAATCGTACTAATGCGAAAAATTATTTCATTGAATAAAATTATGAAAACAATTGTACGACACATAATTACAAAGATAACGTAAAAATAAAAGGCACGGAGACCGACCCAACTTCATGTATATAAAAGAATAATGACTTCAAAATCAACATGGAAACAATAAAAAATGTCTCTGTAAGATATTTACAATTATTGGTGTTGTCACTCTGTAAAATATTTACAATTTTTTTATGAAACTATGCTAAAGTTGATACACTTTTATTTTTTTTAATTTTGTAATTGATATGTTCACTTGATTTGTCTCTTTACATTTACTCCATTATTAAGTATACCATTGTGAGAACCATGTGGGTCTTTAATTGCGAGTGTATGTCCAGTGAAGATTAAATCAAAACTTTAAAGGTTTGAATTTGGATAAGTGAGTTTCATTTGTATTATTTAGCATGATTCATCACCCACACACATGAATCTCTCTTTTGTATGACTTATTGCATATTAATGCAAGTGCTAGGAATTTGAAGTGGCATCTAATGTTAACTTGAGTGGGATTATGCATTCATTCCTTATTCTTATTTTGATTTGCAATTCACAAAAAAATGTTTGTGAGTATCATCACTGAAACCCTCACAAGACTCCACTCATCCACTAGAGGTAACCTAGGAGTTTAAAGACTTTGTGCAAAAGCTAAATACATCCCTGACTCCTACGAAAGTAGAGATAATCCTTTATATCTTTGATAGTTTTTGCTAGGGACTAGGCAAATGCAAGGTTGGGGGTGTGATTACACCATAAAAGTGTAATTATAGACCTTTAATTCACACCTTGTTAGACTTAGATTATTATTAATTTTCTTATTTTAGTTAGACATGTGTTTGATTATGTTTTGTGTGTGTTTTGTAGGTTATAGAAGCTAATAAAGGCAAAAAGACACAAGAATGATCAAAGTGGGTTCAAAACGAATAAACTGGTGATGAGAAATCCAAGTTGTCTCAGTGTTTTGGCCGTAACATTTTACTCTGATATCTGATTGAGTTGATGTTTGTGTTATTGGAAAGAAGACTTCAAGAGCTACAACTTTACCTCTAATGTGCATCGGCCAAATAAAGCTCTAAGGTAGTCAAAATCAAGTTGTAAGGTTGTTGGCCGTTCGAACGGTGAACAGTACTGTCTGAACGGTGAATGATGCATCCGAACGGTGAATAGTGACCGTTCAGATGATGAATAGTGCATTCGAACGGTGAACAGTGACCGTTCGAATACACTTCAGATGGCCATCAAGCGCACCTGTCTAATAACCGTGAACGGTGAACGGTGAATTGTGCCTTCTCTACTCATTCTTATTAGGCAAGGGTGTCTAAGTGAATCCGTTTATCCTATCATTAACCATAAAAATAAGAATATCATTGATCAAACCACCATTCCTCAAGACTCTGAGTTTAAGGAAGACGTTCCTAAGGTAAATGAAGAAATTATTAAAAATTTCTCTAGGGATGAAGAGTGTGAGAGAGAGGATTCCCCAATTCGAACTCCAAATAATAAGAAAAGGGTAGTACTCAGATTACTCTTAATGATGATGTTGGTTAATTAGATCTTGGGAATGTGCATCTCAATGAGAATGTTGATAGTTTAGAGGTCATCCTTATCATGTTTAGAGATCATGAGATTCCTACTTTTAAGCCTCTAGCACCTAGTCCTATTCTATCGGAACCTTTGGAGCATCATGTCCCAATATTAGAACCAAACATCATTTTCATGGCCAACCAACAAAAAGAAGGGGATGGTCCATCACTTCATGGCATGAGCATCATTGGCACCTTTGTGCATGATCATTTTGTATTTTCTACGTTTCATGACCCTTTTTATCCTCATGTACTTCAATGCTATATTAGTGAGTTCATCAAAAAGGTCGCCATTGTATATTCTCACATTTATATGAACTCTTTAAAAATTCTAGTTTGGGGGTGTGGGATGATGGTAAATTCTCACTTTGTGGTATTGGATAATTCTCTCTCTAAGTTGTGTAGAAGTAGGAGTAGTTGTTTTGTTTCTTTATTTTCTTAGTTTATTTTTCAATTCTAAGTTGGGGGTGCGTTAGGCACCCTATTTTCTCTTCTCCCACCATTTAATTGCATTCCATGCTTTGTTTTCATGGATTGAGGACAATGCATCATTTTAAGTTGGGGGTGGGTAGAGGCTTTAACTCTATTCTTTATTTTTGTTTCTTTGTTTTGCACACTACAAAAAAAAAAATTAAAATAAAATAAAAACAAAAAAGATAGGAATTCTTGTGAAAGTGCCACTTGAGATTAGAAAATAGGAATTCTTACATGTATCTTTACTCAATATGTTGTTGAATTACTGCTCATACCCAACATGTTATGAGAATTGCTTAATTCATGCATTTGTAGAGGAGATTATATCATTGTGCACAATCATACTTTATAATATCATTTGTTACTAGTTTTTGCATTTTCATCCTTATATTAGTGGAGATTATTACCTTGTGAGATTTAGAATATTTATCGCCTTTTGGGAGCATTTACATTTACTCAAGCTTAGTTTCTTCACCCTCATTTAATTCAATAGCTTCATTATGCTTGTATTTGGTTTATGAGTTGAGTTTTGATTTTAATATTGACACTTGTACTCTATAAAATGTTTTGATTGTATAACTTTAGATATGATTCTATGTCCTATTCTTCTTGATAGCTATGAATTTTCCGTTGTCGAACCGTGCATTTCTCTTGACCGTTATTGATCTTTTACTTTCATCCTTTTAAAAAGTACAAAGTGATTTCCTATTTTGTATTGCAAAGGGATGCCTATGTAAAAAAATAATATTTTTGCACTGCTAAAGCATGAAAAAAAAAAAAGAGAGAGAGAAGAAAAGACTGATTTGGAAAATTCAATGCAAAAGAACATATTGAAATATGAAAAGTAGATGTTGAATCTAAAGGGGATGATAAAAAGATGGAAACAAAAGAAAAACTAAGAAAAAAAGAAAAGAATGAAAGAGGAGCTCAAAAGTTGAAAATATTTTAAGAAAAGAGCGAGAAGTAGAGAAGAGTGTATTAAATGTTGAAAAAGAAGAGTTGTAGTTATTTTGCATTTATCATTTCATATCTTGATCACACATAATATGACCATTTGATCCCTCTCTTTATCCTTACCTTTCACCTCTTCTATATTACTATCTTCACCTCTGCATGGCTTAGTTGATCCGAATTGTGCTTGATTGAAGTTTTTAATAGAGTATAAGCTATATCTTATCAATTTTTTTAAATCAATGCTTAACTATTAACATTCTTTTGTGGAGCTATACTAAGTTGATACACTTTTATTTTTTTGATTTTTGTAATTCGTATGTTCACTTGATTTGTCTCTTTATATTTACTCCATTATTGAGCATATCATTGTGAGAATCATGTGGGTCTTTAATTGCAAGTATATGTCCGATAAGGATTAAATAAAAACTTTAAAAATTTAGATTTGCATAAGTAAATTTTATTTGTGTTGTTTAGCATTATTCACCACCCATGTTAGGACAGCCTTACACGCAACGGTGTTTTCTGGTTGCTCAGGTTCGTGATTAATAAATTTGTTTCTCCTGTTACCCCTATTTTGTACATAGTATGCCTTGGAAGGAATAGAGCAATGGATGTCCAACAAAAAAATAAATATATTCCTTTAGTTATATTTTTTATTTTTAATAATTTAATTGTGTATTATTCATCTGCTATCTATATAAAAACAAATATTAGTTGTTAGCATAATGAAAGTAATGAAAGAGGATGTTAATGCATTATTAATTTCAATAATTATTTTGTTTATGATAATTTTATGAAAGTATTATAATTATTAAAAAATTATACATTCGAACTAAAATTGTTGAGAAGATAATCTTTTCAATTGAATTTAACAACTACAGCAAATGCGAACTTTGTTTTCATTTTGGATTCAAAAGCCTGTATTTTGAAACTATTGAGAGTCTTTGGTCTGTTCTTATAATTGAGACGCTTTGGATACACTCATTCGGTAAGGATTTGAATCTCGCAAACCCTTTTCTTTTTTCCTATTGCCTTGTATGAAAAATATATATATATATATATATGTATATATATTGATTTGGTTGGTTATTAATGTATGCTGTTTTCCTCTTGTTTGAAGTTTTTTTTTTTTTTTTCTCTTTAGAGTAAGGAATCAATTATTTTCTCTTTCATGTCCACTAAATCTCCCAAGTCTTGTCCAATTTAGCTTTGTATAACTCATAATTGTTTTCACAGTTTAGTCCGTTCACTTCCATACATAGCTTTTACTCTTTAACTTTTTCTCTCCATTCTTATAAAACCATTAAAAGAGAAGAGAAAAAGAAGAAAGACATAGAAGAATAAGAAGATAGCACTTTCAATCATCTAAGGTTCGATGTCTACTAGGTTACTTTTCTTTCTCATCTCTTTCTCACCAAAAGCACTGACGTAGAACGCATAGAGGCTGCTTTCTTCAATTCTAAATTGAAATGTATGGAACAAAAAATGCTCGAATTCATGCAGGTACTTATAATTCCCTCATTTCGGGATTAGTGAGAAGTTGGAAAATTGGCACAATTACTAATTAAAGAACAATAAAATCTATTATTTTTACAAATTTGAACATTTTATTATTTTGAATTTCATCGAACATTATAACCTTTTAACTGCATGTCATTGCTCGGATTTTGACCAATTCTGTATTTAAAGTCCATCAACTGACATGTCTAAAGTCGAAGAAATCTACATCCACGAGTTAGTTGAAAGTATCTTCATGCAATTGGGTTTGTAAATCATTTTAAAATATTTATAATTGTCAGCTACTTTTAGACCATAAAATTATACTAATTAGTTTAAAAAAATTTCATTAGTACATGACTTCATGCGAAGATTGGGTACTCCTTGGAAGTTGGAACTACTGCACATTTGTCAGTTTGTACCATGCTCATAAACTTAGAACTCACTGCAATTATTGTGATGTGAACTATCTATGAAACAGCAAGTACGTAGGTCGTTACGATTCAAGAAGTACAGAGTTTGAACATATTATATCTAGCATATTGTTTGCCTAATGAACCAGCTTTGTTCCAAGGTAAACAATCCACACTAGTGCTAATTAGTGTACAACATTCGTGGTGCATTCGAGGCTGTAAGGGATCTTGGCATGAGGCATGTTTGAACATAGTTAATCGGTGACATGGTAATCTCGTAATTTGTATTTTTCATATTTATTAAATTTATATATTATGCCTCCTCAAGTGGGCAGGATATTTTCTGCTATCAGTTTGGAGATGACTCAGAATGCTATTATAAGGGAGAGTCTGGTGTTGACTCTACCACCCCCTGATACTACAGAAAGGGACAACACTCAAGTGAATCTTCTAAGGGAGTGGGCGAGAGTTGGGGGCCGGCTGTGGCACGTGGCTGCAGTCCTCATGCTACTCAAGGGGTTACATGGGTGGCATTGTGTCCGGTGGGGCAGATGTTGGGCATTGGCGTCGAGGATGGGGTTGTGACATTCGTAACTGCTATGCCACATTCGTATCGTGACTAGGCTTATGCTTATGACGGATTGGGCCTCAATGTGCACACTTGTGTGCTGTGGGCCTCGTGTGCACTTGTACGTTGGGTTTAGACTTGTGCACACAACCGCTTGGTTTGGCCAACATTTGTGTCGCAGAGCACTATGTTGCAGGCCTAACGGTTGCTATTTGGTGGTGCATGTCCTTGCAGGCAACAACCTTGACGCGAGGGGCTAAGATCTTTATGGATGGAAGCGTCGTGCCTAACGGGTGATGCTTGGCTCATGCACATGTCCGGTTGCACATTGCTATCTTACTTGTGTTACGAGAGGAACTAGCGCTAAGCATATTGCTTTTCATGTGTGTGCACATTTGAGAATGGCGTTACTATCGCCTATAGCTTGGGTAAGCCGAAGGGCTTGAGCATCGGAGAACGGAGCTTAACAAGATGTGCAGGGCATTACAGATGGATCCTGGAAGAGCGCATAATCTTATGCCTAAGTATTTCAGTTTGGCTGGACTATTGCTTGGTGCATAGTCGCCTCATGGGTTATTTCCGTTGTGTATGATCATGGCAGGTCGCATTACTGTCACCGTGTGGTGTTCGACCTGCCGGCCCGTGACAGTTGGTATCAGAGCACTAACCATCCATGGTGTGCATTAATTGGGTGTTACTTCTCTTATCCGTGTGGGCATTCTCTTCATTTGTGGTGGACTTCTCTCAGCGGGTTGTTTACTTTAGATTGTTGGTTGTCGATTTTGCTGTGGAGCGAGTGTCATTCCATCTTATGACAAATGGATTGGTGGCCCAAGCTAATAGTTTCCAGTCTATGTGGGCTGAAATCTTATGGTATTAGTGGACTTTGTTACTGTTTGAACCCCTTTGGTACCTTCTTTAAAGTGGCCACTTCAACAAGTTTTGGACGCGCGCTCAGTCCTTTGATTGTGGTCGTGGTGCTCAGTGCAGCAGGTCGTCTTAAGGATGTGCATAGGACCGACTTTGTAGTGCATAAACGCTTCTGTGTGTCAGATCATTGATTTTGGTACATAGCTTGTAGTGCTACTTTGTTGGATTGGTGGGTTTTTTTTGCAGTATGTGAGCTTGTGCTGAAGAACTTGCTTTATGTTGTAGGGATTTGCTTACCTTCATTTGACCTTTGAGTTGGCCAAAATCGTTGCCACCTTTGCTTGTATTATTGCATGGTTACTTTGTTGGCTTTGTGTTCACTTAGTGGTTGTGTTCATTTTTGTGCTTAGCTGTTGGCATTTGAAGAGCATGTTTTTGTTCTTATTTTGGGTGGTCTTGCCTCGTTGTGATACATGTTGGCTAGTGAACGCTAGGTGGCTCAGAGGAGTTCATCGTTGCTTAAGAGATTAACATGTCACCGGTCAACCACGCTCAGACATACCCCACGCCACGGTCCCTCGTGACCCCAGACGTGCCACGGGTGGCAACCCGTGACACTTAGGCATGTCCAAATGTAAATGGTCAACTGAATGTGAGGGTAAAATTTAAAATTTCATCTTGTGTCTTGATTGCATTTTAAAAGTGCAATTATAACACCTTAATTTATTTTTTGTTAGTCTTAGTTTAATATTTTGCGGTCCTTTTTTAGTTAGATTTTAGTGTTAACTTACTTTGTTTTATTTTGCACAGGTTTTGAGCTTAATTTGAAGCAATTTAGACCAAAAAAAAAAATAGTGCGCAGTGAACATTAACCGAGTGCTCAGCCAAATGCAATTAATAATGACCGAGTGCTCGATCGAGGGCAATGAATAGTGATTATGTGCAGTGAATAGCCTAACGCTCGAATGTCGAAAAAATGCACTGATTGCTAACTTTAGAGAGCTATTTTCATAGCTTGATTCAAGAGCGCTAACTGAGCACTAGGCCAAGCAATCAGTAATTGACCGAGTGCTCGCTTGACAGATCATTGTTTTTTGCATCAACTATAAAAGATTGTTTTAGGCATTTTTGAAGGTCTTTTCATATCTTTCATTCTTTAACGTAGGTTAGCTTAGACATTTTATATTAGGAATAATTTTAGAGAGAGAAACTCTATTTTCCTTTACTTTTTTGCACTTTCATTCATTTTCCATATAACCAAACACTAGATTTACTTCAATATAATATAAGATCTTCATTTTTCTATCTTTTCTTCTATGGAATTTAGTAGCTTATATTCTACTTGATTGCAATTGTGAAGATCTATAAAGGAATTCAAGGGTTTCAATAGAGGTATTCAGAATGTAATGATTTCTCAAAATTTATCTTAATTGGGTTCTCAAAATTTATCTTAATTGGGTTGTAGACTTATAGAAAACTTAGATTCATGATCACTATTAATAATTTCTATGCATAATTTTTAAATTGGTATAGAAACTGCACAATTAATGGTTTGCTTATATGATTCGTAGAATTGAATACAAATCTATACTCTATTAAGTTTGAATTAATGGTTTTAAGATCAAAATCTTTTGAATCAATAGTACATGGAGTGATCTTTAATTTGAGTTATACAATCCTCTATTGAATCTCTTGTTGGACTTAGTTGATTAGATCAATTATATCCAAACCCTTCCTAATTGTATTTAAAATATAGTCCTAAGCTACTATTATAATTGCAAAATGATAGCAACGACTGCTTTACCAAAGCACATCTAGCACCAAAGATTCAATATGAAAACTCTAATCTGCAAAGCCAATAAGAAGCCGCTATGGAATTCAGATCTTTGTTAATGACTAATGTAGAAAGCCAATAAGAAACCATCTAGTGCACAACCTAATGTGTAGGTAACTTCCTTCCATTGTAAAATAAGAAAGGGTAGTGATTTAATAACACTAAAATTAAACGATATTATCAAACTTTAAAACGTAACACTTTGATCTTTTAAAATATTAATTTTTATTAATTAATTTATTTTATTATAATTAGTTAAAAATAAATAAAAAATTATTATGTCACTTGCATATATTTATAAAAATATTATTTTATATTTAAATTAGTATTTTTTATTATAATAATTATCTAATGATTAAAATACTTCTTAAAATTATATATAAATAAAACATGAATTTCAGATATAATATTGAGAATGTCAATTTAGATATAAATATATGCAAAGTAGTAATTTTTTATCTATTTTTTTAATAAATTATTAATATATTATAATATATAATTGATACAAATTAATATTTTAAAATTTATGTGACGTTTAGAATTTAAAAATAGTTGGTGATAATGAGTCCTAATATTGTAATTACAACTGTGTTTCTTATTTTATATGGGTCTTCCTTTTCTGGATCTTCTTCTTCTCCAGGAGGATCAGCTGGCGATGGTGGTTCTAGGGTGTTTTCATTGGGCTAAACTAGGGGAGCATATCTGGTATTTTCCAAGGCTTGTGCCTTTCCCACCCGATGGGGCGGTTGCTAATGGCGAGGGAGCTGCTAGAGCCGCCATGGATGATGATGAGGATAGAGATAGTTAGAGATATAGCAACTCCATTACGGCCGCCTCTCTCTCTCTCTCTCTCTCTCTCTCTCTCTCTCGCGGATGCTCTTATTATCTTCTGGTCATTCTTTATACTTTATTCTCCCTTCATGTTTTTTTTATTTTTTTATCTTGTCTCCTTTACGCCACCAACCCCACCCTTGCCACCAGCACCGCCCCACTCCGCTGCCACAGAGCCTCCTCGCACCACCCTGCCCCACCGCCACAGCGCACCTCGCACCATCCCTCCCCGCCCTCGCCCACCCTGCCCCATACCGTATCACCTCAGCACAATCCCCGACTTCCCTCTCTCTCTCTCTCAAAATTCTCAAATAAATGCCCAATTACTTTTGAATTTGCCTTGCCATTGTACACAGTAGCTCAAAATGGGTTATGAAGGAAGGGAAAGGCAACCAACAACTGAGAGAATTAGGATAGGGATTGGAAAAATAAGGAAGGAAAAAGATCTCAATAGTAGAAGAAGAGTTTTTACCGTGATGATTTTTTTTCTTGGGTAACTAGCCCTGTAACAGAAATGATGTTGGGGTTGGGGCTGTCGGTAGGGATGGAGAGGTGAGTGGGAGTGGTGATGCTATTAGCTGTGAAGAAGGTTGCCAATGGCGATAATGTGAGGCGGTAGTTGAGCTGGGTTTTGGTGGTATGCAGGGGAAGTGTTTGATGAAATCCCTATGTAAGAACTCCTTTGTTTATTTATTGTCATGCTGCTGAGTAGCATGTGAGGTTACTGTTATACCATCACGTGCGTGGCAATATGGCATGTGCCACTTTTTCCATCACAAATTTAAAGAGTAAATTTGTTGTAATTAGAACTGGAGAAACCAAATTGATGTTAGGGCTAAACTAGAGAGTCCACCGGCATAATTAACCTTAAATTTAAAATACATAAAAAAAAAAATCAAAAATAATAGGTAAAGGGACATCCAGATGAAAAAGTTGATAGTACTATTTTATTCAACTGAAATGGATACAAGATACAATCTTATTTATAGAACAGTGCAAAGATAAGGCCACTTGAATAACTATTATGAAAAAAACCTAGCTAGTCTACCAGCCCTTAGGGATGAAATATCAGCAAGAAGCGTAGTTATCATTTTTTTCACTTCTTTCAAAAGCAGTTGAGACAAATTTATGGCTAGAGAATAGTAAATGGCAAAAAAGAGGCTACCAATAGCACACATGGCACTAGCAAGGCCTGACGAATTCGGTAATGCAGCATAGGTTCCTGTAACGAATGCGATTACCATTGCCAAAATGGCAGTTATGATGAGATGAGCTGCGACATTGTGATTGTAAAAATGCACGTTCTGCGTCTTAGTAATTGATAAACTTAAGTGTATAAATACTGCAGAAGTGGACAATGTCAATGCCATGGCATTCGTTACCACAAATGCTTTGAAAGCTGCTTTTCTGAATAGGACTGCCATGCCTTGGTTTGGATCAGCATTGCCATCATAGCCACCCGGTAAAGTGAAACCAGCTGCGAAGGTGACAGTTGCTACCAGTGCAGCCACTACCAATTGGGTCTCGCGTCCTTTGGTATCGTCTTCTTTTGGATTTTCAGTCTCGGCTGTCTGCCGTGTACTGATCATGTTGTCGATATCACTCTCTACTTCATTCTGCATTTCCTCCTGCATTTTTGTTCTTTGATCAATTTGAAAAACTAGAAGCAAAGATCCAAAAATTATTGCCATAAAAATCTCAATTTATCAGAACCTGCTAGCCGGCCACTCAACTACGCCTAATTCATTCTTCACACATTGTTTGCTCAAGAAAGCTAATTTCACAAGCAAAAAATAGGAAAGGCTAGATAACATGAGGTGGAAGTAATCACTTTTAAATTCCTTACAAGGTCTTATTTTCTTGTATGATTTATGGCTTATATTTTCTCAAAACTACTACTCCAATTTGTTGACTCAAGGTCGATCCTTATTGACTCAAGGTTAATTCCCATGTTAATTTTGATGATAACTAAACCTTGTGTTATTTTACTAATGAATTTACTTAGTGTGCAGATTAACTGAGTTCATAACTTAGACTTAAAGAGAATGCACAACAAGTTCAAAATCAAGCAATGAATCCCTAGAACTATGCAATGAACTAAACAGAGGATTGATGTCTATCTCTACTTCAAGCAAATATCTTACATTCGAAGAGATTGAAGGTGTTCAAATGAAGCCTCTATCAAGTATGTATAGATTCAATGAAGATTGTTTTGCACTCAAGATAGAATAAAGACTTCATCAGAATATGCAAAGATTAGTTGAAAAAGTGCAAAGATCAGTTGAAGAAGAATTGATTGTTGAAGAGGTTGAAAATGCTCAAGAGATAACTTCATCAAGTATGCAAAGATCAATTCAAGATAATGTGATTGAAGTTGCTGAGAAAGAAGACTTATAATGATTGTCTGATTTCTACACGGAATCTACGTGAAGAATTCTTCTACAATATAAAGAATCAATGAGGACTAGATGTATGAAAAGATTTCATCAAGCCTAGAAAAGTCTCACTAAAGTGATCTGTAAAGAAGAAAGAAGAATTGCTATCAAAGAGAGGAAATCAGAAATTAAGCATTGTGAAGCTCTACGCAATTGAGGAAGCTTAACAGTGAAAGAGGATGTTTTACAATGATAGAAGGAGTTGTGTAAATGAAGAAGAAAATATGAACATTGATCTAATGAAGCTCTGACAGTTTGAGAGTCAAGAGAAGATCAATATCCAATGATTGATTCAATTCAAATTGAATAGAAGTTAACTCTAATGAGTTAAAGAGATTTGATTGATCATCATACCCCAAAGATACACTCCTTGAAGATCTTATACCAGTGCTTTGATAAGTTGGATCCTTAGAAGTTAGAAAGCAGATTTCTGGACAATTAGGAGACTCATGGAAATGAGGAGCGCCTCTTGATTACAGAAGCAAAAGGCTTAAAGACCAAACGGACAATGAGCGGACTCATAGAAATGAGGAGTCGCCTTTTGATCACAGAAGCAAAAGGCCTGAAGACAAAATAAACAATGAGTGGACTCATGAAAAATGAAGAGTCACCTCTTGATCACAGAAGCAAAAAGTCTGAAGACCAAATAGACAAATAGTGGACTCATTGAAAAAAAGAGTCGCCTCATAGAGATAGCCGCAATGGCTTGAACATGAAAAGATCAATGAGCAGACACATGCAGACAAAGAGTCGCCTCATAACAACAGAAGTAAAAGGCTGAAGATCGAATGAACAAATAGCGGACTCCTGAAGATGAAGAGTCATCTCATGACAGCAGAAGCCAAAGATGTGAAGACAGAATGAATAAGGAGTCGCCTCATTGATATAAAGAGTGGACTCATGAAGTTAGTGAACAATATCTAGTAAATGCAGAAGCAGAAAGTGTCGACTCCACAAACCTGGAGCCGACTCATTGGATATAACGACTATTTTTCTTAACATTATCACGGACTGGACGTGCATTAATGATACCCAACAACCTCTAACAGATGGAATCAATGCAGGAGTATATATACAATCTTCCAGCTGCATTTATACAAGTGATTGAAGACAAAAATAAGATCAAACTGACTAATTCACTGATATACTTTGAATATTCTTCCTACCTTTGTTTGTGAGCTTTGATTGTAAAATTTACTCTTGTTAGAGAGTGTGTTAGTTACTTGTATATTTTTATACACTTGTAATTGAGTGTTTGAGAGTTCTTTTGTGAAAGCAAAACTCTTGGAAGTTTGAGTGGAGCTTGGACAAAACCACTTGGAGATTGAAGAGCTCGGTGAGAAGTTCTTGTGTATAGTGAGCTGAGCACTTTGTCAATCAGCAGCCCATTTGTAATTGGTGATTACATAGTGGAAGAAGACTTCAAGGAGGTCTTGAGGTGAGGACGTAGACCACGGGTTGTGGTTGAACTTCAGTAAATCTGTGTGTTCTTTCTTATGCTCTGTTTTTCTTTCTCTTCTCTGATTATATTGCATTGCATACAGATTGATCACTGTTATATTGATTAGATTTATTTTAATTAATCTTTATTGTTGTTAATCTTCGAAAAACCCAATTCACCCCTCCTCTTGATTTGTCTTTTGGACCAACACAATTATCTGCAAAAAAGAAAACAGGCATTAACTATCTGCCATATTTTCTATTTGGACGACTTCTTAGCATATAATGATGCATAGTGAGAGAGTTCGTAATTTTAGTTCAGGAACTTATCTCATGCAAGAAGAGCAATGAAAATCTGACATGAAATTACCAAAAATGCAACTTCTTGCCGTTGAAATTATAATTATATAATGATAACATAGATAGAGTACAAATAAAGTTGAACAATTGTGTTAGAAGTTGAGGATGAGGCTCCATAAAGAGCTTGATTTTTCTGTTTAATTTCATTTATTTTGTACATGATGTTTGAGATAATTGACTTGGGTAAGATTGATCGATTATTAGATCTAGACAAACATATTTAGCAAGGAGGAAGAAAGCGGGCAAAAAAAAAAAAAAAAAAACAAGATTAACACAGACATGGAAGCTTGGGGCCATGATGGTTAAAATACTTCCATAGGCTTTGGAGTTATGATCGGCTATTTGGGTGATGAAACTAGAGAACACTCCTCTATGTCCTACACGATCTCCCATGGATATGAACAACACCTTCTCTTTACCTCACACGTACAAATATACATTATATAGAAGTATAGTATTTGAAAAGAGAGAGAGAGAGAGAGAGAGAGTGTATGGTTCGAGGCGGATGCAACTTATGCCCAGACGCGCAGCTGTGTGAGCTAAACCCCAACTCTGGTATGAAAGCAAAGGCAAGTGCTGTATTAAAAAGTAGAAGAAAAAAAAAATTTTAAATAAATTTTTTTTTGGTATAGCTCTGACCATGATTTGTCAAGTCATCCACCACAAGGTTGTGAAAAATTAACTGAATGCCTCTTGTTACTTTTCCTGTTAAGGAAAGATTTAAAATTTAACATTTTATATGAGAACATATTTTATATAGGTTATGCGCAATAGTGTGTTTTGTGGGTGTTTTTCAAAATTGGTGAAGCGAATGGTCAGAGCCATGGTTATAACATAAAACAAGTGAAAAAGTACATTTGGAAATCAATCAAAGTGAAGTATCCTAAATTACCCTATAGTGTGTGTGATGTACAAGTAGGATGATGTGATGCATGCCAAGGCAATGCGAATTGTTTGCTCCTCAACTTTATGCTATGTATTGCACGCCTAAAAAAACATGATATATGCAGTTAAGTTTGGACCCTTACCTCAGTGGACATTACTACTTCGTGGTTCAAGTCTGTAAATTTTAGAGCACGCCAATCTGCGCTACGGTGCAACATGAGCTCAGGCATTTGACTCTCGGAGGCAGCAAGCAAATGGAGAGGTGTTTTCCCTTCAATGTCTTTTTGATTTATAAGTTGGCTTATCCAGGACTTTTGTAGGATGAATTTAATTACGCCTTTCTCCTCCATCTCCACAGCAATGTGAAGAATATTTTGTCCTTTACCGTTGACTAACTCCCAACTATCAGGACAGTGTGATAAAAGCTCTTCCATTACACTTACATGTCCTTTAGCAGCAGCTATGTGAAGAGCAGTATTTTTGTCATCCATGTCTGCAGTCAGGTATCCCGCTGTTTGATCCCTAGCTAGTATCTCCCGAACTGCTTTTTCAAAGCCACAATGGGCAGCATAGCGAAGTGGTGTCCACCCATATGCATCTGGTACCTTGTCTAGGTCTTGATTGTGGACCTTGATTAGATCTGAGTTCAATAATATCTTTGTGCACTGCCCTGAAGGAGAATTGCATAAAAGTACGAAAAAGTTAAGTAAATAAATATCAGATGAATGACAAATTTTATAATTTTTCAAGAATTTTTTTCCAATAATTTCTGTTGTTAAAAAATTTTATATAAATTTTCTGTTTGTATAACATTACCATATTTATATTATGAAATCCAGCGCTCCAGCTATTCTTCATTAATGGTATTAGTAATTATGTAGTTAAGAAAAATTCTATTCTTCTAAAATTTTTGCATGAAATTTTATGTCACAATGATGTGGTCAAGGGCGGATGTATCAAGGGCCAGTGGGGGTAGCTACCTTCACTGACTTAGCCACTTGCACTACTTTAAAAAAAAAAAAGTTTATTTATTTGGTTATAAGTTGTAATTGTATATTTTGTCCCCATAGAATTTATTAAACTTAAATTTGCTTCTCTTTGAATTTATTAATACTTGCATTTTCTCCCATTGCATATCACTAAACTTGTAGCAAAAAATATAGACGTCATTAGTTCTTCATTATTTGGCCAAATAAAAAACACAATATCAATTTCTAATCCTATATTCTAATATTAAATTAAAATGTTCCTACCCATTTAATATTTTATTTATCACACTACTATCTACTACTATTTTAAAAGTTTGAAAAAAAAAGACTTAAATTCCAAAATCTTTTGTATCCAATTTTGTATAAGCAATTTTGTGTAAGTTTTGCTCCCACTGAACAGAAATCGTGGATCCACCCTAATTATGGTGTTAACAGTTTCTTAGTTAAACTCATTGTTTTAGTGGGATTCTTCTGTGTGGCAAATGTTAATGCATATTAAGCATGTGCCGGCATCATGCAAGACCCTTTGGGCACGTTTGATTTGCAGGACAAAATCGGATTAAATAGTGAGTCCTAACTTGTCCCGTGTTTGATTGTCAAATAGAGTTAGGACTAGCAGTTCGATTCGGGCTATTAATACCCAATACTAGTTTTTAGCTAATCTCAAGGGGGGTGAGCTTGCTAATCCCAAGACTAAAGTGAAGAGAGATAAGGTTAAAATGACTTAACTATTCTTAGTTAATATATATTATATATTTTATATATTATATTACATTATAAAAATTAAAATACAGTAATATTGCATAATATTATATTTTAAAATACTATATAATATTATATACGTAATACATTACTGTATGTAATATTCTATTATAATATATTAGAATATGGTAATATTACATTTGTAAAATATTGTATAACATTATAATATTAGTATACATACATTATATCACTTTAACAAATTATTACATTATTTTATAATAAAATAGGTATTATTATATAATATTATATAAGAAAATATTATACTACAATATAATAAATAAAAAAATATAGTGATAAGATATAATAAAATATGGTAATATAATATCATAATTATATGAAATACTATATATTATCATATAATATTTTAACAGATTTAACATATATAAAATATTATATAATATTACTACTATATATTATATATAACATAATTTAATATTATTAATTGAGAGTTTTATTAGTATTTTGTTATATAGAAGTAATGTGATCATT
This sequence comes from Euryodendron excelsum, assembly GCA_033060915.1. NCBI lineage: Eukaryota > Viridiplantae > Streptophyta > Magnoliopsida > Ericales > Pentaphylacaceae > Euryodendron > Euryodendron excelsum. The sequence goes on along the minus strand of CM065387.1, from coordinate 6,759,160 downwards.
TTAGATTTTTATCCTAATTTTATCCGATAATTAAATAAATATGAGACTTGAAAATAGCTTAAGACTAAGAGTCCTACAATTGCCAATATTTAAACTTTTAGTCCCAAGACTCCTTGGTTGTCTCATAAATCAAACACATCCTTTCTTTATTATCCTTAACATTAAATGATGAAATTGAAGTACGGGTACCTGTGACATCGGAAACTGCTGCTGCATGCAATGCCGTTCTGCCAGCAGGGCCACCGTAAGTTGGCGATGTGCAAGTTTCCAGGATCTCGGACACCACGTCAACATATCCTCTCTCAGCGGCCAGGTACAGCGGCGTTTCCTTGGCATTATTGGGGAGGTGTTGAAACTCTGGATCTTCGCTTGTTAATAATCTAACCACTTCCAAGTTACAATGAGGATTCCGCACAGCCATGTGCAAGGCAGTATCTTTCTCCTCATGATTTGTGGCCCTCAACATCAGCTGCTTGACTGTTCCACCCCCGCTTTCAATATCTTGGTGTAGTGTTTTTGCACAATCTATGAGTTCTTGCACAATGCCAGATTGTCCTTCCCTTGCTGCAATATGAAGAGGAGTCTCACCTTTGCTATTCGCCTTCCTTAACAGAAAGGGATGCTTTCCTAAGATCTGTTTCACACATTCTAACTGGCCAAACTGGGCCGCGACATGGAGAACAGTGTTGCCATTCGAGGTGAGTTGGACGTCAAGCTGGTCAATATTATTGTATTGCATGAGGATATCAACTTTGCCTTCCATGGCAGCCTTGTACAAGCTAGGATCCATGCTGCACTTCTGCAATATATATTGGGAGAGTACGTAATACTAGCTAGAGAGACTGTTATATAGGATAGGTTTGGTTTTTCCTTATGCAGCAGTCTAATGAAGCATGAAGGTGTATATATAGTGTACTTTTTATTTTTATTTTTTATTTTTATAACTAAACGTTTGAGCCAGCTTGCGCACTACTCCGGTAATCCAAATGGATGCTGACAAATTGACACAACTAACCTTGGGAAGGCATGGAAAAAGAAGATCTAGGGACGTTCCAACGGCCATAACAATATCGGTAAATGTTATTTTAATGGTTTGGTCTCGGCCAAACCTCGAAGGCTAAAGCAAATTAAGTACACAAAAGAAAAGTACCTATTATGCACACAAGGTGTAAGCAGCTTTTAGTGAATGAGCCAATAGCCAATAGCCAATAGGTCTGAGCAAAAACCGTGAAAATTTTGTGGCAATATTTTTCGTTATTTTGCTTTAATTCAAAGTACGTGAATGAAAAGTTTAGAATGTCTCATGTTGAAGTTATAGCTACATGAAATAGGACTAGAGATGAATAATTGTGTTGAAAGTCTGCAATGAGATCAAGGAGAGAAATTTGAATTCTAGAAAAAAATAAAATAAGAAAGAAGGGCTGAAGTTGGTATCCTATTTTTCTTATCCTTTCTTTCTCCCAAAGGTCAGTATACCTAACAATAATGTTTAAAGAAAGACCTCTGTCCTTCATGAGATGAACTGGTCTGAACCGTTTGACTTTGCGATTACGACCTCTAATTTCCAGTCACATATAACCTTGAGTCAACTATTTTTCTTTCTTTACTTTTTTTCTTTCGGTAAAATTCTGTTTTCTCAGAATTTTTTTAAAGAAAACTTTACCCAAATGTTGTGACTAACAAGTAGTATATTTAAAATTACGAATAAGAGTAGTGAGTGCTTTGATTTAAAATAAAAAGAATGTAAACAATAGTGGCGGACTCCAGGAATTGATTTTCAAGTGGGGCAAAAATTTTTGATAAGTAAGATGATTAATTCTAAAATAATACAATGAATATGATAATATCTAATGTTCTATATATTAATATCAAATGTTTCTTACACAAAATAAATTTCAAATAAAATTAAATGATAAATTATAACAATCATCTTCGTTACTTCATATTTTGAAACATTTGTAAAATAGTTTCATTGTCAATTGTTTTGAATATATCCTTTTCAATGTATGACACTAAGTAATCATTCATCCACTCATCTCTTATGTGATTGCGTAATGGAGTCTTAATAGTTTTTATTATAAAAAAAACTCTCTCATTGTTGCAATTGTAACCGATAAAATCAATGCTAATTTCACAAGTAAAAAGATTAATGAGTAGACACTATTCTTCTTTATCTGAACTAACTTTTAAACAAGTATACTAATCTCTATTACTTATAAAAAATTGAGCATTAGAGTTTACATCTAGAATGTAAATCCTAAATTGATTATCAAGTATCATAAGTTAAAGTAAAAAAAAATTATTAAAATAAATAAGTTAGGACAAAATATAAAATTAGTTAAATTAAAAAAAAAATTTCAAATTTAAAAAATGACCGTCTATTCTCAACACTTGATCGGTCTGCCTCTACAAGCAATTACATCATTTGTATAAAATTTTTGTGTAATAATAATACTTTTTTCGTGTAGCTAGTAAGTCTTCAAATGTGAACAGTCCCACCGGCAGGAAAGGTAGCCTTGACATGGATCATTGGGTAATGTGTAACCTTTGAATCAGAATAGTTCCTCTCAAGGTGCTAATCATTATTTTAGTTTCAACTCGCAAATTAGATGCACACTACGTACCTAATAGCTACCTGTATCCAAAAAAAAAATAAATAAAACCTAGTAGCTGCCGACAAATTTGTTAGGTTAAAAAAACCCAATAGCTACCGACAAATCCGCTAGGTAAATGTTACAAATAGAACGAGAAATCATCCACAATGATGTGATGATAAACCTTTTTTTACTATAATTTTTACAGCAAATGAAATAAAGTGGCGAATTAGACATTGACTCATTTCTCTAAGAAAAGCAAAATACCTTTAACTACAATTTTGAGTGAACTGCAAGACACGACAAGTTCAAATTTTGTGTGATTTTATCACTAATTTTTTTATTTTATGCTCAAATTATGGTTTTTACTTGTCAAGATCGGATGTCTAACAAAACAGTCCTCACTTTTGTCAACAAAAATACAACTTTGCACAAGCTAGATGAAAGATAATAGATTAAATTTACCATAATCAAAACCCTAGATTCTTTCCAGAGAGAGATTCTAGCAAATCAACAATTCAAGATGCACTATAGAACTGTCAACAAAGCTATCAACGGGAAATACCAGTAAAATGTCACAAATTTACTCAAATGTGAAACCTAGACATTCTAATAGTCGAACCAAAACTAAAGAAGAACCCCAATATGCGTATAAACATATATATATATATATATATATGTATACACACACCCAAACACATTCCTTAACATGGCAAGAACACAACGATGTAAGGAAGCAAACCTTGAAACACAAGTCCTAACTGGAGATTTCTTCAAAAATTGGATCAGGAAGGTTGGAGACTAGAGAGTGCTGATGTTTTTCTGTTGGAGAGCTAGAGCAAATAGAGAGTGGAGGCGCAGTCGAAGATTGATATGAAGGTTTTGAATACTAAAATTATTTTAGCATTTTATATAGAATAAGCAATAATCAAGTATGGTGAGTGCACCGTATATCTATAGGATTGGTTCTGTTTCAGTTCCTGGTTCGGTTCTCTTTAGGTTTAGTTCGATTATCGATTCTGTAAAATTACAGAACTAAGAACCGAACCAAACTTATCGGGTCTGGAAATTTAAAAACTAGAACCGAACCATGGGTATGCCAGAACCGAACCAAATCGATCCAAGGAGCTCGAGTTGGTTCGGTTCTCGAATTTTTGAGATCTTTTGTGCACCCATATGCGTAGCCTTTAAATCAGAATATTTCCTCCTCTCAATGTGCTAATCATTATTTTAGTTTCAACTTGCAAATTAGACACATACTACGTACCAAATAGCTACCTGTACAAAAAAAAAAAAATCTAAGAGTGCGTTTGGTTTTGTTTTTTATTTTTTTAAAAATAAAAACATAAAAAAAATACTAAAATAGATGTATTTTCTTATTCTATAACATTAATATAGTATTTTTAGCAGAACGGTAACCTATAAATCCCATCGTTAGACCATAAAAAACAAAAAATAAAAATAAAAATTAGAAACAGACAACAAAAAACAAAAACTAACAACACTTTTAAACAGAAGCCTTCACATGGATCATTGGGTGATGTGCAACCTTTAAATCAGAATACTTCCTCTCAAGGTGCTAATCATTATTTTAGTTTCAACTTGCAAATTAGATACATACTACGTACCCAATAGCTACCTGTATCAAAAAAACGAAAAAAAAACAAAAAACAAAAACCTAATAGCTACCGACAAATCGGTTAGGTAGATTTTATAAATAGAACGAGAAACCATCCACAATCATGTGACGATAAACCTTTTTTTCCCTAAGTTATACGCCATTGTAATGGGCCAATAGTGTGCCAGATCATTTTGTTTAAATTTTGTTTGTATGACAGGACTCAATTCCTTAAAGTTGTTATAGAATTATTCTCATTAGTTGCTATTTTTTATTCTTCTATGCAAAATTGTTCTATTTTGATAATTGAAATGTGGAACTTGACAAAAGAGAAAATTAAATAAATAAAACCTTCCATTTTGGATTGCAACTTTATTGCCATTTAGCTGCTGTGAGAGTTTAGGAACTTGGGGAACAGTTTTCTTTAATTTATTAGATTGGGTGCAAAATGGTGGATAACAATTTATTTCAACACATGCAGACTTTAGAATAATAGAGTATCAAGTTGCACAAAAAGTGTTGAAAATCTATAAAAAAAAAATGTGTAGGCTCCATAATTTGTACATCTAAACAAAACATGCTTAATATATGTCTTAGGTAGCAAGATCCAATTAAAAATACGAACACAACTTTCTTAAATAATCTGAAAAGAAATTAAAAGAGTAATTAACTAATTAGTTAACTATTAAAGAGGAGTTTCAATATATAAACACAACTGGCGTAATATGTAGCAGTCTTTTAAGAAGATGGCTTCACTTTAAAAGGTTTTTAAAGTTGTTGAATCCTATTTTTAATTACTACCATCTCTAAAATTACGAATCAATTAGAATTGAATTCTTATTTTTTTTATTATAGTAAAAAATAATTACATCACGAGTAACTTATCAAAATGAACACTCATTTCTTCGAAAAAGTCCCACAATCAAGCTTTATATCAAATTCAACAATCACACGAGTTACTACAGCAATTCATAATTAAAGGGAGTCGAAGAACAAATCTAGGGTCCATGTGATTATTAACGTGAATTGGTTTTCGTTTGGTTGCTCTAAATTTAATTTTGATCAAGGCATAGTGTCATAGGTCGCTTCCTTGCGTCCCATGACATCCCATGCAAGTGCCTTCACACTTCTCTTAAGGTCCCAAGGTGTGCCAAGAATGGTGGAAGACGAATACCCAACGTCGTGCCAAAGTGCTTCAACAATAGCTCAAAAGGTGCTTAACCAATGCCCAATGCCATATGCCTCAAAAACGGGCCAAATGGTGCTCATTTGATGCCCAAGGCAATGCCCAAACAATGCCCAAGCATTGCTCAAGGTAGCCCAAAGGTGCTCTATGAACAACCCCTTGACTGCCCATTTAGGCCCCAGCAGATGCCCCAAGGCAGCAGCACTAATGACCAACACTGCCCCAACATGGCAGCCAAGGCAGCATATGGCATCCAAGGCAGCAACATTAGGTAGCAGCCCAGGTAGGCAGGCAAACAGCCAACTAGCCAAATTGACAACTAGCCAGGTAGCCAAGGCAGTAGCAAGGCATGCAAGCAACACTGGCAGTAGTAGCAGGCAAAAACAGCAGTGCACTCTCGTATTTGAGGGACGCTCCGGCCACATTTTGTTGCATGACCTAGAGTCCAAACCATTGTAAATATGTAGGAGTTTAAGTCCTAACAAGCTCTTTGATGTAATTCCCTCTGTGGCAACGATGAAAGGCCAATGCCAACTTTACACATAGTACACATTTTTGGTGCATCTTTGGCGTGACGTTTCTCCTAGTTCCGGAGGTCAAATCAAGTTAGTTTTTTTTTAATGTAGATAGCTTTTATGATGTATTTTTTCATTCCTAAAATTTAGGATTTTTGGACAAGTTTGGAATTAATAATAGTCCATTATGACTCCTCGGGCATATACTATGTTTCCTCTTGGCAAATTGCAAATGGCTTAGAATGCTAATATAAGGAGGGTATGCATGTCAAGTACCTCCCCCACCACTTTTCTAGTAATCAACCAAGCACTTATTTTTCATCTTCTAAGCATTGTAAATACTTTCTTAGCAATAATAGTGCACTCTTTTGTTAATTTCTTGTATATTTCTTTTCATCAATTTTTAATGTAATTGCTTATATTGTGTCATCAAACTTGCTTGCTTGCAACCCATCGGTGGAGACTTGAGCTTGGCGGGCTTGTCAAGGGAGCTTGGCGGGTGCCATATGGGGGACTTGTGACCTACAACTTGCCCACAAGTGCCACCCCATGACAATTGGTATCAGAGCCACAACAAGACTCGTGGCCTTTGTAGCTGCATTAAATTATCACTGTGCAACCGAAGTAATAGAGGATGGTGACTCAAGCACAGAGGATTGAGGCATTGGAGGGATGGATAGATGAAATGACCATGGGGGCCACAAGATTGAAGGATCGAGTGAGAGCACTCGAGCAAAGGAGTGATGGTGTTGTGGGTGTGATGTCAGAAAGTTGTAGTCAAGCCCAAGACGTCGAAGCTCTTCGAGCAGAGATCGTGAGTCTACGGCAAGACTTGGAAGACTCCTACAACCATGTGAATGTGTTAACACGACTCATAGACATATAAGGCCATGGGGGTGAGGGGAGCACATGAGGGCTAGCAATGGTGGTAGTGTCAGAGGTGTCACACGTGGGAGTGCTAGAGCCACGTGCCTATGGAAGTGCAAAGGATGCCAAAGAGTTGGATAACTTCCTCTTCGACATAGAGCAGTACTTCAGGGCTGTCCAAGCGAAAGAGGTGCAGAAGGTATCAATGACAACCTTATATTTTTCTGGCAATGCCAAGCTTTGGTGGAGTACCAAATACGATGAGATTTAGTAGGGCTTATGCAACATTGCTACATGTGAGGAGCTAAAGAGGGAGCTCAAATTACAATTCTTTTTGGAGAACGTGGAGTACAATGCCTGGCGTGCTTTAAGGAGCTTGGAGCACAAAGGCACCATTAGGGACTTCGTCAAGCAATTCTCAGCCCTGATGTTTAACATTTAAGATATGTCTGAGAAAGGCAAATTATTCTTCTTCCTTAAAGGTCTGCAATCATGGGCAAGGGTGGAATTGCATCGGCAAAGGGTGTAGGACTTGTCTAGTGCCCAAAATGTAGTGGAGTGCCTTGTTGACTATATCGTGGAGCCACAACAAGACGAAGAGTCATCCAGCATGGGTTTGGGAAGCGGCATGTCCTAAGTGCATGGCAAGCCTAGAAATGGGGGAGCCAAAGGTGGGTTAACCGGGAGGCAGGTATAAGAAGAACAATAATAACAACTCCAAGGGCAACGAAAAGGACTCCCATTAAGAGCGCAAGCATAAGAGTCCCATTTCATACTACTCGTGCGGCGGAGGCTATAAGGTGGCAGAGTGCCCACACAAGAGAGCTATTAATGCCTTAAGGTCTTCAATGTTCAAGACACATGTGCCAGAGAGTGGTAGCAGTGGGAGTGACAGTGAGGAGGACCAAAGGTCAAGAAGAAGTGCCAAACAAAGGTCTAAGCCCGAATCTAGAGTTGAAGTACTTCAAATGATGAATATTGTCAGGCAAGAAGCATCAAACTCCAAAGTCAAGAGTGGCAAGAGTGTTGATGTCCAACCTAGGCATGTCATAGAGGCGTCGAGTTCCAAAGCCAAGAGTGGTAAGGGGGCTGACACCAAACTATGGCGAACCAAGGAATTAGAGAAGCCTATGGAGAGGAGGAGAGTAACCACTAAGGGTCTTATGTTCGTGGACATCAAGGTCAACAGCAAGCCCATCAATGCACTCGTGGACACTATAGCCACCCATAACTTTGTGGCAAGCACAAAGGTGGAGAGATTGGGCTTCTCTTGGAGAAGGACACTAGTCAGATCAAAGCGGTGAATTCGCGACTCAACCGGTGTGTGGATTAGACCATAAAAGTGTAATTATAGGCCTTTAATTCGCACCCTGTTAGACTTAGATTATTGTTAATTTCCTTATTTTAGTTAGATATGTGTTTGATTATATTTTGTGTGTGTTTTGTAGGTTATAGAAGCTAATGAAGGCAAAAAGACACAAGAATGATCAAAGCGGGTTCAAAACAAACAAACCGGTGATGGAAATTCCAAACCGTCTTGGTATTATGACCATAACTTTATACTCCGATGTCCGATTAAGCTAAATTTTGCATCATTCAAAAGAAGACTTCAATAGCTAGAACTTGTCCTCTAATGGGCATCAGCTGAATTGACCTCTAAGGTGGTCAAAATTAAACTGCAAGATTACTGGGTTAAATAGTGAATAGTAACTGTTCAAACGGTCTGTGAATAGTGTGTCCGAATGGTAAATAATGCATTCAGATAGTGAACAGTGACCGTCTGAACGCACTTCGGACAGCCGTCAGATGCACCGTCGAAAGACTGTTCGAATGCTATTTTGATTTTCAGATTACATTTTTTGCGACCAAAGTTTAGTTTTTAATGAAGTTTTTGTAATTTTAGGGTTAGTTTTAGCTAGGGGGCAGCGGGAAAAGCTCCTCCAATATTGGTTTTCTCATTTTTTTTCTTCATTTTTAGCTTAAATTTAGTTTTGTAAGAGTAGTATACAGTTAGAACTTGTAATTTTTTTTTATTGTATTGTATTTTCCTTCACTTTCTTACACTTTCCTTTATTTTCTTTGTAACCAAACACTTTTATTATTCAAGTAAATTTTAGATTTAATTTTTCATGCTTTCTCTTTATTTCTACATACTTTCTCTAATGGATTCAAGTAGCTAGTCATCTAAATTAGGTTCAAATGTGAAGGTCACTCAAGGAATCCAAAGATTTCAATAGAGGTATCTTATGAATTTATTGATTTATTTTTCTAGATTTCTAATTCTTAGTAATTACATGTGAATGTTTTAGAATACTTAGATTATTAACTAAGTTTGAAAATTTTAATCACCCAAATCGATGGTATTAATTTACGGCTCTTCACTAGATAATTACTCTACAATTACTAGGAATTCATTCACATCAATTGATTGCAAGATACGTTAGAACACCTAGGTTATTGACTATGTTTGGCTAATTTAATGCACAAACTCCCAATTTGGTATTAACCCTAGTTAAATAGATTGTATTAACATTTAATTCTCCTATTGACCATATATTAAATTTCAATTGCTTAAGAATTATTGGTTTTCAAAGTTAAATCCTCCAAATCAAACACTCTTGATTGTTGTGTTTGATTTGAGTTATAAACCTCATTGAAACCCTTAGACGAAATGGATGATTGGATCAATTGAGCTCAATTCTCTTTTAATTGCTTTAAATTTAATTTCAATTTGTTTTACTTTAATTGCCTAATTGTTAATTACTTTTATTTTCATTGCAATAGTTTAGTAATTCAAAACTCATCAAAATTCAAAAGATTTTCGATCTCTTTTATTTAGATTTAATTCACATAATTTTCATTCAATCTAAGTTAGTTTAGTGTCAATAGCCTATATTGGGTTTAGTTCTTGAGGAAATACGATTTCAGACTTCCTGGATAAAACTACAACCGTCAATCGTGCATTTGCAGATAAATAAAGCACCTTTGAGGTCGAACCAAGTTTTTGGAGCAGTTGCCAGGGATAAACGAGGTGAGCACTAACAAGCTTTAGGTTGAAGAACAATTGGTGGATTGAATCTTCATCAATCTATCATGATGGAGGAATCTTCAGCTTAGGCTATTGGTAACTTCGTTCCACTTTTTTATGTGATATCATAATAGATTTTGTTTCTTTCTTTTACTTTTTATTCTACGATTATTTTGTTTAATTTGTATATATTTTGTTTTGTTTTAATAATTCGATTGGAGGATTGCTAGTGGAGAATTAGGGATTATGTTTAATAGCAAATTAGTAGTATATATTTTGTAGAGATTGGAGGTTTGGTTGAAATTGCTTAAATTGGTGGAATTTATTATGCGGAGATTGGAGGTTTGGATAAAAAATTATAGATCATTGTTGTGTATAATGTGTTGAGGCGTGGTGCACTACATTTGTTTTTGCATTGCATCTATCTTTCATTGTGCACTTCATTATTTTTAGTGGCACATTTTTACACCATCCATCATTCAACATGTCTCTTAGGGAACACCTTAGAGCTAATGGTCAAAAGGAGTCTCCTCGCTCACCTCCTAATCTTGGGTGGTATAATCAATCTAACCTTGGTATGGAATATGAGAGCACATTTTCACAACATCATTTTAAGCCTCACTCTTACCAAGAGCCCTTTGACTATTACCATACACCAACTCCACCCTACTAAACTCCACCATGTGAATACTCCCAAGCCCAACTTTCACCCTATGATGCATATCACATTCCTCACAATAACACACAAGAGGATACCATAAAAGATACTCTAGAGGACACTCTTCAACTAGTTATAAAATTTCAAGAAGTGAACTTTAGAATAAATGAGGGCCTTAATGAGATACAGAGTCAATTAACTCTTTTAATGCAAACCTTAGTTTTTCAAGAGGAAGAAAAGTCCCTTGTACCATCTCCACTCATTCTTATTAGGCAGGGGTGTCTAAGTGAACCCATTCATCCCGTCACTAACCTTAGGATTGAGGACACCATTAATCAAACCACCCCTCCTCAAGACTTTGAGTCTAAGGAAAACATTCCTAAGGTAAGTGAAAAAATTATTAAAAATGAATCTCGGGATGAAGAGTGTGAGAGAGAGGAGTCTGAGATTAAGGACTCCAAACAAGAAGAGAAGGGTAGTACTGAGATTACCCTTAATGATGATGTTGGTTAATTAGATGTTGGGAATATGCATGTCAATGATGATGTTGATAGTTTAGAGATCATCATTACCATGTCTAACGATCATGAGATTCCTACTTTTACGCCTCTAGCACTTAGTCCTATTCTACCGGAGTCTTTGGAACTCTATATCCCAACATTGGAACCAAACATCATTCACACGACCGACCAAAAAAAAGGGGAGGGTCAATCACTTCATGGTATGAGCATCATTGCACCTTTATGCATGATCGTTTTTCATTTTCTATATTTCATGACCCTTATTACCCTTATGTACTTCAATGCTATATTATTGAGAAAAGCAGTCGCCATTGTATATTCTCACATTTGCATGAACTCTTTAAAAATCTCTAATTTGGGGGTGTAGAATGACGGTAAATTCTCACTTTGTGAAATTGGATGATTCTATTTTGTAGGCACCCCATTTTTGCCCACTCGGCAATCTCTGGCCCGACCGGATTCGGTTTCCAACATCACAACACATGCAGGTTCAAGATGAGCCTTACAATCTCCACTCCAACCAACTGGCCGTTTCTCGGGCCCACAAGGACCCGCTGGAGTCGTAAGCACCATCATTCCAGGCAGCTTTCCGGACCAGGCGGTCTCAAAAACCAACGCCATCCAGGTAGCTTCCCGGAATTAGGCGATCTCGGGGACCAACACCTCATCAAATTCCAAACGGTTCACTTCCGGCGCTTGCTAGCCCGCCAACGTAGAATGTCCGTCATTTGGTAGCTCTCCAAGACCATGCGTTCTCAGAGACCAATACCACCCTTCTAGGTAACTTTTTGAGACTAGGCATTCTTAGGAACCAACACCACCCCTACAGGTAGTTCTTTAAGAAGGGCGCTCTTAGAGACCAACACCACGCAGGTAGTTTTTCGAGACCAGGTGGTCTCGGGAACCAACACCTAGGTCAACATCAGTGCTTACTAGCTCGACTCGATGAAAAATGACCAAACTTAGCCCTTGGGCCTCCAGGCACGTTTTGGGAAAGTTCAAAATCTCTCAAAATGATAAGTCCATCCTTCCAAATGTTGTTAAACCATTAGGCCCCCCCGCACGCCATTTGGTTCAAATTCGGTCCTATTCCGGCTCGCTCTGGTCAAAATGACCGTTTTGCCCGTGAACGCCTCGGTACGGCACAAATCCTGCTGAACGGTAAAAGACTTTCTCAAAAAAATCCTTGAACAGCCCCACACACTTAACACAATATACCAATCAATTCCTGACCATTTCCAGCCAACTTCGGTCAAAATGACCGTTTTGCCCCCTGGAAGCCCAAAAATGCCCCGAAACAGCACCGGCCTTGGGATTTCGAGCGGAGGGTTTTACCACACCCCCTTGTTTAACTTAAGGAACACCCTACGACACTAAGCTCACACAACGCGATAAAAGTTCCCTAGAGCGTCTCGTAGGCGCTACGCCTAAATTCTCTTTTCCCCCGATTCCCTGGTTATAACGCACCGTCAGCCGACTTGAGAAATGCGTAAATCAGGGAATTCTCGACAGCTCGTCCGTAGATCTTTCTATTGATATGGCTCGATCAAATAGGTCACCTCCCGAAGCCCTCTATTGTACGGTGCGAAAATTATAACTTTCAACAACCCCTAGAGTGTCTCATAGACGCTCTGCCAAGGTTGACTTTTTCTCTGATTCCCTAATCAAAATGCACCGTTAAACGACTTGAGAAATGCGTAAATTTGGAAATTCCTGAAGGTATTTTCGGAGTACTTTTCATCATTACGGTTTGATCGAATAGATCGCTTCTCGACGGCCTCAATCACACGAAACGAAAACAACCACTTTTAAACACCCCCGGAGCGTATCACAGACGCTCCGTAAAAGTGACCTTTTTGGCACACTTCCCAAGACGATATCACTCACTTCCAAACATAATTCAAACTTTTCGAAAACATGAAAGTTCATCGGAAGTACTAGGAGAACATCCCGAGTGCGACCGATTCCCCTGAGACCTTCTCGATTGACTCAATTATCGAGGCAAAGTTTGGACAAACTTTTCCAGTGATGGAGCGTATGCTATATGCGCTCAAATTTTGATCAGATCGACCAACTTTCGATCAGTGGTCGAGATTTAACTAGTACATAGGATGCCACGTGTCATTCTGGCAATGGAACAGTACCTGCGCATGTCCTACATACGCAAGGCCAAATTTTGGCTATGCGCATGTAGCACATGCACAAGGCTTGTTCCAGATTGCCTATAAATAGAGGCCTCCCCCTTTGTATATTCCAGGTCCGAAATTGATACAAAATTCTGCTGAAATCACTCCAGAAACTCGAATCTTTACATATATTCCTCCCCTCCAACACTTAGGCTAGACTCTATCCCTTTTAAGCCAATACACTCCACATACACACTTATACACTCCACTCTAGCCTCTCAAGCCTTCTTGAAGTCACTCAAGCTCCAATCAAGACATCCATTAAAGACTACCAATGTGTTGAAGGCAAAAGGTGGTATCCCTTTTACATTTATGCTCTCCCCCACTCTTCTCTTCTCCCTCCTAGCCTACTTAGGCTATTTTTTATTTTAATCCCCATCTTCAACCCCCCTTTCTTGCATGCTTGAGCTAAGAGGGCTCTTAGATCATGCCTAGAGGAAAGCAAGTGAGAGCCACCGTGTAGGAGGACCTCTCACTAGCCTACTTTAAGATGGTATGGCCTAGGAGCCCCTTATTTATGTGGTGTAGCCTAAAAACCTTGTATGTGAATCATGACCCCTTGCATATTGCTAACTTAATCATGTCTTGTGTGCTTGGTTTTGTTTTATGCTTATTGTCATGCTCCACAATGCTTACATTGCTCTTAATTCTATGCCATTTCTAAGCTCTACATTTCTTTCAAAAATTATTCCAAGAGTTGGCCCCTTGAAGTTTAGGATGAGACCTTAGGAGTTATGCTTTAGAAAATCCCTCACTACCCCCTAATTCACACTTTTGCATCATTGCATTTCAACTTGCACAAAAGTTGTTTTCAAACTCTCTAATTTTCAAGGTTTCCATTCTCTCAAATTTAGTGGTTAAAATGGCCCCATGGAACCCTCTCTTGAGTGGTCTCCCTTTATATTGGCCATAGGAGCCCTAAATTGTTAGAATGATTCCCTTTTCTCTTTATGCTCGCCTAAGAATGATGTTCAAACTCTTTGATTTCTATGGTTCCTATTCTCTCGAGTTTAGTGGTTGGAATGACCCCATGGAACCCTCTCTTGAGTGGTCTCCCTTTTGTTGGTCATATGAACCCTCTGTTGATGAAATGTTCCCTTTGGAAAATGGTTTTCAAAATCCGTCTCAAAAGATGATTTTCAAAAATGCATTCTTTCCATCTTTGCATCAAAAATGATTTTTCAAAAATTGCCATCGTAATGTTGATTTTTGACCCCATATACTCTTGTCAAAATAGTGGTTATAATGGCCATGAGGAAACCGTCCTTAGAATGGTCTCCAAGCACCACCCATACAAACCATACTCTTGACTAAAGTCAAAATTTTTATGGAAATGATCTTCAAAGAGATGGCCTACTAAAGTCCATTGCATAACATGTTTTGTTTTCCAAAACTCTTTCCAAAAATGCACAAAACCACACTTCAAAATCATCTTTCAATCCAATCCTAGGTTAACTTGACCCTAGTTGACCAACCCTAGGTTAACTTGACCCTAGTTACCTAATCCTAGGTTAACTTGATCCTAGTTACCACACCTTAGGTTAACTTGACCCTAGTTGACCAACCCTAGGTTAACTTGACCCTTGTTCACTTATCTTAGGTTAACCCTACCCTAGTTAATTAACCCAAAGTCATCTTAACCTTAGGTTAACCTAACCTGAGTTAGTTAACCATAGGTCATCTTAACCTTAGGTTGACCTAACCCAAGTTAGTTAACTTTAGGTTACCCCTAACCCTAGGCTAACTCAACCTCGGTTAGTACACTTCAAGGTTCCAACTCTTGAACCCTTTTCTAAATGATCATTCACATTTTCAAACTATTCTCGTAGCTTATTTTTCCAAAACCTTCTACTCTCATGACTTCAGAACACCAACTCCATAAACCCTTCAAATGTCCTTACACTTTATCTTCAAGACATTTCCAAAAATGTTTTTAAAAGGTCACAAACCTAAGGTGTCCCTAGCCCTTTCATGGTTAAGGATTCAAAGAACAAGTGATAAATCAAGAACAACCTCTAAGGTTGTCCATAGTAGGATTCCAAACTCTTGGTCATTCCCAAAAACCACTTTCAAAAACAAATTCATCAAAACATTCCAAACTCATACCTCCAAGGTTTTCAAAACAAGACTTCAAAAACACTCTCAAACTCTCTTGAGTTATTCAAAAACATTTTCCAAAACTCTCTCATGTTAATCCAAAAACATTTTCAAAACATCCCACCATTCAATTTCAAGTCGAAACTTTCAAAGACCTCAAAGTGTCTTAAGCTTTTTCAAAGACTTCAAAGTGTCTTAAACTCTTGCAAAGACCACAAAGAGTCTTTAACTTCCAAAGACCTTAAAATGTCTTAAGCTTTTCCAAAGACCTCAAAGTGTCTTAAACTTTTCCAAAGACCTCAATGTGTCTTCAAGTTTTCCAAAGGCCCTAATGCGCCTATTCTCCATCGGGCTCTTGCCTGAACTACGAATGACCTTATTCTCGCCAAATGAGATACGTAGACAACCTAAAATGGTGTGGTCATAACTTTTATTCCAACTCCAATCATTTTTTCAAAAATTCTAATCAATTCAAAATTCCTATTCCAAACTCGTCCAAAGCCTTTACTATTTTCAAACTTCTTCCACAAACTTGCATCATGCGTCATCCATTCGAAAAAGTGATGACTAAACCCCGTTTTTCAAAATTCTAAAGTGGATATTAAGTGGACAATGGTAACCGGTCATTCTAGTGAGTGAACAAAGGGTGATTAGACATGTAGGTACCGAAAGGGCGGGGTAGGGTGATGATCTTAGGATATCTTCCCTACACGTAACCAACTCCCAGACCGTAGATTTCTGTCTTCGAAAGACCAAAATGGAGTTATTTTAAAAAATGGCTTAAATCTTTCCAAAGGTTGCCAAACAATCTATTTTCTTAAAAACCTTCTCTTGAGGGAGTTTTCAAAAACCTTTTTAAAAAACTCTAAGTTTAATCTTTGGATTAACGCTTAGTTTTAGGTGTCCTAACTCGCCTTAATCAAGTTAGGTGGCGACTCTTATTTTTCTAAGAAGCCCTTAGTCAAATCAATTTTCAAACCTAGTCACACTTGTTCTTCTAGAAGGACGAATTCTAGAGATAGAGTTATGTGCTTTAGGGTCTCCGAGTCGAAAGGACCTTGGGCACCCCAAAAAAATCTGGGCGTGACAGCTGGCGACTTCATTAGGGACACTTAGAGAGTTAGGCCATTAATATGTTTCTTTACCCCTCACTCACCCAGAATCTCCGGTCATCTTGCCCAATTTTATCCACTCTTTGAATTTTTCAAATTTCCAAAGCAAGCTTTATTTTTCAAAATGATTTTCAAGTAAGTGTCATCACTTGCATTCATTGCCTACATTCATGCTTTTGCATCAACCATCTATTTTATCTTGCATTGAGTTTCTTTTGAAAAGTTACTAACTCTTTGCATTCTTCTTTTGTAGGTGGACATTTGTTCACATTTTTGTCTTATTTGTTGCCATGTATTTGAATGAATGAACAGGATGTGGTGTGTGTTGTTGGGTCCTTTCCTCCATTTTTCAAAAATTCCAATCACTTGCATTTGCATCTTACATGTATTACCTGGTTACTACCCTTCTAGATAGAAGGGGGAACAATATATTAACTTTGGGCGGATGCTGTGTCAGTTTCTTAGCTTACGGTTTCTTGATAGTTCCCCCGCTTGAACCACCAACCAAAGATGGAGTTCACCCTTTCGGGGGTGGACGCTGGAGGTTTGAAGGTTCGGGGACCGAGCCTTTTAGGAAGCATTAGTAACCCCCAACCTCATGCTCATGTAGCACCCCATGCATAGCCGAACCTCTACCGGATTTAGGACACACGCGTCAATTTCAAAATCAAGGAGGAAAGGGCGACCGCTTTATTCCTTATAAATCTTGCTTAATCCTTGCTATTATGCTATCTAATTCTTGCTGCTTCCATGTACATGCATCATAACTGCTCATACATTGGAATTCACTTCAAGACAAGAGTTCTCAAAGTAACTCAAGTCATTGCATCTTCATGAATCCAATCAACCCCTAGAGAAAAGCTCAAAGACCTTCTCGCCTAATTCAAGCCAACCCAAAACTCCTAAGGGTACCACAAGACCCTAAGGATTCATGGCATGCATCAAAGTTGTAAGCACCCCTTTTTTGATCACTCGATAGTCTACACTCTGTCCAGACTTGTACTCAAGTCAATATGGATGTATTCCAATCGAAACCAACTCTTTAAGCCTAAATCCCGTCTGTCAATCACTTCGCAGGCCCACCAGTCCCAAATAGAGGTAAAATGACCAAAATACCCTTAGGGGCATTGTCCTTTCCAATTCCAATCCCTCTCTCGAGACAGTTTATTCCTCGAGACGGTTCCAAATCAGGCACATCTTTGCGAAGACGGTAAGTCCCCTTTCTAATTCTAAATCAGGTATGTCTTTTCGAAGACGGTAAGTCCCCTTTCCAAATTCCAATCCCTCTCTTGAGACAGTTGATTCCTCGAGATGGTCAGGCACGTCTTTCCGGAGACGATAAAATCTCATTCCAATTCCAATCTCTCTCTCGAGACAGCTTATTCCTTGAGACAGTCCGACATGTTTTTTGAAAAAAATCTCTTCGAAACGGTATGTCCCTTTAAACCTGTCTACCGGGAAGAGACCCCAAGTCCCCTAGATGGTAGAACAGTCCACCTTTGGCGCCTGCTAGCCCGCCAATGTAGAAATGTCCGTTTAGGCACGCCTTCCGAGAAAATTGACTTCTCAGGCGCTAAGTCCCCTTTAGCAGCTTCCCGAGATCAGGCAGTCTCAGGAATAATCGCGAACCATTAGAGTAGCGGAAATACTCACAAAAATCACAACCATCAGAGTAGCGGAAATACTTGTAAACAGGTCGATATAGGGAATTGCCAACAAACCCCTGTGTCACGATGACCACCGTCAGAGTGGCGAAAACGCTCAAAACCTAGGTCAACACCGGTGCTTGCTAGCCCACTTCGGTGAAAAATGACCAAACTGCCCCTTGGGCCTTTTTTGAGACTTTCCGGTCAAGATGACCATTTTGCCCGTAGGCATCTGAATGCCCCGAGAACTACACCGGCTCTGGGTATCAAACCGGTAACCTCTTGAGGATGCTTTTTATAGTATTCTCAACTTTCCTTTGCCTTTCCAGATCATTCCGAGTCAGTTCCGGTGAACCCGGTACAAAATGATCGACCGTTTTGCCCCTGATGGGCTGGTCGCCCTTTCTGACCACACCGGCTCTGGGTATCAAACCGGTAACTTTCCAAGAATGCTTTTTATAGTATTCTCAACCTTCCTTTATCTTTCCAGATCATTCCGAGTCAGTTCTGGCAAACCTAGTGCAAAATGACCATTTTACCCCTGGTGGGTCAGTCACCTTTTCCAAACACACCGGCAACCTTTGGGAACATTCTGAATAATGTTTCCAAATCTTAAGTCTTCTTTCGGGACAGTCCGAGTCCGTCCTGGTAGCTTCCCAATCCAATTGACCGTTTTGCCCCTAAAGGCCCGGTCAACCCTTCCGACACATCATATCCTCACTTTTCAAGTCAAATACCTCCAGAACACTATTTTAAGTGTTCCTGCTCTTTTCCGGCCTTCCGAATCATTCCCGGTCTTCCAAATTCCTTCCCGGACTTTCCGGAGTCACTCCTAGTGAAGCCAGGCTAAAAATTACATGGTAGTCACTAATACAGGCACTCAAATCTAGTCAAAGATACGTTGCTTGTTGACCTTAAACATTTCCTAAATGGTGGGCGCCACTAATAGTGGCGCCAAGTCAAAAAATGGCCTAACGCCACTCCTAGTGACGCTAATGTAATATTTGGCCTGACGCCACTGCAACAGGCGCCAATGCATTCTTCTCTCCATATATACAGAGTCTCTTCCAGTGTGAAAAGAGTCCGCAAACTCAATCTAAAAACATCAATTTTGGATATACAGAGCTCGAACACTTCTTAAACCCTAGCTTCCCTAGGTTTTCCAAACCCTAGCCACCATACACTAAACCCTAGCCTCCTATACACTCATACACACCCCCATACACTCATACACTAGCCTTCAATCCTCTTTTGAAGACTTGAAGAGCTGTAATCTGAAGTTTGAAGATTGAAGACAACTCTTAAAGATTGAAGACGAAGATCAAGACGAAGACCGAAGACAAGTAAGGCGCACAAAATAAACAAGACATACGGTAGGCTTCCTATCTAAATTTCCACACTTCCCCCCTCTCTCTTCTCTCTCCTAACCCACTTAGGTTTTCTCTATTTTAATCTTCCATCTCTTTCCCCCCCCCCCTTTCTTTGCATGCTTGAAACAAGGGGATTCCCGGTCCATGTGTAGGATTGGACTATTCGAAGGTCACCGTGTCGAGGGCTCTCTTTTAGTCTAACCGGAGACCACGTGGGTTCGGCCCCCTTGATTATGTGGTGAAGCCTTAACCTTGTATGTTCATGAACCCAAATTTGCATTGTGCATATCATGATCTTGCATCTTCCAAAAATCGTATTTAAACTCGTTTTCAAAGCTTGCATTAAACTTGTTTTCAAAATTACATCAAAATCTCCCTTTCAAAACTTGTTTTTAAAATCACCATCCTAGGGTGATTCTAGCCTTTTCATGGCTAGGGTTGCTTTAGGAAAGTGTTACATTTAAAGGAACCAATACGGTCCATATTTTCAAATTTCCTTGTTGTCAAAACTACTTTTTTAAAGTAGTTCTAGCCTTTTTATGGTTAGAATTGATTTAGGAAAGTGAGATGTTTTTATACCTTCCAAAAACTCTATTTTCAAAAATCCCTTCCTAAAAATCTCTTTTTCAACATACTTTCCTAAAACTCTCCTTTGCTAAGTTGTTTTCAAAAACTCCTTCTAAAAATCTATTTTTCAAAACTCTCTTTTTCAACTCCTTTCCAAAACGTTCTCTTCAAAGTCCACTTTCCAAAAACGTTCCCTATGTCTCTTTCCTAGAAAAACTCTCTCCAAAAATCTTTCCAAAAACTCTTTTTCCAAAATCTTCCTTCTAGAAACTCCTCTCTAGGATTTCCTTCCAAAAAAAACTTGTTTCTAAAAAACACACTTTCCAAAAACTTTTTCCTTAGAGCCCAAGTCAAGCCCTAGAACTCACGGTTAGGAAACCCTAATTTTCTTTCCAAAAACATGATTTTCAATCTTGCCCTAAACCTAGGTCTCCAAAAACTCCCGTTTTCTACATCAAAATTAGGTTTGCAAAAACCTCTTTTCTATGTCAAAACTATAGCCTTCCAAATCTAGGGTTTTTAAAACTTCCCTTTAGGAAACCAAATCCAATCCTCCGTTTTTGGAAACAAAATCAAACCTTCTTTTTTAGAAACAAAATCCAATCCCTTGTTTTAAGAAATAGGAATCTTAACCCTTCCTAGTTTAAACCTTTCCTAATCCAACCCCTTCCTAAATTTCTACTTTCCTAAATCTTAAGTTTCCAAAACTTGAACATAACAATCTTTCCTAAATTTTAAAACTCAAAATCTAAATCTTTCCTAATTTAAATCCTTCCTAATCTCCTACTTTCTTAAACCTTAAGTTTCCTAAAAAACTTTCAAATATTTCCTTAAACATTAAGTTTTCAAATCTTTCCTAATTCAACCCTTTCCTAACTTTATCCCTTTTTAAATCTTAACTTTCCAAATCTAGGTTTTCCAAACTTTCCTAAACTCAAACCTGTCCTAATCTCAAGATCTTCCAAAACTCCAAAACTTCCCTATTTCAAAACTTTCTAAATTCAAAACTTTCCAATTTTCAAAACTTCCCTAAGTTGAAATTTCCAATTTTCAAAACTTTCTTAAGTTGAAACTTTCCTAATTCAAAACTTTCCTAAGTTGAAACTTTCTTAAAAACTTCCTAAGTTAAAACTTTCTTAATTCAAAACTTTCCTAAAATTGAAACTGCCTTAATTTGAAAACTTCTCTAATTGAAAACTTTCTTAATTTGAAACTTTCCTAATTTGAAACATTTCCTAATTCAAACATTTCCTAAATCCAATCTTTCCTAATCTCCTAAACCTTCCTAGTCGAGTCAAATCTTTCCTAAATCTCTTTCCTAAGTCTAGGTTTCTTAAACTTTCATCTTTCTAAAACAAGTCTAAATCTTTCTTCCAAATTCTACCTTTTCAAATCAAAACCCAATCTCGTCAATTTCAAAATTCCAAATTCCAATTTTCAATCTTCTATTCTAAGTTCAATCTCTCAATCTTCCAATCCAATTTCCAATTCAATCTCTTTCTTCCAATCCAACCTTCTATTTTCAATCGGACTCTCGTCCGAACTACGACTGACCTGATTCCTCCAAAAGGATACGTAGGCAACCTTCATTGGTGCGGTCACAACTTCTTTCAAATCTCCAATTTCACAACATTTTTCAAGTTTCTATTTTCACAAAATCTTTCCAAATCTCCAATCTATTTTCAAACTTCCAATTTCAAATTTCTATTTCGAAATCTCTATTTCTAATTTTTCAAATCTTTCTTCTAAAATCAAATCAAATTCTTCTTTTCAAATCTATTTCCAAATCAACTCTCTTTTCTTGCACTTGTATATCATGCATCATGTTTTTCTAAACATTGTTTTCTAAAGTGGATAGGATTGAACTATAGTTAGTTGAAGACTCTTATAGGTGAATATAGGGTAGATTGACATATAGGTACTGCAAGGGCGGGGTAGGGTGATGGCTTAGTACGTCTTCCCTACACGTAACTAACCTCTGAACCTAGAATCACTGTTTTCAAAGACTAAAACAGAGTTATTTTTCAAAAAGGGCTAAATGTTTTTCGAAGGTTGCCAAACAACCTGTTTTCTTAAAAACCCTCTCTTGAGGTGGTATTTTCAAAATCTTTTTTCAAAAACCCTAAGTGTAGTCTCTGGATTATTCTTAGTTTTTAGGTGACCTAACTCACCTTAATCAAGTTAGGTGGCGACTCCAAACTTTTTCTAAAAGCCCTTTGTTCAAATCTATTTTCGATTCAAACTTAGTCATACTCATTCTTCTAGGAAGGTGAGTTCTAACGAGAGAGTACAACATTTTTTTCACTTGTGTGTGTATTCCTCGAGTGCAAAAAATCTAGGCGCGACAAAAGTCATCTCATAAAGAGGGGCCCTAATCCCTCTTCGCTCATGGAGATAAGGTTGCCGAGAAGACAAGGGAGCAATTCAAATCAAGGGCTCCTACCAACAAAGCAGATCCAGAGGCTCAAGAGTAGTTTAGGATCCTATGATGTAAATGTAGAAATAGGTGGAATTACCAAGGAAAATGTTCCCCCTCCCCATTTCTATGTATTTTTGAAAAAATTCTACGTACCAAAAGGAATTCATCTCAATAAAATCGTTCTTATTATCAAATGAATGAATAAATCTACGAATAGATGAGTGAACAGAGGCAGGTATAGTATTTGCATGCAGGGGCAATCCTTTATCTCCAGACATAAGCGAAAGCATCATGCTTAGCTCCCCTCAAAAGGCAGGGGCATCCTTAGGACACGCAACGCATAAAGTCGTTCCAAATCGAGAACCTAACTTGCAATCTTTTTGCTTTGTTTTTCTTTAATTTCTTTTCCTCCCCCCATCTCATCAAAAGACTAGCCATAGCTTTGGTGAGACTGCTTGCATTGTCGGTCACCATTGCTCCCCGGAAAGGAAGAAGAGGAACACGAGTAACCCCTGTCCTTCGAACGCCAGTCCGTACTCGACAAAGAACAGCACAAATGTCAAACAAAGGCAATATCCCAGATCAACAGAACAGTTCAGTGACACGTGAAAAAGTGAATGAAATGAAGGCAAAGATAGATGAAATGTTCAAACTCATACAACTAATGGCCTTTAAAGGGCCCGTCACGAAGCCTTCGGCATCCACATCCTATCCTAAGGAAACTGAAGCAATCCCACCAAGGGTCGTCTTGCGAACTGACGGTACAACAAAGAGCAAGGAAATCCCTAAAGTAGTACAAATCAAGGAAGGAGAGGAGGACAACCCTGAAACCATCTTGCTGATTGCCACTTCAAAGAAAGAAGGCCCAGACCCTCTCGATCTCAAAATACAAGGCTTGGAGGAGTCCCTGCGCAGTCTCCAAGGTCATGACACCTTCAGCGGGATGGCTTATGACGAACTCTGCTTCTTCCCAAACCACCCAAGGCCGCCCAAGTTCAAAATGCCCGACTTTCAGAAGTATGACGGGAGTGGGGACCCTGTAGCACACTTGAGGTTGTACGCTGGGGCATTAAGCGGACATGGGAACGACCCCAAACTTCTGATGCAATTGTTTCAACATAGCCTAACTAGGCCTACTTTGCAATGGTTTACTCGCTTGGACTTGAGAAAAATAACAACCTGGAATGAGTTAGTCATAGCTTTCCGATCTCAATATCGACATAATAGTGACCTGACCGTAGATAGATGCGCCTTGATGATGATGACTCGAGGCGAAAAGGAAAGCTTCAAAGGCTACGCTTTGAGATGGAGGGAGGCGGCTACGTAAGTCAACCCTCCACTGCTAAAGAAAGAATACGTACAACTATTTGTGAATACCTTCCAAGGGCTGTACTATGAGCGCCTGTGCTTAAGTATCGGAAAGAGCTTTTCTGAATTGATAATGCAAGGGGAAATGATTGAGAGTGGGCTGAAAACTAGTAGAATCACTGACCCCTATGCCACGACAAGTGAGGGATTTGCGAACACGGCCAAGAAGGTGGCAACCACTCGGGGCAAGGGTAAGAAAGAGGGAGAAGTATCTGCTATCCTACCTACACAGCAACAACCATATTACCCCCAATACCAAGCTCGACCTTTACCACCTGCTCCCATCATCAATATCCTCGTTGCTACTACCCAAGCACTCCCAACTGGATATGCTGCAACTAGACCATACTTCAACCCCAATAAGAATAACAACCGGCGAAACTAAGAGTTCACACGTTTGGCATGCACCCAGACAGAGGCCTATGATGAGCTCCTTAAGGCCAAGCATATAAACCCCATTCCCCCGCAGCCATTGCCAAGCCCGCGGCCGCCAACTTTCAACCCTACCCTTACCTACGAGTACCATTCTGGGGGATAAGGGCATGACACAAAATTCTGTTTTCTCCTTGAAACATAAGATTCAAGACCTCATTGACAACAAGGTCATTAACACCCAAGAAACAAAATCGGTCCCCGCGCCCAATGTCACGGCAAATTCCTTACTAGACCATGCTGTCAACATCATCACCGAGGGTGAGGCAGATCCTGATGGCATTATAACTGCAGAGTACTTCGAGGGTGAGTCAGACACTGAAAGCGATTGGGAGGAAGAACTGCCCCCATGCCCCATCTATCTCTACAATGCAAGTGGAGAGCAAAACCCTTTCGACTGGCCCATGAATGAACCTGTTGCAAACATTCCCAATGATACTGCACCTGTTAACGGCTGGGAAGAGAAATTCCTACACCTTAGATATGCCAAAGCCGAGGCCCGCCTGAAAGATGAGCTTTTTTATTACAAGGACATGGGCTGGGGCATCTATGAGCCAAAACTACCAAACCCACCCTTCGACTTCAACGAAGGAGATCTGGATAGCCTGTTTGAAAAGATTGACAAAGAGGAAGCCAAAAAGGAAGAAGCTAAGAAAAAGTCGTCGCAAGCCTCTGATAAAGGTCTGGTTATGAATCCCAAGAAGACGAACAAAAGAAAAATGCTCAACTAAAGGAAAGCCAGCAGAAGTCCCAAGAAGGGACGCACAACCCCACTGGCCCTACTAAAGAAAAAGAAAGAAAAGGAGGAAGCCCTGGTTACGCTATGGCTGTTAATCTCTGCCACACAGCAGCGAACACATCAATTCACCTAGTGTAAGCACCCCATTTTTGACCGCTCGGCAGTCTATGCTCCGTCCAGACTTGTACTCAAGTCAATATGGACGTATTCCAATCGAAACCAACTTTCTAAGTCCAAATCCTGTCTGTCCATCGCTTTGCAGGCCCGTCAGGCCCAAATAGAGGCAAAATGACCAAAATACTCTTAGGGGCATTGTTCTTTCCAATTCCAATTCCAATCCCTTTCTCGAGACAGTTTCTTCCTCGAGACGGTTCCAAGTCAGGCACGTCTTTCTAAAGACGATAAGTCCCCTTTCCAATCCCACTCTCGAGACAGTTTATTCCTCGAGATGGTTCCAAATCAGGCACGTCTTTCTGAAAACTGTAAGTCCCCTTTCCAATCCCTCTCTCGAGATGGTTCCAAATCAGACACGTCTCTCCGTAGACGATAAGACCCCTTTCCAATTCCAATCCCTCTCTCGATACAGTTTATTTCTCGAGACGATTCCAAGTCAGGCACGTCTTTCCGAAGACGGTAAGTCCCCTTTCCAATCCCTCTCTCGAGACAGTTCCAAATCAGGCACGTTTTTCCGAAGACGGTAAGCCCCCTTTCCAATTCCTCTCTCGAGACAGTTTATTCCTCGAGACGGTTCTAAATTAGGCACGTCTTTTTGTAAACGATAAGACCCCTTTTCAATTCCAGTCCCTCTCTTGAGACAGTTTATTCCTCGAGACGGTTCCAAATCAGGCACGTCTTTTCGAAGATGATAAGACCCCTTTCCAATTCTAATCCCTCTCTCGAGACAGTTTATTCCTCGAGACGGTTCCAAATCATGCACGTCTTTCCGAAGACGATAAGACCCCTTTCCAATTCCAATCCCTCTTTCGAGACAGTTTAATCCTCGAGAAGGTCCGGCACGTTTTTTAAAGAAAATCTCTTCGAAACTATAAGTCCCTTTAAACTTGTCGACTGGGACGAGATCCCAAGTCCCCTAGATGGTAGAACGGTCCACCCTTGGCACCTGCTAGCCTACCAATGCAGAAATATCCGTTTAGGCACGCCTTTCGAGAAAGTTGATTCTCAAGTGCTGAGTCCCTTTAGCAGCTTCCCGAGATCAGGCAGTCTCGGGAATGATCGCGAACCGTCAGAGTAGCAAAAATACTGGCAAACATCGCAACCGTTAGAGTAGCAGAAATACTCGCAAGCAGGTCGATATAGGGAATTGCCAACAAACTCCTGTGTCACGACGACCGCCGTTAGAGTGGCAGAAACACTCAAAACCTAGGTCAGCACCAGTGCCTGCTAGCCCACTTCGGTAAAAAATGACCAAACTGCCCCTTTGGCCTTTTATGAGACATTCCGGTCAAGATGACCATTTTACCCCTAGGTATCCGAACGCCCCGGGAACCACACCGGCTCTGGGAATCAAATCGGTAACCTCCCAAGAATACTTCTTATAGTATTCTCAACCTTTCGTTATCTTTCCAGATCATTCCGAGTCAGTTCCGGCAAACCCGGTGCAAAATGACTGTTTTGCCCCTAGTGGGCCAGTCACCTTTTCCGACCACACCTGCTCTGGGTATCAAACCAGCAACCTTTAGGAACATTCTGAATAATGTTTCCAAATCTCGAGTCTTCTTCTGGGACAGTCCGAGTCTGTCCTGGCAGCTTCCCGATCCGATTGACCGTTTTGCCCCTAAAGGCCCGGTCAACCCTTCTGACACATCCTATCCTCATTTTTCAAGTCAAATACCTCTGGGACACTATTTTAAGTGTTCCTGCTCTTTTCTGGCCTTTCGGGTCATTCCCGGTTTTCCAAACGCCTCCCCAGACTTTCCGGAGTCACTCCTAGTGAAGCTAAGCTAAAAATTGTATGGTAGTCACTAGTACAGGTGTCCAAATCTAATCAAAGATACGTTGCTTGCCGACCTTAAACATTTCCTAAATGGCTGGCACCACTAGTAGTGGCGCCAAGCCAAAAAATGGCCTGGCGCCACTCCTAATGGCGCTAGTGTAATGTTTGGCCTAGCGCCACTACAATAGGCGCCAGTGCATTCCTCTCTCTATAAATACAAAGCCTCTTCCAGCGTGAAAGAGGTTTGCAAACTCAGTCTAAAAACATCAAAATTCGATATACAGAGCTCGAATACTCCCTAAACCCTAGCCTCCCTAGGTTTTCCAAACCCTAGCCACCATACACTAAACCCTAAACCTCATATACACTCATACACAACCCCATACACTTATACACTAGCCTCCAACCCTCCTTTGAAGACTTGAAGAGCTGCAATCTGAAGTTTGAAGATTGAAGACAACTCTTGAAGATTGAAGATGAAGGTCAAGATGAAGATCAAAGACAAGCAAGGCGCGCAAAATAAACAAGACACAAGGTAGGCTTTCGTTTTACGTTTCCGCACTTCCCCCTCTCTCTTCTTTCTCCTAACCCACTTAGATTTTCTCTATTTTAATCTCCCATCTCTTTCCCCCCCCCCCCCCTTCTTTGCATGATTGAAATAAGGGGACTCCCAGTCCATGTGTAGGATTAGACTATTGGAGGGTCACCGTGTCGGGGGCTTTCCTTTAGGCTAACAGGAGACCACGTGGGTTCGAACCCCTTGATTATGTAGTGAAACCTTAGCCTTGTATGTTCACGACCCCAAATTTGCATTGTGCATATCATGATCTTGCATCTTCCAAAATTCGTTTTCAAACTCGTTTTCAAAATCGTTTTCAAACTTGTTTTCAAAATTGCATCAAAATCTCCTTTTTCAAAATCACAATCCTAGGGTGATTCTAGGTTTTCCATGGCTAGGATTGCTTTAGGAAAGTGTTACATTCAAAATGACCAATATGGTCCATATTTTCAACCCTTGTTGTTTTCAAAACCACTTTCTTAAAGTGGTCCTACCCTTTTTTATGGTTAGAATCGCTTTAGGAAAATGAGACATTTTTATACTTTCCAAAAAACTCTCTTTTCAAAAATCTCTTCCTAAAAATCTCTTTTTCAACATACTTTCCTAAAACTCTCCTTTCCAAAGTTGTTTTCAAAAACTCCCTCCCCAAAACTCTTTTTTCAACTCCTTTCCAAAATACTCTCCTCAAAATCCACTTTCTAAAAATGCTCTCTAAAAATCTTTTCAAAAACTCTCTTCAACAACCTTCTACCAAAAATCTTTCTCAAAAACTCTCTTTCCAAAATCTGCCTTCTAGAAACTCCCCTCTAGGATTTTCCTTCCAAAAACTTGTTTCCAAAAAACACACTTTCCAAAAACTCCTCTCTAGGATTTTCCTTCTAAAATCTTCGTTTCCACAAACGCACTTTCCAAAAATCCCTTTTTCTTGATGCCCAAGTCAAGCCCTAAAGCTAACAATTATGAAACCCTAATTTTCTTCCCAAAAACATGTTTTTCAAACTTGCCTTAAAACTTAGGTTTCCAAAACCCCTTGTTTTCTACGTCAAAATTACATATTTTCAAAAACCTATTTTCTAAGTCAAAACTATAGTCTTCCAAATCTAGGGTTTCTAAAATCTCCCTTTCCGAATCTTTGCCAAATCCTATCTTCCCTTTAGGAAACCAAATCCAATCTACCCGTTTAGGAAACTAAATCCAATCCTCCGTTTTTGGAAACGAAATCAAACTTTCTCTTTTAGAAACAAAATCCAATCTCTTCCTAATCCAAATCTTTCAAAATTCAACTCTCTCCTAATTTCCTACTTTCCTAAACCATAAGTTTCCTAAAACTTTCAAATCTTTCCTTAAACATTAAACTTCCACATCTTTTCAATCAACCCTCCTAATTCTACCCCTTTTCAAATCTTAACTTTCCAACCGAAGTTTTCAAACCTTTCCTAAACTCAAACCTTTCCTAATCTCTAGATTTTCTAAAACCTTCAAATCTTTCTAAATCTTAAACTTTCTAAATTTCAAAATCTTTCCAAATCCAAAGCTTTCCAAGTTCAAAACTTTCTTAAGTTAAGACTTTCTAAATCTAAAACTTTATAAATTCTAAACTTTCTTAAACCTTCAAATCTTTTCAAATCTAAGACTTTCTAAACTCAAAACTTTCTTATTTTCAAAACTTCCTTGCTTTCTAAACTTTCCAAAGCTCAAAACTTTCCTAATTCAAAACTTTCCTAAACCAAAACTTTCCTAAAACGAAACTTTCCTAAAATGGCACTTTCCTAAAACGAAACTTTCCTAATTTGAATCCTTCCTAAATCCGATCTTTCCTAGTCGCCCAAACCCTTCCAAGTCGAGTCAAATCTTCCTTAAACCTCTAGTCTTTCCTAAGTCTAGGTTTTTTAAACCTCTATCTTTCCAAAACAAGTCTAAGTCTTTCTTCCAAGTTCTTTTTTTCCAAATCGAAATCCAACCTTTTCAATTCAAAAATTCTAAATTCCAATCTTCAATCTTCTATTCTAAATTCAAATCAAATCCTTTTTCCAATCAAAATCTCTTTCTTCCAATCAACTCTTCTATTTTTAATCGGACTCTTGTCTGTCTGAACTACGACTGACCTGATTCCTCCAAAAGGATACGTAGGCAACCCTCATGGGTGCGGTCACAACATTTTTCAAATTTCTATCTCCACATTTTCCAAATCTCAAATTCTACAATCTTTTCAAATTTCTAATATATTTTCAAACTTCTAATTTCAGATTTCTATTTTCAAATCTCTATTTTCAATTCCCAAAATCTTCTTTCCAAATTTAAATTTCTATCTCTTTCTTTTCAAATCAAATCCAATCAATTCTTTTCAAATTTATTTCCAAATCAAGTATCTTTTCTTGCACTTGCATATCATGCATCATGATAGTTTTAAACATTATTTTTCTAAAGTGGATAGGATTGAACATTAGTTAGTTGAAGACTCTCATAGGTGAATCTAGGGTAGATTGACATGTAGGTACCGAAAGGGCGGGGTAGGGTGATGGCTTAGTGCGTCTTCCCTACACGTAACCAACCTCTGAACCTAGAATCACTGTTTTCATAGACCAAAACGGAATTATTTTTCAAAAAGGGCTAAATGTTTTCTAAAGGTTGCCAAACAACCTATTTTTCTTAAAAACCCTCTCTTGAGGTGAGATTTCCAAAATCGTTTTCCAAAAATCCTAAGTGTAGTTTTCGGATTATGCTTAGTTTTTAGGTGACCTAACTCACCTTAATCAAGTTAGGTGGCGACTCCAAACTTTTTCTAAAAGCCTTTTATTCAAACCAATTTTCAATTCAAACTTGGTCGCACTTATTCTTCTAGGAGAGTAAGTTCTAATGAGAGAGTACATCATTTTTCTCGCTTGTGTGTGTATTCCTCGAGTGCGAAAAATCTGGGCACGACACCCAGCACAACCAAGTGAAGAAGCCGGCAAATGGAGCATGAAGGAGGCAGGCGTGATCCCAAAGCCTACTTAAAGAAGTGGTTACCAAAGGGATGTCCTTCTACCAAACTTTGTCTTTAATTTCCTGTTAATCTCCATTTCGTTAACTCTACTTTCATCTTTTGCTAATCAGGAGCTCATCATATAAACAGAACTTTTGAAATGAAAGAAGTTGAAATTTGCCTTATCATCTTTGGTACTTGCTCTTTCTCAGAATTTCCCTTTCTTGTTGTTATGCCCTAACTTGAAAGGAGAGATGGTACGTGCATCCTCGCCCGGGGGGACCGTTTCTGATCCAAAAGAAAGATAGCAAAAGGAAGGAAAGGGAGTGGGTCACAAAAAAGGTGACTTCCGAAGGACGCCATGGCAAAGCGGTCAGCAGTTAGACCCTCAAAAGGTGGAGAAGCCCTCATTTCAAAATCCCTGGAATAGCAAATAACTCCCTTGGTCAGCCCACTTGAGCTACAAGTAATTCTCATTTAAATACCCTAACCAGGAATCACCCCCCACATTGGGGTAAGTGCAAGTAATAGAATAGTTAAACTAATTCTTGTTTGTTTCAAAGGAAAACGCCGAAACCTCTAAAACTAAACTTCATGGTCTAAGCAATCTCACCTGAAAGGAAGAGGAGCCATCTATTCTGCTACCATACAGTTGAAAGAACACTCTTTGAAAAACCCCTTTTGAGCCAAATTGTATTCCTTCAAAAGACCCACCCTGGTGATCACTCCCTGCAATGGGCAAAAGTAATACTCGGGGGAAAAAGTGACAAAAAGAAGTATGGAAAGAAAGAAGGTCCCCTCCTACATTGAAAAAGGAATGAAACAAGGCAATACCCTACAAAATGAAATGAATGATGATGATGATGAAAAAAGATAAAAATGAAATAATGATTAGTGCCTCCTGAAAGTTAATAGACTGTGTAAGCAATAATACTGGGGCAAGAACTAAAAGAAATGATGGGCCCTATATGGGCACAAATTCATACAAAAAAAAAAAGAAGAAGAAGAAGAGAGAAAAAGAAGGGAGATAGAGAAAGAAGCCCGCAGACAAAAGGAAAAGACCTGAAAAGGTGATCGCCAGTGAACCCCAGAAACCAAATCACGCTTTGAGTCATCAATATCCTTTCCTTCAAAAACCCGCAACCTGGCCACGTTACAACCCCCAGAAAGTCCCCTCAGATCAGGGAAGATTGCTTAGTCTAAACAAGTTCAAGAGGGAATAGCGATACCCGAAAAAGAAAAGGGGACAAAGCAGCGAAAGCTTACTTAAGGTGATTCTGGTTACTATCGCCGTAAAAAAAAAAAAAAAAAAAAAATTCATTTGAGCCTGGATACCGCTTCATTCATCTCCAATTACCTAGCCTACATTACGGTCCAAAGTAAAGTCTTCTCGGATTGAGGATGGAAACTGCTCGCTCCTTTGCTAAAGGCTACTTCGACTGTCACCTAGAGAGTCTACCAGATCAAACATAAAGCCCCTGAGAGAAAAACGATCGAGTGGCAATTTCACAGATAAGAGAGAGAGGGGGAATCGGATCTAAAAATGAAAACCCTAGGAATGAGACGACTGTTATCTCGCCATGACAGGAAAAAGACGCAACAAAAAGGGGAAATCTCCAAAGAAAGAGCAAAGTGCCGAAATGACAATTTTCGGGGGACACCCGATCTACCTCTAGACCTGTCCTCATAAATTATATGCATGCCTGTGCACCCTGCCTGACATGTGCAAAAATGCACACACTTTTTCACATCCTCTTAGAATTGGCACCTGTCCACCATTTCTCATGCATACCATGATTCCTGTACCCCTGTATTTGCATTCATGCCCATCATATACACACATAACATAAATAACAAGACAAGAAGGAAGAAATAATCATTATCGTATGCAAGAAACAAAAATAGTGTACATAAAATTATCATACAGTCATCATTCATGAAGGCCAACATACGGCCTTAAAAACATAAAACAATACAGCCAAACTAACTGAACTACAACTGTGTCAACAGATAAAAAGGGGTGCCTCAAGGAGCAGGGTCGTCATCCAAGTCAAAGTCGCCTATGTCCGGCACATACAGAGGAGGCTGGCTGGAGAAAGCTCCCGCGTCAAAAGGACCCTGACCAAAGAAAAAGGCAAAGACGAAAGAAGAGCTAGTGTTAGAAAACAGGAGATGCATAAGGAACATGAAAGTAATGAACCATAAATAACATACCCAGCGAGCCTCCATCAGAGATATGCGGGTAGTCAGGACCTCCGCCTCAGCACGATACTGATCTCGTGCCTGACAGGCTGCTAAGTACTCCTCCTCAGATACAAAGCTCTGGGCCCGACATCAAAGCTCCACCACCTCATGGCCGGCCACCTGCCCTTCGACCACCAAATCCAGATGGGTGAAAGCACCAATAGATCTCGCTCGGAAATAAGCCTCATAATCCACATTCAGCGGAAGCAAGA
Organism: Euryodendron excelsum; assembly: GCA_033060915.1. Taxonomy (NCBI): domain Eukaryota; kingdom Viridiplantae; phylum Streptophyta; class Magnoliopsida; order Ericales; family Pentaphylacaceae; genus Euryodendron; species Euryodendron excelsum. The sequence continues at coordinate 6,726,303 of CM065387.1, read as the reverse complement.
ACCGCTCACCAAGGACCCCGACTATATAAGGGATCTCTACCCCAGCCCGATAAATTCCAAACATATACTGGGGAGGATCTATGGCGGCTCGGAAAGTAGAATGAAACTGCCGCCAGTGACGCTCCCCGAGGTACGTCTCCCATGACACGAGACCCCGGAAGGTGATCCGCGACCTGGATAAGAGGATGACATCCCTCATATCGGCATACTGGGTGGATCGGTGATAAGGTGCCCAAGTCACATCCCGAGGCCTCAGTAACTCCAAGTTAGCCCGGAGGGCTACAAAATCTGTAAGCAAAGATCGCTGGACTACCTGCTGCCAGGCCCACCTCGTGGCCCGTGGGAAGGCATCACCGGATAACACCTCTGGTCGGCGAACTGGCAGATACTTATAGCTCTACCATACCAAAAATGGCTAAAAGCTCGTCAAGCTCCCCCAAGCCTCGGATGTCCTCACTCTTATCCTTCGTAAGAAGCAAGCAAAGGTGAAAGCATGCCAGTCAACATAATCTAGCTCGTCCAGATCCGCTACCAGGCTCACCAGAGACAAAGGGACCGTCGACCTATTATTGTTGCAAAAGCAACTAAAGACGACGTACAGCACCAACCGGCGCCTTATAATAACCTGGTCATCTGGTGAAGGCTCAAAAGCAAAGGCTGTCTCGGCCAAGCATAAAAGTGAAGCTGGGAAACTCGAGCCCCCAAGCCCTGGCAACCCCAAGAGAAGACAGGCCTCCTCCAAAGACACGTCTCGTAGAGAGATCGGTACCCCTCCAAAAGATAGCCCGGTAATCATAGCCTAGTCAACGGGGGTAGGTTGTAACTCGAAACTCATCAAATGCACAGTCCCTGTCTCCCTGAACCACCGCTCCAACAACCCCGTAGCAATCCCGTGATCAAGTCTATCAGTCTGCAGGGTCATAAAAGCACCAAAACCGATCTGATGCAAAAAGTCCTGATAAGATGGAGCTGACGCCTGCATAGCCCTCAAGGCCAAGATACTGGCCCCTCTGAAGGAACTGTGGGTAGATGATGGCATCCGACCATAGCGCGAATATAGGCTCGGATGGAACGCCAAATCACGTAGCGGGGGAATACCAGGAATGGCTAGCTGATCACCGGCAAATGAAGTATCCCTCTGCCTGTCCCGAACAAAGGCCATACCGTATCCCGTCCGGGGGTCTACGGACGAGTCAGCCTCATCCTCAAATCTCTCGTCAGGAGCCGCTGAGGGCTATCCCCTCACAGAGCTCCCACTAGAAGCTGTCCTGCTCGAAGATCTCTATGACCCACTATGGCCACCCCGAGGAGAACCGACCCTACCACTGCTCCGCGTAGAAACACCCCTACTGCCTCCGTGCGCTGTGCCACCCCGACCACTAGTCCGAGCTGAGCCGCTCCGGTTGCTACCTCTAGCCGAGCTACCCCGACTACTGCCATCCTCCTCAAGCTCTATCCGCGGCCCCTTCTCGTGGCACTTCTTGTCCGGATCGTTGCCTCCGGCCTCCGACATCCTAAAAGATGACGACATTGAAGAGGATCAATCAGTTACTACATGTGAAAAGCGCAAAGATAAGTGCGTCGATGTATATACACAAAAACAAAACGAAAAAAAGAAAAAGAAAAAAAAGAGAGGAAAAAAAAGAAAAAAAAAACATAGGAAGAGAAGAAAAGGAAAAAGAAAGAAAAGGTGGAAGGGCTAAGGCCCCATGTATCACCGCTTAAAATTCTCTAAGGGTTTTTAGGCCTTCCCTTCAAAAGGCTTGGTTGCAAAATTTCAAAAACAGTTTTTCGGGCTTTTTCCTTCAAAAGCCCTACTTCAAAATTTTCAATGGTTTCCGGGCTTTTTCCACGAAAAGTCTAATTTCAAAAATTTCGAATCGGTTTCTTGGGCTTTCCCCTTCAAAAGCCCTGTTTCAAAATTTTCTAACGGTTTTCAAGCTTTTTCCTCAAAAAGTTTGATTTCGAAGTTTCCAAATCGGTTTTTCGGGTTTTTTCCTTCAAAAACCTTGGTTCTAAAATTTTCTAACAGTTTTCAAGCTTTTTCCTCAAAAAGTTTGGTTTCGAAGTTTCCAAATCGGTTTTTTGGGTTTTCTCCTTCAAAAACCCTGGTTCAAAAATTTTCTAACGGTTTTCAAACTTTTTCCTCAAAAAGTTTGGTTTCGAAGTTTCCAAACCGATTTTTCGGGTTTTCTTCTTCAAAAACCCTGGTTCAAAAATTTTCTAACGGTTTTCAAGCTTTTTCCTCAAAAAGTTTGGTTTCGAAGTTTCCATACCGGTTTTCGGGTTTTCTTCTTCAAAAACTCTATTTCAAAAATCTTCTAACGGTTTTGAAGCTTTTTCCTCAAAAGTTTGGTTTCGAAATTTCAAAACCAGTTTTTTGGGTTTTCTTCTTCAAAAACCCTGGTTCAAAAATTCTCTACAGGTTTTCAAGCTTTTTTTCTCAAAAAGTTTGGTTTCTAAATTTTGAAGCCTGTTTCTCGAGCTTTCCCCTTCAAAAGCCCCGTTTCAAAAATTTGCTAACGGTTTTCCAAGCTTTTTCCTCAAAAGGCCTCACTTCAACATTTCTACCGGTTTTTGGGTTTCCTCCTTCAAAACCCTAGTTCAAAAGTCTTTCAACGGTTTTCGAGCTTTTTTCTCAAAAAGTTTGGTTTCAAAATTCAAAACCGGTTTCTCGGGTTTTTTCTCTTAAAAATCCCATTTTAAAATTTCAAACAGGTTTCTTGGGCTTTTTCCTTCAAAAGCCCTGACTCAACATATTTACGATTTTTCTGAGGTTTTCCTTCAAAAAGCCCCATTTCAAGGATTTAACGGTTTCCTGGGCTTTCGCCTTCAAAAACTCTGTTCTTCAAGTTTTCTAAAAAACAATGTCTCGGGGCTTTTCTCGCTCACAAAATCCCACTCCCGAAAATTTCTTTAAAATTATGGTTTTTTTGGGCTTTCTCCCTCAAAAGCCCCCTTCTCAAAAAGGATTCGTCCTACAGAAAGATTTTAAAGCTAAATGTTAAAATTTTTGAAAATTTCGGCAAAGTTTCACCTTAAAAAGTCACTACCCCGAAATTTCACAAATCACAAACACACCTAAAACATCTCAAACCATCAACTAAAATAACCCCATCCTCCAAAACATGCATCCCATTCTCAAACACAATTTTTAAGCCAATTTTTTGATCTTTTCAAATGTTCCTAATTCATCCACATTTCCAAAAATTTCACAAAATTTTCGGGAACATGCAAGAATATCACTACAATTTTCAAAATTTTTTTATGATTTTTCAACCATCGACGGGATCCATTTTATAATTTTCTTCAATTTTTCCTATTTTTTGTAATTTCTAAAATTCAAAAATTCAAAATTTTTTTAGAAAATTACGAAATTTCATACGGTTGTTCTACATATTTTTCTAAGGTTCTCGGTGTAAAAAATCACACACATGCGGTCAATACCCGAGCCTGTAGAGGCAATTCTTCGAGTCTTGCAGGAAACCCTCTTTCGCAAACATGCAATATCATCCAAAATACACCCAAAACTACACCAAATGACGAAAACAATTTGGTTATTTTGTTCTAAACGTTCTAAAACATGGGATTACACTGTTCATACTCAAAAAACGAAAGCAATCGTATTGAAATTGACAAGTTTCAAGAAAATTAACCTTTGAAATTCTCTAGCGAAAACCTAGCTTTCCGGCGAGAATCCGGCCAGGATGATGATCTCTGGCACGTGCCTGACGTCACCTAACACTCCTCTAATGATTTCTGAGCGAAACTTCGCGAAACACTTCAGAGAAAATCCCGAAATCAACCAAAACTCAAAGGCGCAGTGAGCAAAACGCAAACCTGCTCTGTTTCAATTGCCACGGGCTCGCACATGTAGCAGATGCGCCAAAACAAAAACCCGACTGGTGTATGTATTAGATGCGCACGGCTTACATCACCAAATGCGCATGTGATACATGTGCCCGGCCCTTCAGCTTCCCGCCAAAACCCATTTTGAGCTTCCCAAAAATCCGAATTCGCTCGTAACGGCCTTGTCAAAAGCCGAAGGTCGAGCCTTCAACCTTCACTGCCAGGAATTAGTTGCCCTGGACCAAAATGTGTCAGGCTGGCAACCCAGTTCCCGACCTAGGCTTAAGACTTTTCGAAGGTCCTCCAGACCATTAACCCATAGGAGGTTTCGAAGCATTCCAAATTCACCGACACATCGTCCCTTTGATTGCCTCGCGGTCAACATGGGATCCTTCCTTATTATTTTTCTGCCTTAGGTAAGCAAAGCCAGAAAAAAGAGGGGCAGCTGTAAGTACTCCATTTTTGCCCACTCGGTAATTCCGGCCCGACCGGATTCGGTTTCCAACATCACAACACATGCAGGTTCAAGATGAGCCTTACAATCTCCACTCCAACCAGCTGGTCGCTTCTCGGGCCCACAAGGACCTGCAGGAGCCGTAAGCACCATCATTCCAGGCAGCTTTCCGAACTGGGCGGTCTCGGAAGCCAACACCATCCAGGTAGCTTCCCGGGATCGGGCGATCTCGGGAACCAACACCTCATCAAATTCCAAACGGTTCACTTCTGGCGCCTGCTAGCCCGCCAACGTAGAATGTCCATCATTTGGTAGCTCTCCGAAACTAGGCGTTCTCAGAGACCAACACCACCCTTCCAAGTAGCTTTCTAAGACCAGGCGTTCTCAGGAACCAATACCACCCCTACAGATAGTTCCCTAAGAACGGGCGTTCTTAGAGACCAACACTGCGCAGGTAGTTTTCCGAGACTGAACGGTCTCGGGAACCAACACCTAGGTCAACACCGGCGCCTGCTAGCCCAACTCGGTGAAAAATGACCAAACTTGGCCCTTGGGCCTCCAGGCACATTTTGGGAAAGTTCAAAATTCCTCAAAACGATAAGTTCATCCTTCCAAATGTTGCTAAACCATTAGGCCCCCCCGCATGCCATTTGGTCCAAATCCGGTCCTATTCCGGCTCGCTCTGGTCAAAATGACCATTTTGCCCCTGAACGCCTCAGTACGACACAAATCCTACTGAACGGTAAAAGACTCTCTCAAAACCATCCCTGAACAGCCCTACACACTTAACACAACATACCAATTCATTCCTGACCATTTCCAGCCAACTCCGGTCAAAATGACCGTTTTGTCCCTGGAAGCCCAAAAATGCCCTGAAACAGCACCGGCCTTGGGATTTCGAGCGGAGGGTTTCACCACACGCCCTTGTTTAACCCAAGGAACACCCTACGACACTAAGCTCACACAATGTGATAAAAGTTCCCTGGAGCGTCTTGCAGACGCTCGGCCTAAATTATCTTTTCCCCTAATTCCCTGGTTGTAAAGCACCGTCGGCCGACTTGAGAAATGCGTAAATCAGGGAATTCTCGAAAGCTCGTCTGTAGATCTTTCTATCGATACAGCTCGATCAAATAGGTCACCTCCCGAAGCCCTCCATCGTACGGTGCAAAACTTATAACTTTCAACAACCCTTGGAGCGTCTCACAGACGCTCCGCCAAGATTGACTTTTTCTCCGATTCTCTAATCAAGACGCACTGTTAAACAACTTGAGAAATGCATAAATTTGGAAATTCCTGAAGGTATTTTCGGAGTACTTTCCATCGGTATGGTCTGATCGAATAGATCGCTTCTCGACAGCCTCGATCACACGAAACAAAAACAGCCACTTTCAAACACCCCCGGAGCGTATCATAAACACTCCGTAAAAATGACCTTTTTGGTACACTTCCCAAGACGATATCACTCACTTCCAAACATAATTCAAAATTTTCAAAAACATGAAAGTACATCGGAAGCACTAGGAGAACATCCCGAGTGCGACCGATTCCCCTAAGACCTTCCCGATTGACTCAATTATCGAGGCAAAGTTTGGACGAACTTTCCTGGTGATGGAGCGTATGCTACATGTGCTCAAATTTTGATCAGATCGACCAACTTTTGATCAGCGGTCGAGATTTAACCAGTACATAGGGTGCCACGTGCCTTTCTGGCAATGGAACACTACCTGCGCATGTAGCCCATACGCAAGGCCTGTTCCAGATTGCCTATAAATAGAAGCCTCCCCCTTTGTATATTCCAGGTCCAAAATTGATACGAAGTTCTGCTGAAATCACTCCAGAAACTCGAATCTCTACATATATTCCTCCTCTCCAACACTTAGGCTAGACTCTACCCCTACTAAGCCTATACATTCCACATAGAAGGCCTCATACACACTTATACACTCCACTCTAGCCTCTCAAGCCTTCTTGAAGTCACTCAAACTCCAATCAAGATATCCATTGAAGACTACCAATGTGTTGAAGGCAAAAGGTGGTATCCCTTTTACATTTGTGCTCTCCCCCACTCTTTTCTTCTCCCTCCTAGCCTACTTAGGCTATTCTCTATTTTAATCCCCATCTTCAAACCCCCTTTCTTGCATGCTTGAGCCAAGAGAGCTCTTAGATCATGCCTAGAGGAAAGTAAGTGAAAGCCACCGTGTAGGGGGACCTCTCACTAGCCTACTTTAAGATGGTATGGCCTAGGAGCCCCTTGTTTATGTGGTGTAGCCTAAAAACCTTGTATGTGAATCATGACCCCTTGCATATTACTATCTTAATCATGTCTTGTGTGCTTGGCTTCGTTTTACACTTATTGTCATGCTCCACAATGCTTACATTGCTCTTAATTTTATGTCATTTCCAAGATCTACATTTCTTTCAAAAATTATTTCAAGAGTTGGCCCCTTGAAGTTTAGGATGAGACCTTAGGAGTCATGACTTAGAAAATCCCTCACTACCCCTAATTCACACTTTTGCATCATTGCATTTCAACTTGCACAAAAGTTGCTTTCAAACTCCCTAATTTTCAAGGTTTCCATTCTCTCAAATTTAGTGGTTAAAATGGCCCCTGGAACCTTCTCTTGAGTGGTCTCCCTTTATATTGGCCATAGGAGCCCTAAATTGTTAGAATGGTTCCCTTTTCTCTTTATGCTCGCCTAAGAATGATGTTCAAACTCTTTGATTTCTATGGTTCCTATTCTCTCAAGTTTAGTGGCTGAAATGACCCCATGAAACCCTCTCTTGAGTGGTCTCCCTTTTGTTGGCCATATGAACCCTCTTTTGATGAAATGTTCCCCTTGGAAAATGGTTTTCAAAATCCTTCTCAAAAGATGATTTTCAAAAATGCATTCTCTCTATCTTTGCATCAAAAATGATTTTCTAAAAATTGTCATCGTTATGTTGATTTTTGACCCCTTATACTCTTGTCAAGATAGTGGTTATAATGGCCCTAAGGAAACCGTCCTTAGAATGGTCTCTAAGCACCACCCATACAAACCATACTCTTGACTAGAGTCAAAATTTTCATGGAAATGATCTTCAACGAGATGGCCTACTAAAGTCCATTGCATAACATGTTTTGTTTTCCAAAACTCTTTCCAAAAATACACCAAACCACACTTCAAAATCATCTTTCAATCCAATCATAGGTTAACTTGACCCTAGTTGACCAACCCTAGGTTAACTTGACCCTAGTTACCACACCCTAGGTTAACTTGACCCTAGTTAACCAACCCTAGGTTAACTTGACCCTAGTTAACCAACCTTAGGTTAACTTGACCCTAGTTGTCTAACCCTAGGTTAACTTGACCCTAGTTCACTTACCTTAGGTTAACCCTACCCTAGTTAATTAACCCTAAGTCATCTTAACCTTAGGTTAACCTAACCCGAGTTAGTTAACCATAGGTCATCTTAACCCTAGGTTGACCTAACCCAAGTTAGTTAACTTTAGGTTACCTCTAACCCTAGGCTAACTCAACCTCGGTTAGTACACTTCAAGGTTCCAACTCTTGAACCCTTTTCTAAATGATCATTCACATTTTCAAACTATTCTCATAGCTTATTTTTCCAAAACCTCCCACTCTCATGACTTCAAAAAACCAACTCCATAAACCCTTCAAATGTCCTTACACTCTATCTTCAAGACATTTTCAAAAATGTTTTCAAAAGTTCACAAAGCTAAGGTGTCCCTAGCCCTCTCATGGTTAGGGATTCCAAGGACAAGTGATAAATCAAGAACAACCTCTAAGGTTGTCCATACTAGGATTCCAAACTCTTTGCCATTCCCAAAAACCACTTTAAAAAACAAATTCATCAAAACATTCCAAAGTCATACCTCTAAGGTTTTCAAAACATGACTTCAAAAACACTCTCAAACTCTCTTGAGTTATTCAAAAACATTTTCCAAAACTCTCTCATGTTAATCCAAAAACATTTTCAGAACATCCCACCATTCAATTTCAAGTCGAAACTTCCAAAGACCTCAAAGTGTCTTAAGCTTTTCCAAAGACCTCAAAGTGTCTTAAACTTTTCCAAAAATCACAAAGAGTCTTCAACTTCCAAAGACCTCAAAATATCTTAATCTTTTCCAAAGATCTCAAAGTGTCTTAAACTTTTCCAAAGACCTCAATGTGTCTTCAAGCTTTCCAAAGGCCCTAATGCGCCTATTCTCCATCGGGCTCTTGCCCGAACTACAAATGACCTGATTCTCGTCAAATGAGATACGTAGGCAACCTAAAATAGTGCAGTCATAACTTTTATTCCAACTCCAATCCCTTTTTCAAAAATTCTAATTAATTCAAAATTCCTATTCCAAACTCGTCCAAAGCCTTTACTATTTTCAAACTTCTTCCACAAACTTGCATCATGCGTCATCCATTCAAAAAAGTGATGACTAAACCCCATTTTTCAAAATTCTAAAGTGGATATTAAGTGGACAATGGTAACCGGTCATTCTAGTGAGTGAACAAAGGGTGATAGACATGTAGGTACCGAAAGGGCAGGGTAGGATGATGATCTTAGGATATCTTCCCTACACGTAACCAACCCCCGGACTGTAGATTTCTGTCTTCGAAAGACCAAAATGAAGTTATTTTAAAAAAGGGCTTAAATCTTTTCAAAGGTTGCCAAACAACCTATTTTCTTAAAAACCCTCTCTTGAGGGAGTTTTCAAAAACCTTTTTAAAAAACTCTAAGTTTAATCTTCGAATTAACGCTTAGTTTTAGGTGCCCTAACTCGCTTTAATCAAGTTAGGTGGCGACTCCTATTTTTCTAAGAAGCCCTTAGTCAAATCAATTTTCAAATCTAGTCGCACTTGTCCTTGTAGGAGGACGAGTTCTAGTGACAGAGTTCCATGCTTTAGGGTCTCCGAGTTGAAAGGACCTTGGGCACCCCAAAAAAACTGGGGCGCGACATCTTTCCAATTTGTGTAGGAGTAATAGTAGTTGTTTTGTTTTTTTATTTTCTTAATTTGTTTTCTTATTATAAGTTGGGGGTGCATTAGGCACCCTATTTTCTGTTTCCCAATCATTTAATTGTATTATATACTTTGTTCTCATACATTCAGGATAATGCATCATTTTAAGTTGGGGTTGGGTAGAGGCTTTGCCTCTATTTTTTTTTTTTTTTTTCTTTGTTTTGCCTCCCATAGAAAATAATAATAAAAAAAAATTATTTGTGAAAGTGCCTTTTGAGATTAGAAGATAGGAATTCCTGTATGTATACTTACTCAAAATGATGTTGATTCACTCCTCATACCCAACATGTTGTGGGGATTATTTAATTCATGCATTTGTAGAGGAGATTACATCATTGTGCACAATCATATTTTATAACATCATTTGTTACTAGTTTTTACATTTTCATCCTTACATTAATAGAGATTATTACCTTGTGAGGTTTAGAGCATTTATCACATTTTGGAGCATTTACATTTACTCAATGATAGTTTTTTCATCTTCATTTAATTCAATAGTTTCATTATGCTTGTATTTGGTTCATGAGTTGAGTTTTGATCTTGATATTGATACTTGTACTCTATGAAATGCTTTGGTTGTACAACTTTGGATATGATTCTATACCCTTTTTCTTCTTGGTAGATGTGACTTTTCCGTTGCCGAACCGTTCATTTCTCTAAACCCTGGTTGATTTTTTACTTTTATTCTTTTGAAAAATTCAAAGTGACTTCTTCTCTTGTATTGTAAAGGGATGCCTACGTGAGAAAAGAGTATTTTTGCATTGCTAAAACAAAAAAAAAAAAAAGAAGAAGAAGAAAAAGAAGAGATTTTTTTAGGGAGTTTAATGCAAAAGAGCAAATTAAAATATGAAAAGTAGATGTTGAATCTAAAAGGGATGATAAAAAGATTGAAACAAAAGAAGAGACAAGAAAAGAATAAAAAAAAAGAAAAGAATGAAAGAGGAATTCAAAAGTTGAAAATATTTTAAGAGAAGAGCGAGAAGGGGAGGAAAGTGTATTAAATGTTGAAAAAGGAGAGTTGTAGTTATTTTGCATTCATCATTTCATGCCATGATCACACATGATATGACCATTTGCTCCCTCTCTTTATCCTTGCCTTTCACATCTTCTACATTGCCCTCTTCACCTCTACACGGCTTAGTTGATCCGAGTTTTGCTTAATTAAAGTTTTGAATAGAGTATAAGCTATATCTTGTCAATTTCTTTGAATCAATACTTAACTATGAACATTCTTTCATAGAGCTATTCTAAGGTCGATACACTTCTATTTTTTTGATTTTTGTAATTGGTATGTTCACTTGATTTGTCTCTTTATATTTACTCTATTGTTGAGCATACCATTGTGAAACCATGTGGGTCTTTAGTTGCGAGTGTATGTCCGGTGATGGTTGAATAAAAACTTTAAAGGTTTAGATTTGCATGAGTTTCATTTATGTTGTTTAGCATGATTCTTCACCCAAACACATGAACCTCTCTTTTGTATGACTTGTTGCATATTAACGCAAGTGTTGGAGTTTGGAGTGGCATTTAATGTTGACTTGAGTAGGATTATGCATTCATTCCTTATTCTTATCTTGATTTACAATTCACAAAAGTATGTTTGTGGGTATCATCACTGGAGGCTCTCACGAGACACCACTCGTCCACTAGGGGTAACCTAGGGGGTTTAAAGACTTGGTGCATAAACTATATGCATCCATGACTCCTATGAAAGTGAAGATTATCCTTTGTATCGTTGATAGTTTTTGCTGGAGACTAGCAAAATGCAAGTTGGGGGGTGTGATTACAACATAAAAGTGTAATTATAGGCCTTTAATTCACACCTTTTTAGACTTAGATTATTGTTAATTTTCTTATTTTAGTTAGATATATGTTTGATTATATTTTGTATATTTTTTTCAGGTTATAGAAGCTAATAAAGGCAAAAAGACTCAAGAATGATCAAAGCGGGTTCAAAACAAACAAACCGGTTATGGGAATTGCAAACCATCTTGGTATTATGGCCATAACTATTTACTCTGATGTCCGATTAAGCTAATTTTTGCACATTAGAAATAATACTTCAATGACTACAACTTATCCTCTAATGTGCATCTGCTTAATCGACCTTTAAAGTGGTCAAAATCAACCTACAAGGTTACTAGGTCAAATAGTGATCAGTAACCATCCGAATGGTTTGTGAATAGTGCATTCGAACGGTGAACAGTGACTGTCCTGACTATGAATAGTGACTATCCGAATAATATTGTTTGGACAGTGAATAGTGCATCCGAACGGTGAATAGTGCATCCGGATGGTATACAATGATTGTCTGAACACACTTCGGACGGCCCATCAGATGCATCGTTCGAACACCGTTTGAACGCTATTTCGACTTCCATATTGCCTTTTTTGCGTCCGAAACTAAGTTTTTAGGGAAGTTTTTATACTTTTAGGGTTAGCTTTAGCTAGGGGGTGGCAAGAGAAGCTCCTCCAAAGTTGGTTTTCTTATTTTGTTTTTTTTATTTTTAGCTTAGATTTAGTTTTGTAAAAGTAGCATAGAGTTAGAACTTGTAATTTTTCTTCATTGTATTATATTTTCCTTCACTTTCTTGCACTTTCCTTTATTTTCTACGTAACCAAACACTTTTATTGTTCAAGTAAATTTTAGATTTAATTCTTCATGTTTTCTCTTTACTTGTACATGCTTTCTCTAATGGATTTAAGTAGCTAGTCATTTAAATTGAGTTCAAATGTGAAGGTCACTCAAGGAATCCAAGGGTTTCAATGGAGGTATCTCATGAATTTATTGATTTATTTTTCTAGATTTCTAATTCTTAGTAATTGCATGTAGATGTCTTAGAATAATTAAATTATTGACTAAGTTTGGAAATTTTAATCATCCAAATCGATGGTGTTAATTTATGGCTCTTCATTAGATAATTACTTCACAATTGCTAGGAATTTATTCACACTAATTGATTGCAAGATGCCTTAGAAAACTTAGGTTATTGACTATGTTTAGTTAATTCAATGCACAAACTCCCAATTTGGTATTGACCTCAGTTAAATCGATGATATTAACCTTTGATTCCCCCATTGACCATGTGTCTAATTTCAATTGCTTGAGAATTATTGATTTACAAAGTTAAATCATCCAAAACAAACACTCTTGATTGTTGTGTTTGATTTGAGTTATAAATCTCAGTGAAACCTTTGAATGAATTGAATCAATTGAGTCAAATTCCCTTTTAATTGCTCTAAATCTAATTTCAAATTGCTTTACTTTAATTGCCTAGTTGTTAATTACTTTTATTTTTATTGCAATAGTTTAGTAATTCAAAACTCTTATCAAAACCCAAAAGATTTTCGGCCTCTTTTATTTTTCTCTTTTATTTAGATTTAATTCATAGAATTTTCATTCAATCTAAGTTAATTTAGTGTGAGTTTAGTGTCAATAGCCTATATTGGGCTTGTCCTTGAGGAAATATGATTCCGGACTTCCCAAATAAAACTACAACTGCCAACCGTGCACTTACCGATAAATAGAGCACCTTTGAGGTCAAACCAGTGTGGCATTGCAAAGTTAAACTCCGTTAAAGTGTGCTCATGGGAGGAGCGTCGAGACTTCACAACGATGCCCATAGATGACTACCAAGTTATCATTGGGTTGGACTTCTTGAGAGAAACCATGACTGTGTTGGTGCCATACAACTACGCCTCGTGCATGCAAATGCCCAAGCCTTACATTATTCCAACCATGTCAATAACGAACAACGCTGGAAGGTGCAATTCTTGAGAGAGAAAAGCCTAGAGGACAATAGTGTGGAAAATGGAGAAGATTTTGAAGGAAGGGCCAATCCCCAAGTCCATTGAAAGGGTCAAGCTAAGGTGGCTAACCAAACAACTTTCACCCAATTGCGGCGTGGACAACGAGCTTGTGTCGGGGTCCAAGCCGGGTGCCCCACTTCAGGCGGATATCTTCGAGAGGCCAAGGTTGACGGAGGAGCTCACCAAGTGCCGAGATAGTCCGAGGGGCAAAACCACTTCAGCCTTGCGGGGGCAAGGTAACATCAAACTCAAACCAATCCAAGAGTCACTGAGGACGGTGACCGTTCGAGTGGGGGAAAATGTCACGGGTCACTTCCTTACGTCCTATGACGTCCCACGCAAGTACCTTCACACTTTCCTTAAGGTCCCAAGGTGTGCCAAGAATGGTAGAGGATAGATGTCCAACGTCGTGCCAAGGTGCTCCAACAATAGGCCAAAGGGTGCTTAACCAATGCCTAATGCAATATGCTTCAAAAACGGGCAAAATGGTGCTCATTTGATGCCCAAACATTGCCTAAATAATGCCCAGGCATTGCCCAAAGACAACCCCTTAACTACCAATTTATGCCCCATGGGATAACCCAAAGCAGTAACACTAATGGCCAACACTGCCCCAACATGGCAACTAAGGCAGCACCAGCAGGAAAAAGCCCAGGCAGGCAGGCAGGCAACCAACCAAGAAGATAACCAACAAGGCAGCAGCAAGGCAGGTAGGCACGCACACAGGTGACAGTGGCAGGTAGCAGCAAGTAGCAAGCAGCACTGGCAGCAGCAGCACCAGCAGCAGCCTGGCAGCAGCAACGCACTCTCGCATTTGAGGAATGATCTGGCCACATTTTGCCACACAACCTAGGATCCAAACCCTTGTAAATATGTAGGAGTTTAAGTCCTAGCAAGCCTCCATAGCAATGATGAAGGGCCAATGCCAAATTTACACATAGTACACCTTTTTGGTGTATAATTGGCATGGCGTTTCTCCTAACTCTAGAGGCCAAATCAAGCTAGGCTTTTCTTTTCTTTTTTTTTTTTTTATGTAAATAGCTTTTATGATGTATTTTTTCGTTCCTAGAGTTTAGGATTTTTGGACAAGTTTGGAATTAATGAAAGTCCATTATGATTACTCGAGCACACGCTATGTTTCTTCTCGGCAGATTGCAAATGGCTTAAAATGCTACTATAAAGAGGGTATGCATGTCAATTACCTCCCTCACCACTTTTCTTGTAATCAACAAACACTTGCTTTTCATCTTCTAAGCATTGTAAATACTTTCTTAGCAATAAGAATACACTTTTTTGTTAATTTCTTGTGTATTTTTTTCATCAATTTTTAATGTAATTGCTTGTATTGTGCCATCAAATTTGCTTGCTTGCAACTAATCGGTAAAGACTTGAGCTTGGTGGACTAGTCAAGGGAGCTTGGCGGGTGCCACACAGGGGACTTATGACCTACAACTTGCCCACAAGTGTTGCCCTGTGACACATAGTAATGTGTCGAATAATGATTGACTTAGTCAAGTCAACTATCGCTTATAGCTGTCCTAAGGGTGTATGATCTCTAATAGGTTTATTTTCTTTAAGGTAAATGCTAGCATATGCCCTAACTCTTAAGGGCATATTTTAACGAAATAGTTAATGCAGTAGTCTTTCATAAAAAAATGAAACATTAACACTTCAGCTTTCAATGATTTTTTTAAAGGGGTAAATAATGAGATTGTTGATATGTATCTTCTCAGCATTTATTATATAACTTTTTTAGATATAAAATATATCCCTATTAACTTTTAAAAAAAATTTGTTTTATTTTAATTTAAATATAAAATTAATTTATTTAGTAAAATAAATTTTAATTTAAAAAATTAAATTAATTTCAATGCATTCAAAAATTGTCCTTCAAATCCCCCTATATTCTATGAAAATAAAACAAAAAAAATAAATCAAGATTGTAATAAAATAAATAGGTGAATGCAAAATAAAAGTGATGGATTTTAATATATTTGTTAGGATGAATATTACAAGGGTTATGTTGTGAACATGTCATTTTAAATTTAATATTAATTATTTAATACAAGCACGGCTTTGAAAGTTTTTATTAATTAGTATTAGTGATATCTCAAGGGTAGTTTTAACAAATCATAAGAGTTTAATTTTATATGCCTTTACCTAATTTGGTAGTTGTGATGGGAAAGGAAAATATTATTTACTATCCTCTCTCATTAATAGTCGTCTTTAGTGAAACTTAAAATCTGTAGGAAACTCATTGCATTAATTATAGCTTAACATCTTCTCTTATAGCACATGTTAGCAAGACCCTTTGTTTAAAAGAAGAAAAAAAATCAATGATTCTTAGTACTTGATTCTTGGGGTTTGTTCCCTCCAAGATTTTTAGGTTCAGAACATCTTACATGCTATCAACTTTTTGGGGCCACTCCTAAGGTTTTTGACCCGGTAGTTACTTGATTTGTGTCGAACAGAAAAACTATACATGTCCCGAGATTAATTGAGGGACTCGCAAATTGCTCCGAACACTCAGTTAGCAGAAAGTACAAAAAAAAAAATCAATCTATATGTTTTCTTTATTCTGTTCTTTCATTTTCCACATGTTTAACCCAACATGTGTTCGAAGAACGGCCTCCAGACCTCAAATGCTGGCAAATAAGGTGGCCATTGGCATAGAAGACAGATTGTCAAATGTCAATGTGGAATCTTCTAAATGTTGCTATAACCAGCTTACAAATTATCTATGACAAAATATATATTATGTCCTTGCTCCAATAATCATAGGATATTCAGTACTTAAATATGCTAATCTACATACAAAACATGCTAACATTCACCTGATTACTTATAAATAATGTGATTAAAATCTGCCAGTGTGTGGTTGTAATACAGTAATAACTCGGTAAGTTGAGATCGAATTCACAGAGAACGGTTAACAAAATATATAAAGTTGGAGCTAAAAATTCACACACGGTAAAAGATTAGATACCAACTAAGCCGTGTTAAATACCATAGTATTGCAATGATTTTAGTTGGAACCTAAGCCAACCTGTTTGAATTCCACCAAGAATAGTACAGCTGAGATCTGAATAGTTGGTGCAGAAAAATAGTAAAAAAAAAAAATGTTTTGCTTTGGAAGGTTTGATGGTTGTAAGGATCCTATTTTTGCCCGCTCAGCAATCTTCGGCCCGACCAGACCCAGTTTTCAAACATCACAAAATATGTAAGCCCAAGACGGGACATTCAAACTCCAATCCAGTCAACTGGTCGCTTCCCGGGCCCATAAGGCCCAACTAAAGCCATAAACACCATCATGCCTCTACGCATTCCAGGCAGTTTTTCAAGACCGGACAGTCTCGAAAACCAACATCATCCAGGTAGTTTCTCGAGAACGAGCGATCTCAGGGACCAACACCTTGTCAAGTTCTAGACGTTTCACTTCTGGCGCCTGCTAGCCCGCCAACGTAGAATGTCCATCATTCGGTAGTTCTCCGAGACCAGGCATTCTGGGAGACCAACACCACCCTCACAGGTAACTTTATGAGACCAGCCGTTCTCGGAAACCAACACCACTGTACAGGTAGCTCTCTGAGACTAGGCAGTCTCACGGACCAATACCACACAGGTAGTTTTCTGAGACTGGGCGGTCTCGAGAACCAACACCTAGGTCAACACCGGCGCCTCTTAGCCCGACCCGGTGAAAAATGACCAAACCTGCCCCTTGGGCCTCCAGACACATTTTGAGAAAGTTTAAAATCCCTTAAAACGGTAAGTCCATCCTTCCAAAGTGCTACTAAGCAGTCAGGCGTACTCCACATGCCATTCGGTTCAATTCTAGTCCCATTCCGGCTAACTCCGATCAAAATGATCGTTTTGCCCCTGGACGCCCCAACACCACACAAATCCCACCAAACAATGAAAGACTCTCACGAGATCACCCTAGAATGACCCAGCACGCTTAACATAACACTCTGATCCATTCCTGACCATTTTCAACCGAATCCTGTCAAAGTGACCGTTTTACCTCTAACAACCCGAACATGCCCCAAAACAGCACCGGTCCTAGAGTTTTGAATAGCGAGTCTCGTTATACACTCCTGTTTAATCTAAAAAGGACCTTACGACACTAAACACCCTTGACTCAATAAAAGTTTTCCAGAGCGTCTCGCAAATGCTCCGCCAAAATTGCCTTTTCTCTCGATTCCCTGGTTATAACGCACCATCAATTGAGAAATGCATAAACCAAGGAATTCTTGAAAGCTCGTTCATAGGTCTTTCCATCGATATGGCTCAATCGGCTAGATCGCTTCCCAAAACTCCTCATCACGTGGCTTGAAAATTGCTACTTTCGGCAACCCCTGGAGCATCTCACAGACGCTCCGCCAAGGTTGACTTTTTCTCCAATTCCTTGATTAAAACGCACCTTCAAACGACTTGAGAAATGCGTAAATTAGAGAATTCCAAAAAGTATTTCTAGAGTACTTTCCATCGGTACAGTCCGATCGAGGATATCGCTTCCCGAAGGCCCTGATCATGCGACACAAAAATAGTTACTTTCAAACCCCCACGGAGCATATCACAGACGCTCTGTAGACATGCCATTTTATGCACACTTCCCGATATGAGATCTCACACTTTCGAACACCATTTGAACTTTTCGAAAATACAAAAGTTCATGAGAAACCCTCGGAGAACACCGTGGGTGCAACCGATTCCTCTGAAACCTTCCTAGTTTGCTCAATTATCGAGACAAAGTTTAAACGAACATTTCCGGTGACGGAGCGTATACTACATACGCCTAGATTTTGATCAAATCGACCAAAGTTCGATCAACCATCAAGATTTAGCTAGTACAATGGGTGCCACATGGCATTCTGGCAATGGAACAATACTGGCGCATGTAGGCAAATTTTGGCCAGGTGCATGTAGCACATGCGCTAGGCCTCTCCCAGGTTGTCTATAAATATAGGCCTCCCCTTTTGCATATTCCAAAATCGAAAATTGATGCGAAACTCTGCTGAAATTACTCCACAACCTCGAATTTCTATATGCATCCCACTCCTCTAACACTTAGGCTAGATTCCACCTCCCCCTAGCCCATACACTTCACCTACATAGCCCTACACACCATAGAACTCCACCTTCCAAACCCTCAAGCATACTTGAAGGCCTCTTAGCTCAAGTCCAATCATCCATAGAAGATTGCAAGTGTATTGAAGGTAAAAAGTGGTATTCCTTTTACATTTTTGTCTTCCCCCACTCCTCTCTTTTCCCTTCTAGCCTACTTAGGCTATTCTCTATTTTAATCCTCATCTTCTACCCTCCCTTCTTGCATGCTTGAAGCAAGAGAGCTCTTAGTTCATGCCTAGAGGAAAGCTAGTGAGAGCCACCTGTAGGGGGATCTCTCACTAGCCTATTTTAAGATGGTATGACCTAGGAGCCCCTTAATTATGTGGCATAACCTAAAGCCTTGTATGTATTCATGACCCTTTTACATATTGCTATCTTGTTCATGTATTGTGTGCTTGGCTCTATTTTCATGTTTATAATCATGTTTTTTATTACTCTCAGAAATAGTAATCTCTAGGTTTAAATTGTTAGTTGATTAGTTGAATTGCAGTGTTAATTTAGTATTTTAACTCCTAAAATGCATTAAAACTCTTTTTGTGCACTTCTTACAGGAATTGGAGCTTAAACCAAGGCAAATGGGCAAACATAAGGATGGCCGATCGATCGCAAGATCACCGATCGATCGGTGATCTCTGTTCGACCTTCTGCAGCAAACTTCCGAGAGGGCCTTTTCCGATCGATCGGTCGTTCGATTGGTGACGTCGGAATTCCCTTAACAGACGACAGAAATGAAAACTTTAGAGGGGTCGGTTTTGCGATCGATCGGGCGTTCGATCGCCATGACCGTTCGATCGGCCGTTCAATTGGTTGCCCTGCCGATCGATCAGTTTGTACAGACTCTATTTTTCTGCAGAGTATAAAAGCTGTATATATAGGACATAGTGGATTCTAGGGTTTTTTTTGCAGAACTGGACAAAGGAGGAGCTTCCAAAAGGGGTCTTTTGTTATTTTGTAAGGTTTTTAGTTAGATTTACTTTAATGCTTTGTAATGTTGTCATTTATTGTTTTTGGATCATTGTAAATGAATGCTTGATATATATGAAGTGAATGTTTCTCTACTCTTTCTAGTCATTTTCTCTCATTTTCTTACCATTTTCTCTCACTTTCTTAGCAACCAAACACTAGTTCTATATAGTTTAATGGTAGATTTGTCTTCTTTTATGCTCTTTGACATGGATTCTAGTAGCTAAATATCCCTTGAATGTGGTTGTGAAGATCCACCAAAGATCTTCAAAGGGTGAAAAATGAGTTGTATGAACTTCTAAGGCATATCCTTAAAATTTCATGGTTTTATTTGATTTAGTATGAGATTCATTAGAAAAACTTAGATTCATAACCCCTTGGCAATATTTATGCACAAATCAATATTTGGTATAGGTATTGCACATGTCTAAGGTTTGATTCTAGGGTGCCAATCATAGATTCCCTTTTCATGCTCAATCAAACAAAAACCCACATTTTTATAGTCGACATTTTCCGAATCAAGAATCCAAGGTGCGATTCTTGATTTGAGTTATAAACCTCTCATTGGAAACCCTTGTTGTGAATTGGTCGATTGAAACAACCATGTCCAAGCTTTTTCCTAATTACATAAAACTAGATTTTATTGTCTTTATTAGTTATTAAGTTATTGCATTAAGCATTGAATCACTATCATCTCAAAACCAACATATTTTTAGTATCTTTTATGTTAGGAAAAGAAAATAATTTTCATTTGCAAGCCATCAAGATAAGTGCCCGTGCTAATTGAGCTTTGTTGCTATATTTGCAGAATTTTCTTGGGAGAGAATGACACCGGATCCTTCAGATTTTACTATATGCGCGACCTCTGTACTCTTGCAGAGTGACTCCGGTTGTGAAGCACATCTGGAGGCGTGCCAGTTTTTCACAACTCACATTATCCTCACTTCCATGCCTTTTTCAAGTTCAATATTCCCTTTAAAATGGTTCTAAAAGTTGGTCCCTTGAAGCTTAGGATGAGATTCCAAGAAGTCATGCTTTAGAAAATCCCCATTAACCCTCTAACTCACATTTCTGCATCATTGCATTCCAACTTGCATGAAAATAGTTTTCAAACTCTCTAAATCCCAAGGTTTCTATTCTCTTAAGTTTAGTGGTTAAAATGGCCCCATGGAACCCTCACTTGAGTGGTCTCCTTTTTACATTGGTCATAAGAGCCATAAATTGTTAGAACGGTTCCCTTCTCTTTTTATCCTTGCACAAAAGTGATTTTTAAACTCTTTAATTTTTAAGGTTTCTATTCTCTCAAGTTTAGTGGTTGGAATGACCCCATGAAACCCTCTCTTAAGTGGTCTCTCATTACATAGGCTATAGGAACCCTAACTTATTGGAATGGTTTCTTTTAAAAATGGTTTTCAAAATCTTTTCTCAAAAATAGTTTTCAAAGATTTATTCCCTCCATCTTTACATTAAAAATGGTTTTCTAAAAAGTTGTCATCATTATGTTGACTCTTGAAATCCCTAATCTTGTCAAGATAAAGGTTATAATGACCCTAAGAAAACTTTCTTTGGAATGGTTTTCAAATACCAACCATGTAAAGCACATCCTTGGCTAGAGTCAAATTTTCATGGAAATGTTCTTTAAAAGGGTTGTCAACCAAAATCCTTTGCATATCATGGTTTGTAAAACTCCTTTCAAAAGTGCATAAAATCACCTTTCAAAATCATCTTCCAATTCAACCCTAGGTTAACTTGACCCTAGTTGTCCAATCTTAGGTTAACTTGACCCTAGTTGCCTAACCCTAGGTTAACCAAACCCAAGTTAGTTAACCCTAGTTCACCTTAACCCTAGGTCACCTTAACCCTAGGTAAACCAAACCCAAGTTAATTAACCCTAGTTTAATCGACCCTAGGTTAACTTAACCTTAGTTACCCAACCCTAGGTTAACTTGACCCTAGTTATCCAACCCTAGGTTAACCAAACCCAAGTTAGTTAACCCTAGTTCACCTTAACCCTAGGTCACCTTAACCATAGGTTAACCTAACCCAAGTTAGTCAACCTTAAGTCACCCCAAACCTTAGACCAACCTAATCTAGATTAGTATGCTTTAAGGTTCCAACTCATGGACACCTTTTCAAATCATCTTTCTATTTAAAACTATTCCGATACTCCCATTTTTTAAAAACCTCCTACTCTCTTAAGATTTCAAAAAACCAACTCTATAGCCTCTTCAAATACCCCCACACTTTACCTTTAAATTATTTCCAAAAACGCTTTCAAGAATTAACAACCCTAAGGTGCCCCTACCCCTTTTATGGTTAGGGATTCCAAAAGAGGGTGATATATCAAGAACAACCTCGAATGTTGTTCATATTAGAGTTCCAAAGTAGTAGGTGTTTTCAAAAATTACTTTCAAAAACTTTTCGAAGATCAATTTACTAAAACACTCCAAAATCATACCTCCAAGGTTTTCAAAACAAGACCTCAAAATATTTTCAAAACTCTCTTGAGTTATTTCAAAGCATTCCCAAAATTTCATCGAGTTATTCCAAAACATTGCAAAACACTTCAAAACCCTATTTCAAGAGCACTTTTCAAAAACTTTCAAGTTCCATTTCAAAACACTCCACTATCTGATTTCAAATCAAAACTCTCGACTTTTCTCTTTCCAAAGATCTCAAAGTGTCTTCAAACTTTCCAAAGGTCCTAATGCGCCTATTTTCCATCGGGCTCTTGCTCGAACTACAATTGATCTGATTCTCACCAAATGAGATATGTAGGCAACCTAAAATGGTGCGATCATAACTTCTATTTCAACTCTAATCCCTTTTTCAAAACGTTTCTATCAATTCAAAGTTTCTATTTTAAACTCCTTCAAAACTCCCATGTTTTCAAAACTTCTTCCCAAAACTTGCATCATGCATCATTCATCTGAAAAGTGATGACTAAACCCCATTTTTAAAATTATAAAATGGATATTAAATGGATAATTGTAACCAGCTTTTCTAGTGAGTGAACAAAGGGTGATTAAATATGTAAGTACCAAAAGGGCGGGATAGGGTGATGATCTTAGGATATCTTTCCTACACGTAACCAACCCCCGGACCATAGATTTCCGTTTTCGAAAGACCAAATTGAGTTATTTTCAAAAAGGCTTAAATCTTTCCAAAGGTTGCCAAACAACCTATTTTCTTAAAAACCTTGTCTTGAGGGAGTTTTCAAAATCTTTTCCAAAAACCCTAAGTGTAATCTTTGAATTAATACTTAGTTTTAGGTGCCCTAACTCACCTTAATCGAGTTAGGTGGCGACTCCTATTTTTCTAAAAAGCCCTTAGTCAAACCGATTTCAAGATTTAACCTAGTCGCACTCGTCTTTCTAGGAGGATGAATTCTAACGACAGAATTCCATGTTTTTTGTTTCTTCTGAGCCGAAAGGACTCGGTGTTTCAAAAACTGAGGCACGACAATGGTTATGGAACTATACTTTAAATAACAAAAACAGTCTTAAATCCAATTGATCAAACCACTCAATTCATTCAAAATATCAACGAAGGTTTTGTAGCTCAAATCATTGGTTTCATCTTGAGCCTTTGATTTGGAAGATTTAGCGATAAAAATATAATTTCAATAATAATTAAATCTAGAATAACAAAATTAACGCCATAAATTCATACCATCAATTTGTATATACCAGTTACTTTATCAAGGCACTAGGTATTACAAACATAGTCAAAAATCTAAATTTTCTCAAAAATCTAGAATTTAATTATCAAAAAATACCAATTACCTCTGTTGATATCCCAAGATCCTCGGATTATATTTACAATTGGCTCCAAGAATAAAATCAGCTACTCATAATATTAAAGAGACTTGACTTGAAAAAAAAGGATTACATAAATAATTGAAAACTCCTACATATATCTCTCTCTCTTGCCTCCTCTCGTGCTCCCTCTCTTGCCTCTCTTGGTGTTACGATGTATAGACTCACAAGATAAAGTCATCCATTCCCTACAATGATGCATTATTCTTCTTTTTAATTATTAATTTCTTCTTTTGTCTTTTTTTCATGTCAATTGTCATCTTTCCATGTCAATTTTTATGTGAGTTGCCTTTTTTCATGTCAATTGCCATCTTTCTATGTCAATTTTCATGTGAGTTACCTTTTTTTCATGTCAATTGCCATCTTTCTATGTCAATTTTCATGTGAGTTTACTCTCTCTTTTATCCAAAAACAAAAACATGACTTGCTTGTTTTGGTAGAGTTGTTGAAAAATAGATGTTTGCCCATGTGGGTGAGTGCCAATCAATGAAAACTCATTTATTTCCATGCGAGTTTGCTCTCTCTTTTATTTAAAAGCTTACAAAATGTTCAACAAAATTTATTAAGATTAAAAATAAATTAATTAAAACTATTTATAATTATTTCAATACTAACAAATATAAATTAGGAACTTGTAATTGTATTTTTATAATGTAA
Source organism: Euryodendron excelsum (assembly GCA_033060915.1). Taxonomy (NCBI): domain Eukaryota; kingdom Viridiplantae; phylum Streptophyta; class Magnoliopsida; order Ericales; family Pentaphylacaceae; genus Euryodendron; species Euryodendron excelsum. Next base: position 6,702,610 of record CM065387.1, on the reverse strand, counting down.
TCATCACCTAACCTTTTACTTTCGCATCTCTTAATACCGATGCTATAAAAGGCCTCTTTTTCCTTCCAATGGTGGACGAACAGCGGACAGGGGTCCCCAAAGCTCTCAAAATTCAGTTCATGTTTCGCTCCAAATATGTATAATGTATAACCACAAAATTTTATTGGCAATGAAATGTAAACCCATCGCCAATCCGGTGAGTATTGGATGCCAATTCTTTCAAAGATCGAGCCAAATCTATGCTATAAGCACTAAACTAACACTAAACTAATCCAAATTGACTAGTAATTGACAAATTGAACTAAAACTAAACCGAAAATAATTTGAATGTGAAAAATTGGTTTGATTACTCTAATTAAAAGTAATTAACAAGCAATTAAACTAATGCTGGGAAATACTAAAAAAAGGGGTTCGAAACAAATGCTCCAATTAGCCAAGATTCTATAAGATTTCAATAAAGGTATAAATATAACTCAAACCAAAGGTCTCTCCATGGACCTTGGTTCGAAAGATTTTAGCTATGGAAATTAATGTTCATTAGCAGTAGAATCTATATTTACAACTAATTAAAGTTTCATAGGTTCAATTCATTAATTTGTGCAATTTCTATACCAACCCTAAGATTGTGCATAGAAATTAGCAAACAAAGCCTTGAATTTATGTTTTCTAACTAATCTAGATTTCTATTGTAATGAAAACAAGTAAAATGAGATTAAAACAATAAAAAGCATTATACCTCCATGAAAACTTGAAAACTCTTGACCAATCTTCATATTTGCATCCAAGAAGGAGTTTAGCTACAACGATCCATGAAAAAGTGCATAACAATGGAAGAAACTTACATTGAAATGTAAACTTGAGAGTTGGATTACAAGAAAAGCAAAGAAACTACAATGAATCTACTCTCTAACCCTCTACAAAGCCTCAAAAAATCCTAAAAACAAGCTACCTAAACTCTAAAAAATCTTGGAACCCTCTGAAAATCGTCCAAAGCTACCTTTTATAGGTGAAGAAAACGGGGGTCCATCAAGCGTTCGAACATCTCAACGGCCGTTCAAACGGCCTTTCGCACTCCATCAAACAGTTAAAACTGCTCCCTAAATCTTCTCACGCCATCAAACCTGAATCAAATGGGAAAGTGTGCTCTCTGAATCTCCTTGATCGTTCAAATGGCCGTTCACACAGTTGCACTGTTCGAACTGTTCATGCCACTGTGCAAACACCAGTTTGAATGGGGAACCCCTGGCGTTTGAACGCTCTTCTGCAACTTTGCCTCTTCTTTTATCCTTTTTAGCTCTATTTCCTGCACAAGTTTCGTTAGGCAGATTAGGGACAAAATATAACTGCTAAAGCAAGATCAACTAAATTGAGCAATAGAATTACACTTTTAGAGTGTAATCAGTTTCACACCCTATAAAGTTTTGGCTAATGGCTATTTAAGTCAAAATAGAACGTGTTGATCTCCAAAATTAAAAAGCTTTACCTAACCTCTGCTGGCGGTGCCACATTTTCCATTGTGAGGTTAGTTAACCCTCCTAACAATTTTAAAAAATTATGCTTTAATCAATGTATGTAATATCTTCAATAAATTCAGTGATTATATAGATGTCTTACAAAGTAAAGAAAGAGGATCATGTTTCAATAACAAAAATTTTTGAATATCTCCTTAAAAATAAAAGGAGTTCAATTTTTTAGAAACTTGTACACTGAAATAACTTAAAGCTTATTTCCATAATCTCTTTTTATCAATGATGTACATACATTCCCAAGAAATCAATTATCTCATAATTGCTATATATTCGCTAACTGTTAAAATAAAAAAATAAAAAAAATTATTAATTTCACACCTATTTTGTACTCTTCCATGTTCGGTCTCGCACGTGATGGGGTCAACCCCTATGAGAGGGAGGGCTATGAAAAAATATATAATAACATCTAATTATTAGCTTATTTTATATAATAAAAAATGTATTTCAAACAAATAAGAGAAGTCCTAAGGGTCCGACCTTTCTCACTTGTTAATTAGTATATGTCATATTGAAAATTATGGTTAAAATATATGGTTTGAGAGGATGAAAAATATTAAAAATCATGACAAGCACACTTCTAGATAGTTTTCATAATATTTTAAAGAATTTTTAACAAATTTGTTTAAATGGTGTTAGAGTTTTTGAGACGTCTAGGAAAGTTTTTTTTAAAAGTTTTTCTTAAAATTTCTTAAGAGTTTCTTCCATATTTTGGAAGCAAATTTTCCCTCCCCATTCTCACTACATCAGAATCAGATAATGGGATCGAGAAATGAATATACTTGAGAATTGCATGCATCATATGTTTGTTGATTGGCTTGGTGAATAGCGTACTGATATAATTAACCTGCTAAAATGGTTGGAGACGTCATCGTCAGAGAATGGGGTCAAGAAAATAATTCTTGATATTTCCATGCTCAAGCTACCAATTTGATCTTGTCGATAGAATCAACGAGAGGTCCTGAAAACACCTCGCAACAATTTGCTTTCAGCTTCATCACAAACAATATGCCTTACCATGGTTCTGAGACTCCAAGAAACTTCATTCTTGTGCTCTTCAGGTACCGTATGACTTCTATATCATTTCCAGCAAATAGCAAAAGTAACTTCTATAAAGCATTCCGTTCAACTATTCCAACTGCATATTAATGTTTCCTACTCGAAACTTAGTCTTACAGGTCATGGATTTGTGGAGGAAAAGGGCTTGGAAATGGAAAAAATGGGAAAGGAAAATGAAATAATGCTAAGTTCTTTTCTTTTGTTTGATTGGATTGCGAAATTAAGAAGAGGTGTTTGTAAGAAAACCCATATCTTTGTTTAGTTACAGATCATTAAAAAAAAAAGATGTATAAGTAATTTCATTTCTCTTTTTATTTTTTTTTTCTTTGACAAATCCAAGACCCCACTAGGCAACTAGTTTGTCAGTTAGACAGTTGAATACAAGAAGTTATAAGTTTAAATGACACAAAAAATTTGGACAAAAAAATGCGGAAACTATTTGTAATATTTGGAAAATTCAGAGCAATTCGAGAATTATTGAATTACGCAGGATAAACTCTGATGAAAGTGTCAAGATAATTCAGAAGGAATTCAAAAAAAAAAAAAAAATTCAGGGAATTTTGTTACTATGCTGGGATTGATTCCATGTACAACATGACTAATAGGAAGGATTCAAGGGTTCAATAAAAAAGTTCGCCTGAGTTATGGAGTAAAAAACAAAACTCCAAGCAAGTTGTGAGGGTTATGATTTAGATGACCTTCACTCAAACCCAATCTGATTATATACCAAAATGACTAGTACACAAATAATTGTTATATATTAAGACTAGGGTATACATAAAGTATTATTTACCTCACCAACAAATTAACAATATATGATTATGTGCTAAGTAAAAAGTAAGAAATATGCAGGTTAACCCTATCCGACCCAATGTAACTACAAATAGGGATGAAATTAGAGAGTTCAACCAACAGCAAGTCTGGGAATAGGCTCAGAGGTTTTTCCCATAGAGTCGGAGTATCACGGGCCTTTTCCTGCAAACACAAGTGATAAACCTTTTTCGGCTTTGATCAAACATTTGGGCATTCTCTAATCGCTGGAACATTTTATCTACTGAAAGATAACCACATAATGAGACCAAAAACTCCCCGAAGAACACAAAAAAATGGCTAAAAATGTTCTTTTGTTTTAATTTGTTTCTATGATGCAAAACTATAATCTCAGGTCACATTATTTTACTTTTTTTTATTTTTTATTAACCACAGTATCCTAGACCCGGAATGTCCAACGCCCAGACTAATCTGCGGCCCACGAAATTATTTTACTTATTACATGCATGGATGTTGGATGATTAAAAGAAAGCCTAAGTCACTACAAATACAGGTAACACCACATGCAACACAAAGCATCTGCATGGATATGGTGATGCAATTAAAGATTGTACACACATACTTTTCTATATATGAATGTACTCTGGGGAAAATGGATGTTCGACCAGGGGGCATGGGAGATTACTGTTGATGTAGAGGTGCCATGTTTAAGAGGGTTGAGCTTTTCGACCATAATGCAGAACCATCACAAAATCCTCAGCAGAGCTGCCCACAGTTGCCTTTTTTATTTCTGGTTTTGGAGCTGACTGCAGCGACAAATCTATCAAGTTGTGCAGCGGCAAGGTGGGAGGCACTGGCTGACCCTGCAATGTGATCTCCACCTGAGAGAAGCTGTAGTAATCAGCAAATTTGCCTATAATGTCTTAAAAGTAGCTGTTCATATATATCAACTATACTATTATTGTGGATCATGGTTTTGTGTTTTCAAATAGTTTTATTTTTTATTAACAGAATAATGTAGTTAGATAAGAACCATTCACTTTCAAACAAAATAGCAATCATGATGGCTCTTAATTATAATAATATCATTACCATACAAATTTTTTAAAAGAATAATATTTTCCAAAGCTTAATTAATTAAGTTTTTAAGTAACTACTCCAACAATGCCTATCAAGCATAATTATTAGTACCGTATCAGACATCAAATCGACATCAAATTGGTAAAGTCATCACTACACAGTTTACTTGGTTATTGGTTAAACCGTTCTTATAAAATTATATATATATATATATATTTTATTTATTTCATACGTTGTTCCTTAAATATATTTTATATGACAGAGTAAAACATAAAAATACAAATGGAGCAGCGGCTTATTTACTTCAAATTCATGCAGAGTGACGAACACCTGATTTTGGAATCAACTATATATACATATCTACTTGACTGATCATTTCTATCAAGGGCTATGGTCTTCTACTTTCTACGATGGTTAAATGAAGGTTGTATAGAGAATAGCCTTGCACAACACTAAAAATGCACTTTGATATTAAACCTTAGCCAATTGTAGCAAATGAAATTCCAACTACGGCAAATAGCGTAAATTGATCATCAACTATATACTGGAATAGATAACGCATTAGACAATATCATATAGACATCAGCGTATGCATAATTATTTTCGTAAGAATTGGTTAAGAAATATCATATAGACATCAGCGTGTGCATATTCATTTTCATAAGAATTGGTTAAGGAAACGTAAGGTACCTCAGCTTTGCTGTCAAGATCCAGCTTTTTCACAAGATACTTTTGAATGAACGAAACTGGTAGATTTGCATTCCTACGACAGGAACAAAAGGAAAACATGTCAATGGAAATAAAAATTTTTCTTGCAGAAAACTGAAAGAATCCCTCTGGTAACAGCTGTGGCAAAAGATGATGAATTGTCATTTCCAGTAGAGGAAAATTCCCAACAAACTGTTTCAAAGACAAGCATTAAATCCAAGTCAGAAAAAACCAATCAACCACATTCAGAAGCATATTATTCCAGACCCAACCAGAAGCATAGGTTATCAGCTTGCATCTTTCAAGTTGGTAGGGTATCAGGTCATTTCATTTTTTTCCTTCCAAACTATGGAGCAATCCTTACAATTTCCTTTGTAATTAAGACAATTAGAAGGCAATCAGGGATTCGTGTAATTGACAATCGAAGTTGACAACATGTGTAATTATTTGTGAAAAGAAAGAGAAACGAAAAGGCCTCACTAAATACAATATACAAAACTTTAGTCTTATGTATCTAGAAAAACTTGAAAAAGACAAAGCAAAAGGTGCAAAATAACAAGCCATAAATCTGATTATGATAGACATAATAGTTTATTATACAAAGATAACATTTTTTGTAAGACTATATGGCAATGTAATATGTCTACACAATTTACATAGTGAAGCATCAATACCATGACTTAACCAAAAATATCAAACAAAAGATATAAGAATTCTTCTGATGTTTCAAGTACAATATCATAGCAATGAAGTGCTCATTAAAACTAGAAACATGTTGCAAATATTCATGCTAAGAGTATGAGATTTTGTTTATCGAAAGTGGACATTGATAAGCAAATGTGTAATGGGTACAGCACTGCTGGTGGCAGTGCTGAAGGGACTTACGGTATCCTCAGGTAGCCGGATGGTGTCTGTGGCAAGGGTGCATCTCCTTCCCTAATATCATTAGCCACGAAACATACCATTAACATACATAAGAATATAAGATAATTACAAGATGTTAACTTTAATTATGCTTATGATTATAAATTGAGATAAAGTAGTAGAACCTAACTGGGCATCAGAAGCAATTAAGGATAGCCAAATTGGATTAACGCCTCTATGGCATGTAGTGCTTGCAGCATTAACAACAGCTTGTGGTGCAATATTTAGCCCTTCAGAGCCTGAAGCTCTTTTTTGTCGACCCCCACGAGTCTTTTTAGGTTTTACTGAACCTGATGGCACAGCATTTGATCCATCCTCATCATCATAAACTTTTGACTTATTAGCTCGTCCCTTAAATTTGGCTTTGTTCATATTTCCCGTATCTTCATTGACGTTGGACAGTGCTGATTTCGCCACAGATCCTTGCACTGTATACTTGGTAGACTTTGTTATACCTGCAGCTTCCACAAGGCAATTTAAGGGTTTCCACAGATCAGTCATCCCTTCCAGTGGCTCAACAGGGTCCTCTACACCTTTGCGAGGCAAGTTTTGTTTAGAGGACTCACCGGCAGAGGAATTCTGCAGCATTACAATGGTAATCATGCACAAATTGTTATCTAAAGTAAAAGCATAATTATAAGAATGAAAATAGCAGCTTTTCCTTATTAATGAAACAAATTATTCTTTATAAGCACAAAAAAAGAAACTCTGTAAACTTCTTACCAGCTTTTTATTTTTTATAATCTTGCTTAGAGTCACAGGACGGTTTGATCTCTCAGGACTGCCTTCCTGTTTCTTAATTGGCTCCTCAATGGATAAAGTGGATCCTCGCGAAGCAGGGCACTTTCTTGCAGTAGGTTTTCTTCTTCCAGTCATAACAGTCTTGTTTGACAGTTTAGTTGGGCTAACCAAGGAAGAGAGAGACCTCTCCTTTCTTCTGGCAGGCAATGGAGCAGAGGGCACAACTTCAGGTTCCTTGGACTCTACTGTAGCAGGCAATGGATTAGAGGAGCCAGCTTCTGTTTCCCTAGACTCTCTTCTTCCCAAGGAACCAAAGATATTTGTCCTAAGATATTGCCAATTATGGTCCTCCCTGCAGGTAAGTTAAAAGCAGAGGAGATTTTTGTGTTTCTTGATTTTGCTTTAAATTCAGTAATGGAGAATTGAACACAAATTCACATAGCGACGTATCAAGATATTGAGCTTGAGCAACTTGGCTCGGTAATATTTTCCATGATCCTTCACATCTTACGTAGAACCACAAGCAATACACAAAAGAAAGAATAAGGACGGGAGAGTTATATATAGCTTCAATATTTCAATCGAATCCTTATTAATATTTTACAGAAAAGGTGCATAAGCCTAAGAAAAATATCACTAGTTTGTGAAAGCAGACCATATTATGTCATAAAGCCCAATTAAAGTAGCTGATACAAGCAAGTAACTACAATACTTCAAACATTTTGAACACCATACAACCAAAACTCCACTGGCCCAAAAAATAAATGCTTCTCCGCATTAAAGAGTGGTCATCTTCTACACATGTTCTATAAGGATTAAATTTAGTAACAATTTCTGGTCTCTTGATCAAGAATATGTCATTTCAAATTCAAGAATCACAACTTAACTCGCCAATATTCTGTTAATGACTTACACGAACATGTCAAAAAAAAAAAACACAAGCTTCAAAAATACTGCAGGATTGAGCTTAATAGTGAAAAGGCAGCTTATTCTAGATATCTCCCTACTACCTAGCCAAGGTCCAGGAGTCCTCATGTTCTCATTTCACTGGATCTAAATTAATTTACCTTGGTTGAAGAATTTTTCACAAGGGTTAAAGAGGTAATAGTGGAACTAAAAGTCGTTTCTTGCCTCTATCATATTGCATTTTAGTATTTTAATAGCTGCTATAATTTATGATTGTGGATCATGACAAGTGCAAAATAACAATTTTCCAACCCTGTGTTTTCACACAAACACATTTTGGAATACCATTTCAAACTATCTCTCCTCCATTAAATGAAAAACTCTACGAACTATCGTGGCTATCCAAACATCACATCATTGTCAAACAAAGAGTTGGATAAAAAATTAACTCTACCCTTGGCCGAGAGGTTCTTGGAGATGAGGCCATTCAAAACCCAACTCTAATACCATAGGTTATTGGGTCTAACTTAATCTTGAAAACCGACTGGGTAAGGGTTGTCCAAGAACGTATATGGATGTCATAGCTTTCGTGTTCAGGCATGCGGGACTTCGCTCACACAATCAATTAATTATATATATTTCACACATACTCAAATCCATGTTAATTGTCATTGCTCTTCTAAATGTGGAAATGGCATGCAGTTCTTTGAGAACAGCTATGAAATATCTGCATCATATTTCTATGACTACACCTTATACACTTGTGAGAAAATTATATCTAGATTTCAGAAAGACCACTATGTGAATAAGCAGATGGTCAATGTCTCAAAGTTCAAAAACAAGAGTAACAAAAACATCAGATACCTGAGCTTCTCCAACGGAGCACAACCTAGATATGCATGGCATTCTGGACAACTATCCAACTCCTCTTCTGCTATCTTTTTATATATGCACTTCTTGCAAACTGTTTTCAAAATAAATAAATAAATAAGTATTAGATATTAGTACTTCCATTGCAATAAAAAGCCATGCTCATATATTCGTGTTACTGAACTTGCACTATCTACCACGTGAGGGGGAAAAACCGTCAGATAACTAGGAAAAACATAAGAAACTTTTGGAGATTTAACAAATACTTGCATGTCATCCATCATCTGTGAAAAGTGAAAACTGACCAACCCAATAAGTTCCTCACAAACACACCGGCATGCAACCATGCAGTAGCTTCTAGGGAAACCCTAAGGGTTGCATTGAAGTTGTCACAATGTATATATGCATTCTCATGCCCAAGCAGTATATAATCCTAGAAAAAGCTATTCTTTCAGAAAATACGTATAAAAAATTTCACTAAAATAATGGGGCGATAGAACTTTTATAAGGGTAATGCTATGCAAATAGAAAATTCATACAAAATTTATTACTAGAATGATGTAGTTGGATAAGAGTCATTTACACTAAAACAAAATACCAATCTTTTATTTTATTTTTTTTGGTAGGTAAGAATTTTATTACCAAAAAAAAAAAATTATTACAAAGAAGATTAGGACACAACCCTATGGGCATTCGAACACTAAAAAAGAAGATGAGATACCAAGATACTAATCCAAACCTAGCCTAATGGCACTGCCACATCATTTTAGTACGATTTTTTGTATAAATTTTTTTGAAAAAATAGAATTTTTCTTGACGAAATCACCTATTACAATGGCTCTTGATTACAAAAAATCGGACCACAATGATGTATAGAAAATCAGACCACAATGATGTATTAAAAAGTGAAAGACTCTCATTTAATTATATCGTTTTTTGTATAAAACTTTTGATTGTATAGCGTTACCAAGGTAACATTTTGGTCCTCTCTACGTAGTCGAATGAAGCTCACCTCAAGACTTCCATATATAAAACACCCAAAACGAGCTCAAGTTTATGGCATATACATGCAAAGCAATTAGCCGTCATATCCTTTCACATACATCGTTTTGACACAACTAGCAACCAAAATTCTTAAAATTCTCTCTCGATTATCTCAATCTATATAGCTACTATCGCTATCTGGCAAGTTCAACTCTATCGTTGCTTACAAATGAGAGAGCCAAAATAACGAGAGGACAGTAATCTAGAATTAATCTATTCCTATATCTAGGTAAGAATCAACGATGGATCAATCGTGTAACACCTACCAAGACAAAAATAGGGCAAACTGAAACATACCCAGATCATAAAAATGCAAAATAGACAAGACCCGGATCACAAAACCACAAATTTAGCAGTACCCATACCACAGAAAAGCTAGAAAACGATAAAATTCAAACGGAAAGGTTGATGTGATAACGTAAACTGAGAGTAAGCCTGTTCACAAAATTTAGAAGTAAAGTGAATTGAGATGATGATCAGAACAAGTGCAAGAAAAGAACACAGAGAGAGAGAGAGAGAGAGAGAGAGAGAGAGAGAGAGAGAGAGAGAGAGAGAGAGATGAACCGTGAGGGCTTACATGTGTCAAAACATTCGGTGATGGTGGTGGCATTTTTGAAGAGTTTCTTGCAGATGGGACATATCATGCATGATGCGATACTCTGGCTCTGAAGTGAAACCTTCTGTTTGTTGCTGGTCATCATCAACAACTCTCTCTCTCTCTCTCTCTCTCTCTCTCTCAGACACCGACAGTGACAGCTTCTAACGGACGTACCCCCATATGAGATTGCATGCTACCCAATTAAACCCCCAAGAAAATCTTGAGATTTTCCTTCATTCCTCAAGAGAAAACATGAAAATCACTGAGCAAATTACCCACCCAGATGACCCAAAACCAGACAAGAAGAAAGAAAAAGAATCTCTAAACCCCCTGCCCTCTCTATGGATACATCTTTCTTTCTCTCTCTACATAGATCGATCTAGAGAGAGCAATCGGTTTCGAAGTGCGATTCCTAGATAGGTTGGATTATTCGAAGAGAAGCGACGTGGGTTTTGTTGGATTTGGACAATGGAGGCTTGTGGATGACGATGACAGTGTGATGATCTGTTCGAGGCTCTTTCTCACCATTGAGCTTTGTTACGAGCGAGACAGAGTTCGACTATATACACATATATTAGCGAATGGCAGGGGACTAAAATACGCTGGTAGTACTTCGGTGTTAAACTGCGCACCTGGTTGACAAGAGTCCTCTGCTCTTTCTCGTGTCACGTATGCAAGCGAGTGCGTTTCTCGGGGTTTCCAGCGCACACGGTGAGGTTGAGGCAAAGGTTAGCCGTGCGCCCCTGGCGTACTTTAGAGAAGAGTTCGCAGCGACGAGGTGCAATTTGTGCTAAAAAGAAATGAAAAATAAAAAAAACAAAAAAAAAGTACTACCGCTATGCATGTATTTCTGTGTACCATTTATTACTTAATTGGCCCCATTTAAAGTTAAAATTAGAAAGGCAGTCCCACGGTTTGTATCTAAGATTTGTCCGAAATGGAGAATATTAACTAGTCAAGACAACGAGATTATGCAAGTGAAAGTCTTGTTTATTGTGCTTAGCGAGTGTATTTCTAAGGAATTTTCACTGTTAGGTGAGGTTAAAGAACAAGAGTAGCTAGGCACTCCTAAAATATTTTAGGGAAGAGCATTGGGTGTCATAGAATTTGTGTCAAGAGAAATGAAAATAAACTTGTTTTACAAGTGTTTTTGAACACGGTAGCCATTGTGATGCATAATTTACCAATTAATTGGGTCCCTCGTAAAGTTGAATTCAGAGCAGTCATCACATGATACAACGTTTGTATTAAAAATTTGTTCAAATGAAAATCTCAACTAATCAAGACGGTGAGATTATATCAAGTGAGAAGTCTTGTTTCTTATGCGTGACAAGTGCGTTTCTCGAGACTTTTCGCCGTAAAGGTGAGATTTGAATATAGGTCGAAAGATATTTGCCCAGGCATATTTTAGCAAAGAATGCACAGGGATGACTTGGTGTACGATAAATAAAATAAATAAGAAAAACTCACCCGACACTTGTTTTTGCATATGACAACTATTTTGATGTACTAATTTATCAGTTAATTGACACCCTCATAAATTTGAATTCATAATAGCCATCACATGGTTTGACGTTCATATTGAAAATTTGTTAAAAATCAAGAATCTCAACTAGTCAAGGCAATGAGATTATGTCAAGCGAGAAGTCTTGTTTGTCGTGCTTAATTAATAAATTTCTTAAGGGTTTTCACCGCACAACTAAGGCACAAGAATAACTATGCGTTCTTTGTGTATTTTAGAAAAGAACACACTGAGGATAAGGTGATGTCACATAGAATTTATGTCAAAAGATAAATAGAAAAAAAAACCGTCCTACACATGTTTTTGCATACGGCAGGTATTTTGATGCATTAATTTACTAGCTAATTGGCACCCTCGCCCAAACATTTTGAATAAAATCGACGTTTCCCTCCATATAAAGTTGAATTCAAAATAGCCGTCACATAGTGGATGGTAGTATTGAAATTTTGTTAGAAAGTATAGAAATTTTGTTAGAAATCAAGAATCTCGACTAGTCAAGGCAATGTGATTATCCAAATGAGAAGTCTTGTTTTTTCTTAACAAAATAGTTTCTTAAGAGTTGTTGCCGTACAAGTGAGGTTAAAGTACAGGAGTAGCTATGCGTCTGTGATGTATTTTAGCAAAGAGTGCGCAAAGGATGAGGTGATCGCTGTCACATGGAATTGATGTCAAAACAAAAATGGCAAAAAAAAAAAAAAACTGTTCTATACATGTTTCTGCATACGCCGCCCATTGTAATGCATTAATTTACCAATTAACATATTAAGACCGCGTAAATCTGAATTTGCCGTCACATGATGCACAGTTCTATCGAAAATTCGTCTAGTCAAGGTAATGAATCTATGCCAATTGAGAAGTGTGGTCCACATCAAATGCGGATCCGACAAAGTGAATTTTTCTAAAATAACGGAACCGATGCAATCACTTGCCATATTGGACATATTATGATAATGTAATATCTTTGTATATTTACTACCTATAAATCATGCGTAATGTGTTTGTAATGTAAAATTTTGGTACATGCACCACCTTACAAAACGCAAGTGCCAAGCACGGGAGCACTGGGAGTGAGAACTGAATGTGAGATTGCAGGGAAATTCAATTTTCACTCTAGAGTTAATTAACTCAACTACAAATCATCTAGTTACCACATTATGTATCAATTGGCATTAGATGCATGTGGATTACACATTTTAAGAACACCATGATATGCTAAATTGTGGTAATCATTCAAATGCTATTCACTTTTTGAAAAGATAACCGCCTACTTATGAGACACTTCATAAATAGTTTAAACTATATTTGAATTGACTCTGAAGCTTCGAATCATACTACTAATTAAGCTGTCACGACTTATAACCCAGCCTATACGGATTAGGGTACATAATCGGCCAGTAGCAAGGCTATCCGAGGCTGCATTACATTAAACCGGTTGATCACCCGTGCATACTCATTTAAAATTTGCGGAATAGAAACTTTTATAACTTAAAATATAAACCGTGTCATTCATGATAGAGCTGTGCCTAATCCAAATCATAATATACATAAGGACCTAATCAAGGTCCACTAAATGTTATAGCATTATATCATTACAAAACATTAGGTCCAGCCCTTAAACATAATACAAAACATAGGCCCGTAGGCAGTAGCTCAAAATCCACATATGGCCTCGCTCTAGGGCCTCCCGGATTGGCTACATGAAAATCATTTGAAAACACGTAAGCTAATGCTTAGTGAATAACAATGATGCATGAGCGAGAAAATATCATGGACTAGCATTTATTGGACGTACAAGGATAGATAATCATTTATGCATAAGCAATGAGCTTTTGAACCTTTAAAGCGTAGACTTGGAACTCATAGATAACGTAACCATCATTTGAAACGTTTAACATTTCAAAACGTAGTATCATGAGAAGAGATGCAACATAACATTATTCTTGAGATAACATTTCATATCTTGTCGTAAAACATGTGAACATATCATAGTTATCAGTTCAAAACATAAGTGTGCTACAACTCGACATGTGAGCTAGGCTCCTTAGTAACTATGTAGGTCACACTAAGGCTCTTTAGGCTAGGGACGTCTCCCAACATAGATAGTTTATTTCATGTCCCCTATCATAGGACTAGATAGTTTATTTCATGTCCCCTATCATAAGACTAGATAGTTTATTTCACGTCCCCTATCGTAGGACTATCGGGCTAGATTAAAGTCTCGCCACGAGAAGACCCGAGTTGGCACCATACATTGGAAATTTAGCATCTCTTTCGTTTAAACATTATAGTCTATGATTTTCATTCATAACATAAGTACAGCTTACATGCATTTCCAGGTATGATATTTATACTTGAACATAAACATTGATGCATTGAAAATATATGGAAAACATTGCATGATATGTAGGTGAATTTAAAACATTTGAAAATTTATAGAGTTTTACTCATGGCATATCGTTACTCACCTCTCTCCGATAGGATGGGTGGTAGACAAGGTGTTCCTACACAAAATGCACATAGAAGTATGGAAATATCAATACAAGACCCCAAAGCAAAGTAATCACGTAAAACGAGAATATAAGGTTGAGGTTTGAACATGAAAGCCGGAATATCGACTCCTTTATTGCGTCCCAACCACCTCTCAAGGAAGATTTCACACTCTAACTTAGTTCCATTTGAAAATAGGTTTAGAGGGCTTTAATTTGATAGTTCATAGGCTAAAAACACATTTCGGATGAAGAAGTTATGCCATATAGAAAATGAGTTAAAAGTTTGGAAAAAGAATGTTACTGGCAGAATTTTGGGTCAACTTCAAAAGTTAATATCTCTCAACCACAATGAATTAGAGTACAAAATTTATATGGATATAAAGATCTATGAGTCTACTATCCAATACTTCAAACGGTACATCAATCCGAGTTTTCTAGAGAAAGTTATGCCCGTTTTACGAAACAGTGTCTGAGCTGGAAAGTGAAACCGGGGGCTGGACGAAGGTGTCAGCTCCAGAACCAAAGGAGTCGCCTCCTAAGTTGAAGAAACAAATCTGGAAGTTATCTGGGCAAAAGTGTCGCCTTCAGAGACTAAAGAGTCGCCTCCCAAACTAAATGAATAAATCTGGGAGTTCACTGGGATAATGAGTCGCCTCCAAAAACCAAGGAGTTCACTCCAAAGCTAAAGGAATAATTCTGGGAGTTTACCGGGACAAGGAGTCACCTTCACAAAATGAGGAGTCCACTCCAAAGCTAAATACCCAAATTTTACCCGAAAATCTCCAAACCTCACTCAAATCAAAACCAAACTTCATCAAAACTCTCACAAACCCTTCCAATGCTTCTAGGGTCTAAAGATTGACCCAAGAAGGCCACAATAACACAGAATCAACCACTTTAAACAAGAAAATCGAAGGGATCTAGGGTTTTAGGAACCCAAGCCTTAACTTGCATAAGTTGGGGATTTCACATCCCAATCCCTCAACTCTTTGAATGGGGCTATCAACAACACACCACACAAAGATAGATACATACACATATACCATTAGAGAGGAAGATTGAACCGTACCTTTCTTCAAGTTTGGTTAAGTCTTCTATTGCTTCAAGCTCTTCCTCAAGCTTCCTCCTCCTCTTTCTCTTCTCCTCTTCTCCCTCTCTTCCTTCTCAATCAGCTGAGCATAAGTGAGCTGTGTGTGCACTTATGTGTATAAAAGATGTTACACACGGGAATAATCCCATGTGTCTCACCCAAAGGCTTAAGTTACACCAAGGCTCTCATTGGTCAATTTTGGCCCAAAACAAGAAATAATTAACATCAAACATTATATATACTAGAGATTCTCATTAATAGAAATAAATAGAAGTTCGGGATATCACATAAGACCCCTTTGTCCCTTCAGTACTCAATTCGTAAGATGCATAGTTATTACTTTTAGACGTTAAGGCAAGGTTAGCTGTATACCCCTGGCATATTTTAGCGAATAGCGACCAAGAGATGAGATGGTGTCACATGAAATTCGTATAAAAATGAAAATGAAAAAAAAAATTTTAAGTACTATCGTCCTACGGCTGTTTTTGCATATCATGGTAGCCACTTGTTGTGACATTGGTACGAAAAATTTGTTTAAAATGGAAAAGCTTTACTAGTCAAGGCAGTGAGAGTGTTTTTTTTTTATTTTTTATAACAAGGTAGTATCCTGTAGTAGCTCACATTGGATCCACTCATGTGGTATAAATCTTAGACCCATAAGCCTTCTACTGTTACCCATGGCTCGGGTGAATTTAGACATTGTGCTAAATGCCCTGTAAACGTGTAAGAGTTAGAACTTGACACCCGAGAGTTATTCTCTCAAGTCCTAATCATTCCACTCACTGCCGCAGATTCAAGGCAATGAGAGTATGCAAAGTAAGAAATGTGGTGCATGCACATGTGAGTCCCACGAGGAGATTTTTTTTTTTTTTTTAAATTAAGGAACTACTCCAATCACTTTCCATATATTAGGCACGTAGTTATGATGTAATATCTGTATATGTGATTATGTGCACTACCTTATAAGACACACAGAATGGCTTTGTAACGTAAAATTTGGGTACGTGTAGGCCTGTTAATGGCCTAGGTCTGGTACGGATCCAATTAGACATGGATCCGATACAATAAGAAACAATCCAAACTCGATTCAGACTATAATCTATTATATCTGGTCATCTCATGCGAGGAGTGGACATTGAATAGGTGATTATACTTTAAAAAGTACAATTGAGATCCCTAATTACAAGATAATATTAGTTATTATTTGTGTATTATTTATCATTTTAATATAAATATAGTATTTTTTATATTTTTGTGTCGTATGTAGATTTAAAATTAAAACGAGCAAAATAAAGTTAACATGCATGTATATATTTATTCAAATGTTAAGTTGATATAATATATACATACTATTATATATATGTGTGTGTGTGTTAGTGAATGTATATTATATTTTTATATGTGTTAGTGGATGTAAATTTATATTTTATATCTATGTAATAAAACACAACATATTTTGAAAATGTCTCAGAGATACATTGTATCCAACAGTGCAAAATAAATCTTAAGCTACAATCTAGGGCTCAGATCAATTCCAGAACCTCTTACCTTTTAAAAATGGCACCCAAAAACATTGCTTTTTATATCTCCCAAAAAGAGCCGTTGGCATCATTAGTCTCGAGCGTGTGACAACATTAAATGGAACCATAATTCTCTCTCTTCTTTGATGAATGAGATGTGATTTATGAGGGCCACACCTTTTCCTCATCTTTCTCTCTCTAGGCCACGCCACACCACCCATGACAGTGGAAACGAACACCATGACTGAAACCTGATCTTCTCCCTGAGTTCGCCCATAGAAAACTAATGAAGGGGGAAACCACAATAGGAGAAAAATAGAGCTTTCTCGAGAGACCACGACCACCATCCCATCATGGCCACAATCAGTGTACCCCCGTGAATCACCTTGTTGCCATTTCCATCAACAAACCTACTTATTTGAGCCATCATGACAACCGTAGTGAAGACCCTCTAAACTGAATCACCACCTCCACCACCATCTCCGGTGGTGGAAACACGAGAGCCCTTTTTGCATTTGGTTTAAGCAATTGAAGGTTGGGACTAAGGTTTTCAGCTTCTTTTTGTGTTTTTTTAATACGAGAGCCCTGTATTTATATGTATTTGATTTATGGTTTGGGTTCTGCTATTGACGATTTGCTAATTTGTTCCAAGATCTGGGTGTTTAGTTTTCTTTACCGTAAATAGAGAACAAGCATGCAGTTGCTTGAGCAGTAATTTTTTTTGACTCTCTTAGCCCCTGCTTCTCTCCCTCTATCTCTTAATGAACTTTGTTCATTTTTTTTTTGTTTGGCAGGAAAGGAAAGGAGCATTGTCAACATGTTTGTTTGCCGGCATTGTAGAAGTCCTATTTCAGTTTCTTAATTTTTTGGGTTTTTTATACAAAAACCCTGTCATTAACATTTTGTAATGTTTGATTTGAACGTTTCATGCATATCCCTCAGATTGGTAGGTCCTTACTATAGATTCTTTGCTTTTGAACTATTTTTGTCATGTATCGATGTGAAAAAAAATGGGTTGTTTTGTTTTAGTAGAATATTTCCCATTCAGCCAAATTGTCCTCTTTCTTCTCACAGTTTTATCTACAATTTTTTCTCATTTTCATTTGAAATGCACAATCTGAAATGAGGGAATTGAGTTCAAATCAGTGACATGGGTTAGTGGTTTTTTGCTCTTAACGTGATTAGTTATTTGGGATTTTGCTCTAAAAGTATTTGATGATCTGGGTTTTGCGCTGAATTTTTTTTTGTCTTGAACCCTATTGCATAGGGAGAATTAGAGATGAACCTGAAATGTTGGAGTGTATGTATTGATTTGATTGGTATTTTTGCTTGAACCTTAAACCTTGAATTAGATATGAACGTTAAATTATTAGTATTTTTGCTTAAAGAAATGCCGAGCATGCATGAACTTTGATCCGGCTGATTAGGACTTGGAGTTGTATGTGAAAATTTAAGTACTATGGAAATTGATTTGATTTGTTGCTGATATGGGGTTGATGCAGGAATGATTTGTTGATGTATTCTCTTATGCTTTGGTACTTTGTTTGCATTTGAAGGGGTTGAATTTATAGGTTCCAGAGCATTAAAATTTATTCATTTGGATGGGAATGAACATCTATTCCGGAGAGCTCCTCCACGTCAAACAGGTCCATTTTGATGTTTTTGTATTAGTTTTTTTAAATGCTTTTGGTACTGATGAGTAGCAACTACTAACAGAGCAGCAAAAAAACAAAAAGATTTGTCGCAAAGGAAGTAAGCACTTTGCTGAAATTATTTTGTCTTTTACCACATTTTTTTCCTTTTTTTCATGATAAATTAAACTTAACAATGTAGAAATCCCCTCCAAAGTGATTTAACAATGAGATTTTTGTTATTAAAAATTATTTTGATTGACGTTTTGTTTTAAAATGAAAGACCCTAATTTAACTACATCATTTTGTACAACAACTATGTGTAATTCACAAAGCATCAGGTATTAGTTTTTCACCAAACATGTTCTATGATTTCCATCTTTTTCATTTCTATGTTTTTTTTCCCTCATTTTCTTAGGCTTTTCTGATAACTCTGTGATTCTAAATGGAGAAATTATTAAACCCTTTAAGCCCACACAACATTATTGCTCGACCTGATTCAGATTTGGCCTCACATAACCTAATTCACACAACTTGAATGGGCCTTTTGGCTTGAAATTTGAGTTAGGTAGCTAGGCTATGTACAGCCTTTTCAGCTCAAAGGTTTTGGTTTTGAAGTACTATAGATATAGTTAATTGAATGATTTATATCTTTATAGTTTGTGTTGGGATATAAGCATGTGATTTACCAAATTTGTAGTGTTCCTGTTTTTTCTACATCGCAATATTGTTTTGCGGGTTAACTTTATTCAGCCATTTTATTGCTTTGATAGGTTACCAATTGTGATGATAGCAGAATACGCATATTGTCCAAATCTCGCCATTATTGATATGATAGGCTCTGTTCACAAGGTAAGTAATAGAGAGAAGATATGATGAAGAATGGTCCACAACATCTATAAAAAAATTGGTGACCTATTAAGGCTGATCCAGAATATCAGTCTTATCCTATTCTATGAGTAAAAACCAGTTACATTTATTTAACTAATTTAGGACTTTGAACCCTTCAAAATTATTTGGCTATTACATTTATGGCTTTCATATTCAAAATCACAAACTCAGATTATTTCATTTTAACATTTTCATTGCTGAATGGTTTTAGATTTGTTTATTTTCCCTTGAATGTAGATTCTATATACTATGACTGGGTATAATATCAATACCATGGAACAATAATTTTTAATTGTTTTCTTTGCTACATGTAGCTTGGCAAATGGAGAAACCATGTCAAATAATGTCATATATAGATGCCGGGGCTTGGTTTGAGTACTGGAACCCCTGGTGTGACCCTTAACAACTGGGGGCAAGAGGTCCATTTGAATTGAGATTGGGTTATTAGATTGCAAACAAAGCTTAGGGATTATATTATAATCCAGTTCCTTCATTTTTCAAAATTTTTTTTTTAAATTATGCAATGAATTGTATATTGGCCATCCTGTAAGAGGTAGGTAAGTTGGACTTGTGCTTTTTAGGTTAGGTCATACAAAAAAAATTGTATTTTTCAGCATTGAATTTCTTGGAATTGAAGTTTTCTTTCATTTTATGTATATTTGATTGTGTGTTTTTGGTATTTTAATTGGCCCCTTAAATGCTCAGTTTAAATTCATTAACTTTTTATATGGCTAAAAATTGATGATTTGGGTTTGGCTGCAATACTTGGGATGCCAATTATTGTGTGAGAGAGGAAAATGTGGTGTGAGTGAGAAGTTGATGGTGCACCTAAGTATTTGTTGTGTGGTAAAGTGAAAGTGGAATGATGGTGTAACTGGTTCAGATATAGAAATTCAGTTTAATTTGTTATTATTTGCAAAATTTGTTGGGAGTGCCGGAGGCACGGGTTACAACTAATATATATATATTAGTGGTATAATATATTATTTATGTACATATGTGTGTGTATTCGTGTGTGTGCACGCAGGTGACCCACGTAATTAATGACAAGTGAATTAGATTGAATTAAATAAATGAAAGCAAAGTGCATGAATAATGAAAAGAAAGAAAGCAAAGTAGAATGCATGATGAAAAGTACAAAGGAGTGGCCATTGTCGACCAAAGAGAATTTATTAAAATGAAAAAAAGAAGAAGAAATAAATAAAGCGAAGTTCACCTACTTGGCCAAATGCCTATAAATTGAGATCATCCGGAAAAGAAGAGGAGAGCTCGAGAGCTAATCCAAAGGAAAAGGCCACCATTGCTTTAGTTTTCTGTTTTAGGTGTAAATTTTTATTTAATTTGTTAGCGTTTTTTAATCAGCTTTCAGTCTTTTTTTTATCATTATTTTGCTATAATAAATTCTTTTATTTATAAAGTTATTTTTTCACGCCGAGTCTTTTCTATATCATGAGTGGCTAGTTTTATTTATAAAAATCATTTGAAAATCTTGGAATATCAACTGAGGTAATTAGGTCTTCATTATTTTATTTTTAAATTCTTGATAATTAAATTCTAGATCTTTGAGAAAATTTAGATTCTTGACTGAGTTTGGTAATTTTTATATACAAATCTTAGTTTGGTTTAGTTTTGTACAAATCGATGGTATTAATCTATAATTTTAATTTTGCTATTTTAGATTTAATTATTATTGAAATTATATTTTTATCCCTAAATTTTTCAAATCAAAGGCTCAAGACGAAGTCAATGATTTGAGTTATAAAACCTAGATTAATATTTCGGATGAATCGGGTGGTCCGATCAATTAGATCTAAGACCGTTTTTGTTATTCAAAGTCTAGTTCCATAATCATTAAACCTTTCAAAACAAACATTTTTTTTCTTTTGATTACTATTTTTCTGCACCAACTGTCCAAATATCAACGGTACTATTCTTGATGGAATTCAAACAAGTTGGCTTAGGTTCCAACTAAAGCCATTGCAATATTACAGTATTTAGCACAACTTAGTCAGTATCTAATCTTTTGTCGTAGGTGAATTTATATTTTACCGTGAGTGAATTTTTAGCTCCAACTTTGCATGTTTTGTTAACCGTTCTCTGTGAATTCGATCTTGACTTATCGAGTTATTACTGCATCACAATCGCACACTGGCAAATTTCAATCACATTATTACTGCATTAACAAGTCGAGCCTAAACAAAAAAAAAATTTCATCTGACCTAAAATCAAATCTCAAACCCGCCCAATTAAAAGAATTGCATTCACAAGCCTGTTCAAGCCGATCCATTTAACATAAATTTGTTTACTATATATAAATTTTTTTCTATAAATAATATTAAATATTATAAAATTTAATTATATATACATATAAATGATATTAAAATGTAAAAATATGTCATTTTAAAAAAATTTTAAACCTGCTTATTAAACTAATCGAGCCTAAAATAATTCTGAAATCCTCTAATTTATGGTCAAGCATATCGAGCTCTCGGCCCATAATCACTCCTATCTCAGGCTGTATCGCACGTGCACCACCTTATAAAATGAACCTACCAAGCACATGCACCCTAATAAGAGTGAGAGATGACTTTGAGGCTGTTAGGAAGTTTATATTTTTCACCTTAAGTTTAATTGACTCAACTGTTAAGCGTCTAATTGTCGCATGATTTATTTATAGGCATTAGTTGTGGATTACACTCTTTAAGGACATGACGATATGTTAACCATCAATACTAGACAAATTAGGGTAATCATTCAAATTCTATGCAAAATCAAACACATAATATTTTGTATATCTTTTGTTATATCATATATTCTTCATTTTTAAGTATTTTAATATATTTTGAACATTTTATTCATCCATTTTTGGTTACTTTTTTTTATTTAACAATATTGTTAATATTTTTGATAACTCAACCGGTATATTTTCGTCCAATATTTTGAAGTATAATTAGGGAAATATATATATATATATATATATTTATATTTTACCTATTCAAATGTTTTAAAATTTAAGCTTATACCTATAAAAATTGGGAATTTTTTTTAAAACATTGTAATTCAAACTTTTAATGTTTCAATATTTCAAATATCTGATTTGGCCATAAATTTGTGAATTCATATAGTGTTTGAGTTGAAAAAAAGTTTTTTTTTTTTTTTTTTGAGAAACTATAGGGAAACCTAGCATGCTAAGTCTTCCATAATAACATGGAGATATATAATATACAAAATAATGGAGGCAAAATTTGTTAGCCTAAAGATGCAGCCCAAGAAGGTGGTGAATTGGATTTTCAAAATTAATCACATACAAATACAATTAAAAGCTAATTAATCAATAAAACAGTAAATCAAAGATGTATCAATCAAACAAGCAAGCAATATTGTGCAAGGAAGAAAAACAGAGCAAGAGATGAGCACTAGATTTACCGAGATTTAGCCACAACATGTGACCTACGTCCTTACTCTCAAAATTTTCTTAAAAACCTTTTACTATACAAAAACTCATTTACACAGCAGGTGCTAGTTGTTCAAGTACCCAACTCACATTGTACAAGAGTTATTCCCTAACTCTCAGACTTTCCAAGTAATTCTGTCTAAGTTTTACTCAAACTTATAAGTATTTTTTATAAGAATACTCAAATTCACAGGTATACAAACCCTCCCAAGTAAAATAGATGAAGTTTATACAATGGGTAACTCTCAACAAGAGTATATAAGCAAGTTCAAGCTTAGTTAATGCCCAAAAACTCTTAAAAAGAATGTTTTTCTATTCAGATTAGGAATTTCAACTTTCAATTAGTAGTATTACAGTTATTCTTGGATTCTCATGTATAAATGCTGTGGAGATATTATATTTATAGTCTTGCATTGATTCTAGCCATTGGTGGTGGTTGGAAGTGCATTTAATGCAAGATCGATCAAACAGCTCTTTTGCTGAAGGAGTCAACTCTTTTTGTTCTGTAGTCAGCTTCCTCAACCCTCTATCCAAATGTATTGACTCTTTTCTTGAAAGAGTTGACTCTTTTTATGTTTTGACAGACTTCACCAAGGCACTGTCTGAATGAGTCAACTCTTGAAGAATAAGGAATTGACTCTTTTTGGACCTTTGTTAAGACTTTGTATTCTGGACCAATGTGTTGACTCCTACACTGCAGGAGTTGACCCTTTTTAGCAGAGTCCTTTTGTTCAACGCTACTGTCTGAATGTATCGACTCTTGGGAACCATAAGTCGACTCTTTTAGCTCAGCTTCTTAACCTTTTCAAGACTTCTTCAATCTTCTTCAATGTCTTCGAGCACATCAAATATCATCCAACTAAAGCTTCTAAAGCTTGAAAGGATTTCTCCAATACATGTTGAATTTCAAGAACAAATTCAATATTTTCAAGATAGAATCATTCTAATTTGATTGGTTTTAGGGCTCTTCAATCAATATAGTTTTTTTCATACATTCAAGACTTTAACACAATCTTCAATGGGGCTTTCAAGTCTTATAATTTTCTTTCAACTGGTCTTCATTACCTTTGACTATCTTCAATCTCTTCGAGATAAGATTATTAACATAAATTTGTTGAATGTGTCAACCAATCATGCTCACCAATTTGCAATCTTTCTTGACAAGTTTTTCAACACACAAATTCTTTAATATATTCAAAGTGTCAAGTTTCAAGTCATAGTCTAATTGAAATTAAGACATAATATAATCTGTATACTAAGTAAAGTCAATATTATATCACTAAATTATATTTTATAATCATCAAAATCAAAGTATGGAACCAACAAAATTGAGCATTAGTAATGAGTCTAATGACTTAGTATGATTGTGACTTAATGGTCGGCATAGTAATGAATCTAATGACTCATTGTTGTTGGCATGAATAAGTATAGTTATTGGTTCTTTTCTAGCATAACCAAAGGAAAGGAATTTAAGTTGGAGTTTTCAAATAAAATTTTATAGATGCATGGATTTGTTTTGGTGTTGCGACATTAATTGGAATTTCATTTTTTTTTTCCAGCATCCTTAGTCTAATTCACTTGCAATTTTGAATTCCTTAATTTCACAACACTGCTTGGGCGACATTGGCTTCCATGCCAAACAAACAAGAAAAAAGTTCTATGTACAATTATGAATACTGAAAATTTGTAAAACTTCAATGGCAGAATTGTAAAAGGACATGCCTTGGCTCATATGCTTCTTGTTTAGTACTAAACAAAATAGCCTCTAGGCATACATGTGCAGATTACGTTCATGTCAAACACACACACACACACACACACACACACACGAAGAGAGAGAGAGAGAGAGAGAGTACCCATTATGCATTGAAATTTAGATGAGTTTGAACTCTCCTCTCTCTTCATTCTTCGTACATCTTTCTACTTTTTTCTTCTTCTCGCAATGATTTTGTTATCACCTAAAAAGAAAAAAAATTCAACCAAGGGATGAGATGATATTCGCATTAAAATAGTGTGAAAAGAAATAGAAATCTTGGCCAGGAAGATTGTACTGAATGAGAAGTGTAGTCATCATCACATTTGGGACAAACAACTTGAAAGTTTGATTTTTACCGTATATTAGTTGACAATCTATGTTTTGATTTGCCTAAGTATCATCTAATTCTAAAGCTGCATATTAATTGGCACTAGTGGGCATTGCTTACCATGAAAGAAAGCTGCTTCATTAGGCAATCACTATGCTACATGAACTATTGTAATTTTCTCAAACTCTACACTTCTTGAATCATAACCGCCCGTGTTGTGCTACAACAAAGTTTACATCACAAGAATTACAGTGAGCTCTAAGTTTATAATCGTAATACAAAATGACAAAGGTGCAATAGTTTCAAGGCAGTGAGTACTCAATCTTCACATGAAATCATGTACTAAAGAAAAAACTTGAAATTCACAATGTACCCATTGTAATTTTATAGCCTACGAGTAGCTAACAATGAGAAATATTTTAAAATGATTTAGAAAAACAAATCATATGAAGCTACTTTCAAGTAACGATGTAGCTTTCTCCGACTTTACATGTGAGGTTGATGGACTTTAGATTCAGATAATGTGTCTGACTTCGAATTGGTCAAACTCCAAACAATGACATGCAGTTTAAAGGTTATAACATTCAATGAAATTCAAGATAATCAAAAGCTCAAATTTAAAGGTTTTTTAGTAATTTTGCCAATTTTACAAAGTTTAGCCATAATTTATGAAATTTGGCCAAAAAAATTAGTAACTTTTACATCCGAAAGATTCAACCATTTAGTGCAGATTTAGCAAGTTCTATATTCAAACTTATTGCCCAATTGATTGAAAAGCCAAGCAATTTGAGACCCATGAGTGAACTAATATATTAGCAAGACTTACATATAATCATGTTGTGCATTGTAGTCCACTTCCATAGTTAGATGGCAACAAAGACAACATAAAATGGTAACGCAAACTTGGAAGTTTGGCCCAAATCAATGCATCGAAATGAGTAGCAAGGTGCCACTAGTCAATTTATGACAAACAATTGATTCTGAAGACATATAAATGGAAATTAAATTGTGAGTTGTAAGAAATGGCTCTAGTAGATGGTTTTCTAAAATAATCCTAACAACTATTTCTTTCTATTATTTCCAAAAGGTAAAGATGTGTCTATATGAATTTGTTTTGGAATTGCAACATTAATTTGTAATTCTGCTTTGACGGGCACGACTTTGCTGTTGTTAAAAATAGTGTTGTTGTAGCAGTAGATGATGGGGCGCAACGACACCCGTTGCGTAGCAACCTTTTAATAATTTCTACCGCAGCAGATTTGAAACATTAAAAAACCCCCTTTATGCCTAACAAGCATTCCCACTTGCACTTGTCCTCTCTGTCTCTTACTTTTTCTTATACAGTAATTATCTTTATATTTTTATTTTTTTTATTCTTCTCTAGCAAAATGCCTAACCTATCTCATCATTCCCGTCTATTCTCTCCCCCTTGGAGAAAACTTTTAACTGGGCTTTTGAAATCTCGTATGCCACCACCATTGCCGGCAGATCTCCGCTTTATCTATGTACAACTGTCCTCCTTCACACCCATCCAAAATCTCTATAGGTGATAAAACCCAAAGCCTACCTTCACAAATCAATTAGAATCTGATGAACAGAATCCCAAAAATTAATCATCTCTATTGATGAGTTGCTTGTATCATAACGAATGATTGAGCACATGATTAAATCTAAATTATAGGGATTGAAGATAAACAAAAAGAATCCCAAATTAATTTGTAATTTCTTCAATTAATGGATAATAATTTTCACAAATCAAAGCAATGAACTTGTAGGAAAGATGCGTCTACTGTTATGGTTTAAGAGAGGAAGGGAGGGATGAGGCAGTTTATCGATCTGGCTACATGTTGTCGAGTGAAGAGGTGGTTGGGTCACTTGTGTGGCCGTCCATGGTGGCCATGACTGGGTGTTTCAGCTATGAGTCTTCCGTTTAGAGACAGAAAAGGGGACAGGAAGTTGGGTATTCTAGAGAAAGTGAGAGCTTATGAGAAAGAATGACAGTTGATGAGGTGGAACTAGATCCAGACATGGCGGTGGCTATGACGGTGACGCTGGCTCACTGTGACGAGTTGGAAGAACAGATGAATGGGTGCTCGTGAAGGAGAAAATAGAAGCTATCTAGCAAAGATGTATAAAAAGAAATAATAAAAAGAAATAAAAAGATTTAATATTGCATTTTAATGTTTCAAATCTGGTGCGGTAGAAATTATTAAAAGCTTGCTAGACAACGGCTTTCGTTGCGCCCTGTCATCAACTGCTACAACAACACTATTTTTAACCGCATGAAAGTCGTGCCCATTTTGACATTATTAGTTGCGATTTACTTAAAATTTTCAAATTACTTAATTTCATATCAGTACTCAAGGTAAATTTACCTTTAATGCTAGATGAATGCGCAAGAAGTATCTCCAAGTAGAATTATAAGTAGTAAAAATCTCTAAAACCCTAATGAGAGAATTGTAAAGCACATTGCTCAATTCAATTTATTTTTATTTGAAATTGGACAAACGAACTTCTAAGCACGCCTCTGTGTGTGAGTGCACATTGGACAGAGATGCAGAGAGTACCTTGGTATCAGTTGTAGCTTAGACTATTCGTAGTTCTCTTCTTGTTCTTCTTATCTCTTTCTTCATTTCTTCTCTTCTCACTGATGTCATAAGACCTTAAAATGCAAATAAAGAAACTAAAAACAAGGTCGAAAAAGGCTTTTGAGGCAAAGTAGATAAAAGGAGAAGCTGGATCACGAACAAATATATATATCTAATATAGATATACACATAACTAATTAAATGGTACAGATTTCATCGTGCATAATAAAAGGAAAAATAATCAATTCCTTACTAATAATTAACAACTCACTAATAATGAAATGGGGGTATTATTAGTACCTGTAGAAATTAGAGCATTTTTTGTTCCTTGCATTTCAATTTAGAATTGAAGAAAGCAGCCTCTGTGCATTCTTCGTGTGTGCTTTTGGTGAGAGAGGGATAAGAGAGGAAAATTACCTAATAAACAATGAACCTTAGATGATTGCTAGTGCTCTCTTCTGATTCTCTTCTCTCATTCTTCTTTTTCTCTTCTCTCTTAATGGTTTTGTAAGAATGGACATAAAAAGTAAAAGAGGAAAAGCTACATAAGGAAGGGAATGAAAGGAGTAAAGTGGGAAAATAAGAGTGAATTATACAAAGCTAAATTGGACAAGACTCGGGAGATTTAAGGGACATGAAAGAGAAAATAATTGATTCCTTACTAATAAATAGTAACTTCAAACAATAGGAAACATAGCTTAGGCAGTAAAACTAACCGAACCGATCATTTCAAAATACATGCTTTTGAATCCAAACTGAAAATAATTTTTTCAAATTGTTCCTCAGGTATGCTTCATCATGTTTTTGGGTTCATATTTACAAATAAAGACACATTTGTTAGCCCATTTACTATGATGAATCAAAACCTTGAGGCATTGTAAATCCATTTTGTGTCGACGATAAAGGTCTTTTTAAAAGTATTTCTAACACTTTATGCTATTTGGACTTTTATAAATATCACAAAAAAACAAAAATAACGTCATTTTCTCTATAGTTGGTATGCGTCTACATCCAAAAGCAGTGGTGGCTAGGGCAAACATAGAAAGTTTCTTGATGGGGGGCCAATTGAAAATTTTTAAAGTTTTCTGGAGTTAAAGTAAAATTTTTAGAATTTTTGAGAACTAATACTCAATTCTTATTTTAAATACTCAAAATTTTGTGAGATATAAATACAATTTAAAAAACTGAAGGGGGGCCAAAGCACTATTTTTTTGTCAAAAATGTACAAAATCTATAGGGCCTAAGCACAATTTCATAATTTCAAATTTTCAAGAGGGCCGGCCCCCTTTGGCCCCTACATAGATCCACCCAGGAGTGGCAGATTAGGATTTTTGTTGAGGGGGTCAAGGTATAATTTTTAAATTTTGCGTGGGCAAAGTTAAATTTCTTAAATTTTGGGTGCCAATACATTATATTTAATTATAAATATTCAAAAATATATAAGATGTAAAAAAAAATTTCAAAGATTTGGGGGACCGTTGTCAAACAAAACATAAGCAAAGAAAGCTTTCTTTTTCCTTGGTTTTTTTTTTTTTTTTTTTTGTGATATATGATCTTTGCAACAAGTATCAAAAACTAGTAGTTCAATTATATCTTACAAAATGTTCGGTTGTATGTTGAAGAGACGCTAACAATGGATAACGGCCTGAGCATAATGAACCAAGAGAATGCACATTTTACACACCATAGAAGCAATTAAATAGAGTGGATTCCATCTTGCATGGAACTTCATGAAATCTCTTTGAAGGTCATGATATGGCAGAATCAGATTGCATGGTTTATAAACAGTAATGAAATACTGAAATCATATCCATACGAAATCGTACTAATGCAAAAAATTATTTCATTGAATAAAATTATGAAAACAATTGTATGAGACATAATTGCAAAGATAACGTAAAAGTAAAAGTCACGGACACCGACCCAACTTCATGTATAGAAAAGAATAATAACTTCAAAATCAACATCAAAACAATAAAAAATGTCACTCTGTAAGATATTTACAATTATCGGTGTTGCCCCTCTGTAAAATATTTATAATTTTTTTACGAACTATGCTAAAGTCGATACACTTTTATTTTTTTAAAATTTATAATTGGTATGTTCCCTTGATTTGTCTCTTTACATTTACTCCATTATTAAGCATACTATTGTGAGAACCATGTGGGTCTTTAATTGCCAGTGTATGTCTGGTGAGGATTAAATCAAAGCTTTAAAGGATTGAATTTGGATAAGTGAGTTTCATTTGTATTGTTTAGCATGATTCATCACCCACACACATGAACCTCTCTTTTGTATGACTTATTGCATATTAATGCAAGTGATAAGAATTTAAAGTGGCATCTAATGTTGACTTGAGTAGGATTATGCATTCACTCCTTATTCTTATTTTGATTTGCAATTCACAAAAAGATGTTTGTGAGTATCATCACTGAAAACTCTCATGAGACTCCACTCATCCACTAGAGGTAACCTGGGGGTTTAAAGGCTTGGTGCATAAGTTAAATACATTCGTGACTCCTACGAAAGTGGAGATAATTCCTTATATCTTTGATAGTTTTTGCTTAGGACTAGGCAAATGCAAGTTGGGGGGGTGTGATTACACCATAAAAGTGTAATTATAAGCCTTTAATTCGCACCTTGTTAGACTTAGATTATTGTTAATTTTCTTATTTTAGTTAGACATGTGTTTGATTATGTTGTGTGTGTGTTTTATAGGTTATAGAAGCTAATAAAGGCAAAAAGACACAAGAATGATCAAAGCAGATTCAAAACGAATAAACTGGTGATGAGAAGTCCAAGTTGTCTCAGTATTTTGGCCATAACATTTGACTTTGATATCCGATTGAGCTGATGTTTGCGACATTGGAAAGAATACTTCAAGAGCTACAACTTTACCTCTAATGTGCATCAACCGAATAGAACTCTAAGGTAGTCAAAATTAAGCTGCAAGGTTGATGACTGTTCGAACGGTGAACAGTACTGTTCGAATGGTGAATGATGCGTCTGAATGGTGAAAAGTGATTATTTGGATGCTGAATAGTGCATTCGAACGGTGAACAGTGACCGTTAGAATACACTTCACATGGCCGTCAGATGCACCTGTCTGATAACAGTTCAAACGCTATTTTGACTTCTAAATTACATTTTTTTTAAGTCCGAAGCTAAGTTTTAGAGAAGTTTTGAAAGATTTTTGAATAGTTAGAGTTAGTTTTAGATAGAGGGGTGGCAGAAGTAGCTCTTTCATGAGGTTTTCTTCCATTTTTTTTCATGTTTTGCTTAGATTTAACTTTGTAAGAGTCATATAGAGTTAAAGTTCATAATTTTTCTTCATTGTCTTGTATTTTCCTTCACTTTCTCGTACTTTCTTTTATTTTCCTTGCAATCAAATACTTTTATTGTTCAAGTAAATTTTAAATTTAAATCTCTACATGCTTTCTTTACAATTTTACATGCTTTTTTGATGGATTCAAGTAGCTAGTCTCTGAAATTGGATTCAAATATGAAGGTCACTCAAGGAATCCAAGGGTTTCAATGGAGCTATGTCATGAATTTATTGCTTTATTTTCTTAAATTTTTAATTCTTAGTAATTGCTTGTGGATGTCTTAGAATGCTTAAATTATTGACTAAATTTGAAAATTTTAATCACCCAAATCGATGGTATTAATCTATGGTTCTTAACTAAATAATTAATCCATGATTGCTAGGAATTTATTCACATCAATTGATTGCTAGATGCTTTAGAACATCTATGTTATTGATTATGTTTGGCTAATTCAATGCTCAAACTCCTAATTTGGTGTTGATCCTAGTTAAATCGATGGTATTAACCTTTGATTCTTCCATTGACCATAAATATAATGTCAATTGCTTGAAAATTATTAGTTTTCAAAGTAAATCCTCTGAATCAAACACTCTTGATTGTTACGTTTGATTTGAGTTATAAACCTCATTAAAAGTCTTCGATAAATTGAGCCCAATTCCCTTTTAATTGATTTAAATCTAATTTTAATTTGTTTTAATTTAATTGCTTAGTTGTTAGTTATTTTATTTTCATTGCAATAGTTTAGTAATTCAAAACTCTCATCAAAACCCAAAAAAATTTTGGTCTCTTTTAGTTTCTCTTTTATTTAGATTTAATTCACATAATTTCTATTCAGTCCAAGTTAGTTTAGTGTGAGTTTAATGTCAATAGCCTAATTGGGCTTGGTCCTTGAAGAAATACGATTCTGGACTTCCCGAATAAAACTACAACCGTTAACCGTGCACTTGCGAATAAATAGAGTACCTTTGGGGGTGAACCAAGTTTTTGGCATAGTTACCAGGGATCAAAGGCACGAAACGAGCAGTAACAAGCTTTGGGTTGAAGAGCAATTGGTGGATTGGATCTCAATTTACCACGACAGAGGAATATTCGACTTAGGCCATTGATAACTTTGTTCCATTTTTGTGTGATACCATGATAGATTTCGATTATTTCCTTTTCTCTTTATTTTAGGTTTATTTTGTTTGATTTGTATAGATTTTGTTTTGTTTTAATAATTCGATTGAAGGATTGCTAGTGGAGAATTAGGGATTGCGTTTAATTGCAAAGTGGTGATATATATCTTGTGGAGATTGGAGGTTTGGTTGGATTAAAATTGCTTAAATTGGTGAAAATTATTATGCAGAGATTGGAGGGATGGTTGGAAAATTTTTTAGCATTGTTATATATGATGCGTTGAGACGCGGTGCACTATATTTGTTTATGCATTGCATCTATCTTTCATTGTGTACTTCATTGTGTTTGGTGGCACATTTTCATACCACCCATCATCCAACAAGTCTCTTAGGGAACACCTTAGAGCTAATGGCCAAAGGGAGCCTCCTCGCTCACCTTTCAATCTTGGGTGGTATAATCAATCTAGCCTTGGTATGAGATATGAGAGCACATATTCGCAACATTATTTTGAGCATCACTTTTACCAAGAGCGCTTTGATTATTACTATGCACCACCTCCACCCTATCAAACTCCACCATGTGAATACCCCTAAGCCCAACTTTCACCCTATGATAAATATCACATTCCTTACAATAGCACACAAGAGGATATTCTAGAGGACACTCTTCAACTAGCCATAAAATTTCTAGGAAAAGTGAACTTTGGAGTAAATGAGGCCCTTAATGAGATGCAAAGTCAATGGACTCTTTTAATACAAACATAGGTTGTTCAAGCTGAAGGCAAGTCCTTTGTGTCATCTCTGCTCATTCTTATTAGGCAAGGGTGTCTAAGTGAATCCGCTTATCCCATCATTAACCATAAAAATAAGGATATCATTGATCAAGCCACCGTTCCTCAAGACGTTGAGTCTAAGAAAGACGTTCCTAAGGTAAGTGAAGAAATTATTGAAAATATCTCTAGGGATGAAGAGTGTGAGAGACAGGAGTCCAAAATTGGGGACTCCAAATAAGAAGAACAGGGTAGTACTAAGATTACTCTTAATGATGATGTTGGTTAATTAGATCTTGGGAATGTGCATCTCAATGAGGATGTTGATTATTTAAAGGTCATCCTTACCATGTCTAAAGATTATGAGATTCCTACTTTTGAGCCTCTAGCACCTAGTCCTATTCTACCGGAACCTTTGGAGTTCCATGTCCTAATATTAGAACCAAACATCATTCCCATGGTGAACCAACAAAAAGAAGGGGATGGTCCATCACTTCATGGCATGAGCATCATTGGCACCTTTGTGCATAATCATTTTGTATTTTCTACATTTCATCACCCTTTTTATCCTTATGTACTTCAATGCTATATCAGTGAGTTCATCAAAGAGGTCGCCATTGTATATTCTCACATTTATATGAACTCTTTAAAAATCCTTATTTAGGGGTGTGGGATAATGGTAAATTCTCACTTTGTGGTATTGGATAATTCTCTCTCTAAGTTGTGTAGGAGTAGGAGTAATTGTTTTGTTTCTTTATTTTCTTAGTTTTTTTTTCAATTCTAAGTTGCGAGTGCATTAGGTACCCTATTTTCTCTTCTCCCACTATTTAATTGCATTCCATGCTTTGTTCTCATGGATTGAGAATAATGCATCATTTTAAGTTAGAGGTGGGTAGAGGCTTTAACTCTATTCTTTATTTTTGTTTCTTTGTTTTGCACCCTACAACAAATAAAATAAAATAAAATAAAATAAAATAAAAACAAAAAAATAGGAATTCTTGTGAAAGTGCCACTTAAGATTAGAAAATAGGAATTTTGGCATGTATCTTTACTCAATATGATATTGAATTACTGCTCATACCCAACATGTTATGAGAATTGCTTAATTTATGCATTTGTAGAGGAGATTATATCATTGTGCACAATCATACTTTATAATATCATTTGTTACTAGTTTTTTGCATTTTCATTCTTATATTAGTGGAGATTATTACATTGTGAGATTTAGAGCATTTATCGCCTTTTGGAGCATTTACATTTACTCAAGCATAGTTTCTTCACCCTCATTTAATTCAATAGCTTCATTATGCTTGTATTTGGTTCATGAGTTGAGTTTTGATGTTGATATTGACACTTGTACTCTATAAAATGTTTCGAATGTATAACTTTAGATATGATTCTATGCCCTATTCTTCTTGATAGCCATGAGTTTTCCGTTGTCGAATCGTGCATTTCTCTTGACTGTTATTGATCTTTTACTTTAATCCTTTTGAAAAGTGCAAAGTGATTTTCTCTCTTGTATTGCAAAGGGATGTCTATGGGAGAAAATAATATTTTGCATTGCTAAAGCATGAAAAAAAAAAAAAAAAAGAGAGAAGAAAAAATTGATTTGGAAAATTCAATGCAAAAGAACATGTTGAAATATGAAAAGTAGATGTTGAATCTAAAGGGGATGATAAAGGATGGAAACAAAAGAAGAACTAAGAAAAAAAAAAAGAAAAGAATGAAAAATGAGTTAAAAAGTTGAAAATATTTTAAGAGAAGAGTGATAAGTAGAGAAGAGTGTATTAAATGTTGAAAAAGAAAAGTTGTAGTTGTTTTGCATTTATCATTTCATGTCTTGATCACACATGATATGACCATTTGCTCCCTCTTTTTATACTTACCTTTCACCTCTTCTACATTACTATCTTCACCTTTGTATGGCTTAGTTGATCCAAGTTGTGCTTGATTGAAGTTTTTAATAGAGTATAAGCTATATCTTATCAATTTCTTTAAATCAATACTTAACTATGAACATTCTTTTGTGGCGCTATACTAAAGTCGATACATTTCTATTTTTTTGATTTTTGTAATTTGTATGTTCACTTGATTTGTCTCTTTGCATTTACTCCATTATTGAGCATGCCATTGTGAGAATCATGTGGGTCTTTAATTGCAAGTGTATGTCCGATGAGGATTAAATAAAAACTTTAAAAATTTAGATTTGCATAAGTAAATTTCATTTGTGTTGTTTAGCATTATTCACCACCCACACAAATGGTAGAACAGCCTTACATGCAACAGTGTTTTCTGGTTGCTCAAGTTCATGATAAATAAATTTGTTTCTCCTGCTACCCCTATTTTGTACATTGTACAACTGGAAGGAATAGAGCAATGGATGTCCAACAAAAAAATAAATATATTCCTTTAGCTATATTTTTTATTTTTATAATTTAATTGTGTATTATTCATCTGCTATCTATATAAAAACAAATATTAGTTGTTAGCATAATGAAAGTAATGAAGGAGGAAGGAGGATGTTAATGCATTATTAATTTCAATAATTATTTTGTTTATGATAATTTTATGAAAGTATTATAATAATTAAAAAATTATACATTCGAACTAAAATTGTTGAGAAAATAATCTTTTCATTTGAATTTAACAACTACAGCAAATGCGAACTTTTTTTCATTTTGGATTCAAAAGCCTGTATTTTGAAACTATTGAGAGTCTTTGGTCTGTTCTGATGGTTGAGACGCTTTGGATTCACTCATTCAGTAAGGATTTGAATCTCGCCAACCCTTTTCTTTTTCCCTATTGCCTTGTATGAAAAAAATATATATGTATATATATATTGATTTGGTTGGTTATTAATGTATGCTTTTTTCCTCTTGTTTGAAGTTTTTTTTTTTTTTCTTTAGAGTAAGGAATCAATTAGTTTCTCTTTCATGTCCACTAAATCTCCCATGTCTTGTCCAATTTAGCTTTGTATAACTCATGATTGTTTTCACACTTTAGTCCGTTCACTTCCTTATATAGCTTGTACT
Organism: Euryodendron excelsum; assembly: GCA_033060915.1. Taxonomy (NCBI): domain Eukaryota; kingdom Viridiplantae; phylum Streptophyta; class Magnoliopsida; order Ericales; family Pentaphylacaceae; genus Euryodendron; species Euryodendron excelsum. The sequence continues at coordinate 6,666,871 of CM065387.1, read as the reverse complement.
CTTTAACTTTTTCTCTCCATTCTTATAAAACCATTAAAAGAGAAGAGAAAAAGAAGAAAGGCATAGAAGAATAAGAAGATAGCACTTTCAATCATCTAAGGTTCGATGTCTACTAGGTAACTTTTCTTTCTCATTGGAGGATGCTTTCTTCAATTCTAAATTGAAATGTATGGAACAAAAAATGCTCGAATTCATACAGGTACTTATAATTCCCTCATTTCAGGATTAGTGAGACGTTGGAAAATTGGCACAATTACTAATTAAAGAACAATAAAATCTATTATTTTTACAAATTTGAACATTTTATTATTTTGAATTTCATCGAACATTATAACCTTTTAACTGCATGTCATTGCTTGGATTTTGACCAATTCTATATTTAAAGTCCATCGACTGACATGTCTAAAGTCGGAGAAATCTACATCCATGAGTTAGTTGAAAGTTTCTTCATGCAATTGGGTTTGTAAATCATTTTAAAATATTTATAATTGTCAGCTACTTTTAGACCATAAAATTATACTAATTAGTTTAAAAAAATTTCATTAGTACATGACTTCATGCGAAGATTGGGTACTCCTTTGAAGTTGGAACTACTACACATTTGTCACTTTGTACCATGCTCATAAGCTTAGAACTCACTGCAATTATTGTGATGTGAACTATCTATGAAACAGCAATTACGTAGGCCGTTAAGATTCAAGAAGTATAGAGTTTGAACATATTATATGTAGCATATTGTTTGCCTAATGAACCATCTTTGTTCCAAGGTAAACAATCCACACTAGTGCTAATTAGTGTACAACAGTAGAACTAGACAGTACTTAGTGTCACGGGTTACTATTCGTGGCACATCTAAGGCTGCAAGCAATATTGGCATGGGGAATGTCTGAGCATAGTTGACCGGTGACATGACAATCTTGTAATTTGTATTTTTCATATTTATTGAATTTATGTATTATGACTCCTGATTGTACTGTAAAAGTGCAATCTACATGTTTTAATTAGCTAATTGTTAGTTTTATATTATGTTTAATTGTGTTAATTTTAATCCTAATTCGTACTAACTTTGGCTTGTGTTTATTTTCAGGAATCCTTGCTAAAAAGAGGTTAATTCGTGCTGAAAAAGAATAGGCATTCGAAGTGCATTCGAACGGTCCTCAAGGGCGTTCGAACGGTATACAGAAGTGTTCGAACGATACGTCGAATGGTCTCACGTCAAATTCAGGTTCGAAGACCGTTCGATAGATTCAAAGAGTAGGTTTTCTCGTTTGAAGCAGCATTCGAACGGTGGCCCAGGCGTTCGAACGGTTTTAAGCTTAAATGGAATGATTTCGAATGCAATTTAATCATAAGTTTCAAGAGGTTGCTGTCAAGGTACAAGCTGTTGAAGCACGCAAAGCTAAAACTTTGGAAGCTTATATCTCGCGAACCAGAACGGCTATTCAATCCCATAATATGTCGATTTCATATAACTTTTTGAGACCTGCAACTTTTGTGAACTGACCCAGCCCGTCTGAGCACTCAGTGGGAATCGTCCATACAACTGACGACGGGATTTATATATTAACTCACTTTTTAGTTGTGGGGATATGAGATTTAGGAGTTTTTTGTTTTTGAAGGAATTGCTAGGGTTGACGTTTTCTAGGATTGTAGGAGTAGATTAGAGTAGTTTATTCATAGTTTTCATTCAGTTTTCAATTCCTGTAATCAAATTACTCAATCTTTCAATATATTTTCAATATAACTTTGCGTATCTATGATTATGATGAGTAGCTAGATTCCATCTTGGGATCAATTGTGAAGATTAATTGAAGATCTTGGATGAACGAAGAAGGTATGTTCTTGGTTTTAAAGTTAAATTTTTTGGTTTTCTTTCTTCTTCTTCTTCGTTCTAGAACCTTCGAAAACCTAGACGTTTAATTATGTTCGGTAACGTTTATGCGTGAATCTATATTTAGTATATGTGCTACATGAATCGATGGTACTCGTCTTTGATTCTAACAACTCGATTTATTCTAGAAGTTGAAGTTTTAAAGAACTCTTGGTTTTATCGCTAAATCTTCTGAATTCAAGACTTGCGATGTAGTCGAAGGATTTGAGTTATTAAATTATCTCCTTCGGAATTTCAAGAGACGTAATTGATTGGATCGATTGACTGAAAGATTTTTTCTTTATTTCTTAGTTTAAATTAGATAATAAATCTTTTTTCAACCTAAAATCAAATTTTTGTTTATTGGAGTTTTTTTCTTAAGATTTTTGATTCACGGTAAGTTTTCTTATTTATGTAAACCATCTTTCCTGTGAGATCAACCTCGTACTTACGAGAAATTATTACTACATCGCGATCATGCACTTGCGGTTAAGTATCACCCTTTTAGGGAGCGACCAAAGTTTTTGGTGTCGTTGCCGGGAAAGCTGCGTTTTATGTCGATGGATGAGACTTGGAGATTCTAGTTTGGAGGAAGCACTTCACCATCATTCTACAAACACGAGGAAACTCAATAGTTCTCTTGGGTAACTTTGTTCGACCTTTTATTTTTGAGCACTTATTTTTGTTTTTCTTTTGGTTACATTGTGTTTGTGCATTATTGTTGTGGGATTGGGAGGATATGTTATTTTCATATACTTGTTGGTTGGTCCTGCATACATGGCGCAACCACAAGATCATTATCCACCTCCAAACTATTCGGAGTGGAGCTCTCAAGCTTCACCATATCCTTCTTATGAACAACCACCACAACAACCGTACTACCATGCACCACCTTCATCCCCACCATATGCTTATGATTCATATACACCTTTTACTTCACCTTATACATTTTACGAGACATATTCATCATTATCTTATCAACTTGTTGTAGAGAATCAAGAGAACATACAGTTATCTTACATGCCATATCATATGGGTATGTCCTCGGGGTTCAGGGATACTAATACAGAGGTACAAGCTGACACTCTTGCACAAATGCGTCGGGAATTAGATGACATAACTCAACAATTGGCCCTGTTAACACAAAAGCCAATGGATCATGAGGAGGAAGAGCTTCCGGCTCAACCTCAAGATGATCCTACATATGAGATGTTCCCAAGTCCATATATGAGTAGTCATGACCAAGGTCTCTCCATTATCTCCCTTAAGACTGAGCATGAAAAAGATAATATCCATGTTCCCACGGTGTCTGATCCAAGAGAAGACGTTCTTCGGGTGAATGATGATGAAGATGAGGTTAAAGAAGAGGTACTTATTCTTCATGAGGTGTCTGAACTGAGTGAAGTGGTACCTAAAGAAAAGGTGAAGGAGGAAGGGATAATGGAGAGTGAGGGAGAGGAACCCAAGAGAGAGGAGGCCACAATTAAGGACTCTCAATAGGAAAAGATGACCGATGAAGGAGTAATCGAGAGTGAGATATTCCATACTCCTATTCAACATGAAGTGAGCCTTAACATCCCTATCATGCAAGATTCTATTTTTATTCTTTATCCTTTACAAACTTGCATGAATATTTTGTATGATTTTGGGTTCAATAGTATTCGTACTTATGCATATTTATTAATGGTGAATGGTAAGTGGCTCCATGCAAGCAAACACCCTCAATGTGGTGTTGGATAGTCTTCTCTTGTATATTTTAGTAGTGTAGGAGTAGTTAGGTAGTTTTTACTTTCTTTTATTTTGTTTTTAGAGTTCTTCCCTAGTATGGGGGAGGGTGTTGTCCTATCGGATTTTTTCATCCCTTTTTCATGCATTCATGTTTTTATTTCTCTTTGCTTGATGCATTGAGGACATTGCATCATTCTAGTTGGGGGTGGGAAAGACTACTACTAGTCTTTTTGTTTTGTTTTGTTTTGTTTTGTTTTGTTTATTTTTTTTGTTCTTTTTATTTATAAAAAAATTTAAAATTTTTAAAAAAATCCATAAAAAATAAAAAAAATTTCATAAATAGTTTTATTCTATCAAACCTTGTTATGCTGTATTGCGTAATTTTTAGGTATTAATTCATGATTGATCTACCTTTTGAACACTTGGAAGTCTTCGGTAAAGTTTGATGTATCATATGGTTCAGTCCTTTGGTTTGTATTTCTCACACTTTTTCATATACTCTTTATGTTTATTGTTACGATTGAAAGTGTTGGGGATTATCTTGAGGAACCATATCTATATTCAGGTTAATACGCTTTAGATGTTGAGGATACTTTGAGTCGTGCATTAGACTAAGTATGAGTTGATAATTGATTCACCTTAGATATTATGATGAATTTCAAGTTTTTGTCATAAAACCATTATAAAAGAGAGTTTACATTGTTGTACACTAGTATGTTATATGATCTTTCTATATTCCTCTCTTGTGCATGCATGTCCTTATAAGGTGGAGATTTTATACCTTATGAGCATTATAGCCTATTTATCGCCTTTTGAGAGTGATTTACATTTACTCAAGGTTAAGTTATTGATCTTCATTCATTGAATAGCTTCATTATGCTTGATTTTGGTTTACATGTTGAGTATTAGTTGGAGTTATTGACATCTTATACACTCTTGAAGTTTTGATTTAATATGGTTTTCGAATTATAAGAGTAGAGGCCATTTCATTCCATTGAGCCATTCATGTCTATATTTCTTTCTCAATATTCGTATACACATGAGTTTAAAAGTTTGTCAATGCTTAAATTCCAGAGTTGGTGCATTGTTTATATATTTGTGAAGTTGAAAGTGTATGAAATTGAAAAGTAAAGAAAAAGAAAAGAACAAAAAGAGATGGAAAAGAAGAAAAAAAAGAAAAAAATTCCAAATGAGAAAAGGAAGTGAAGGAAGATGAGAAAATGTGAAAGTTATTCAAAAATTGGAAGTGGGGAGTGTATATTCATTGATCATCATGTGTACTGCGCATGCATATGTTGAAATCTATTACCGCTTTCTATCCTCTTACATGGCTCTTCTTTCACATGGCCTTAGAATATCCGAAATTACATGAATCTTTAATTCAATTGTGTATAAGTCATCAATGTCAATTCTCTAATTGTGCCTAAACAAGTAAATATTCTTTCATGAAACTATGCCAAGTTGATACACATACAATTTATTAGTTTTTGATTTGGAATTGCTCTACTTGTATGTCTTGTATGTTTACTCTTTGTAAGAACCCCATTTTTGCCCGCTCGACAATCTCCGACCCGACCGGATGTAGTCTTCAAACACCACACCACGTGCAAGCTCAAGATGAGCCTTTCAATCTCCAACAGTCAACTGGTCGCTTCTCGGGCCCACAAGGGCCCGCTGGAGCCATAAGCACCATCATTCCAAGCAACTTTCCAGACTGGGCGATCTCGAAAACCAATGCCATCCAGGTAGCTTTCCGAGATCAGGCGATCTCAGGGACCAACACCTCATCAAGTTCCAGACGGTTCACTTCTGGCACCTGCTAGCCAGCCAATGTAGAATATCCGTCATTCGGTAGTTCTCTGAGACCAGGCGTTCTCAGAGACCGACACCACCCTCATAGGTAGCTTTCTAGGACCAGGCGTTCTCAGGAACCAACACCACCCTACGGGTAGTTCTCTAAGAACGGGCGTTCTTAGAGACCAACACCGCCCAGGTAGTTTTTCGAGACCGGGCGATCTCGGGAACCAACACCTAGGTCAACACCGGCGCCTGCTAGCTCGACTTAGTGAAAAATGACCAAACCTGCCCCTTGGGCCTCCAGGCACGTTTTGAGAAAGTTTAAAATCTCTCAAAACGATAAGTCCATCCTTCCAAAACGTTGTTAAACTGCTAGGCGTCCCCCACGTGCCATTTGGTCCAATTCCAGTCCTATTCTGGCTCATTCCAGTTAAAATGATAGTTTTGCCCCTAAACGTCCCAACATTGCACAAACCCCACCAAACAGTGAAAGACTCTCCCAAAACCATCCCTAAACAACCCTACTCGCTTAACACAACACACCAAGCCATTCCTAACCATTTCCAGCTAATCCTGGCCAAAATGACCATTTAGCCCCTAGCAATCCAAACGTGCCCCGAAACAGCACCGGTCCTGGGATTTCGGGCAAAGGGTTTCACCATACACCCTTATTTAACCTGAGGAGGACCCTACGACACTAAACTCACATGACTCGATAAAAATTCCTTGGAACGTCTCGTAGACGCTCCGCCTAAATTGTTTTTTCTCCCGATTCCCTAGTTATAACGCACCGTCAACTAACTTGAGAAATGTGTAAATCAGGGAATTCTCAAAAGCTTGTTCATAGATCTTTCCATCGATACGGCTTGATCGGATAGATCGCTTCCCAAAGCCCTCCATCATATAGCTCAAACCCAATTACTTTTGACAACCTTGGAGCGTCTCGCAAACGCTCTGCCAAGGTTGACTTTTTTCCCAATTCCCTTATTGAAACGCACCATCAAACGACTTGAGAAATGCATAAATCTGGGGTTCCCGAAAGTTTTTTTAGAGTACTTTCCATCGTATGGTCCGATCGAAAGGATCGCTTCCCGAAGGCCTCGATCACACGAAACGAAAACAGCCACTTTTGAGCACCCTTGGAGTGTATCACAGACGCTCCGCAAAAGTATCCTTTTATGCACGCTTCCCAAAACGATATCCCATGCTTTCAAACATAATTCAAACTTTCCAAAAACATGATAATTCGCTGAAAGCCCCGGGAGAACATCCCGAGTACGACCTATTCCCTCAAAACCTTCCCGATTGACTCAATTATCAAGCCAAAGTTTGGACGAACCTTCCCGGTGATGGAGCATATGCTACATGCGCTTAAATTTTGATAAGATCGACCACATTTCAATCAACAGCCGATATTTAACCAATACATAGGGTGCCACATGTCATTCTAGCAATGGAACAGTAGCTGCGCATGTAGCACATGTGCCAGGCCTGTTCCAGATTGCCTATAAATAGAAGCCTCCCCCTTTGTATATTCCAAGTCCGAAATTGATGCAAAGTTCTGCTGAAATCACTCCAGAAACTTGAATCCTTACATATATTCCACCCCTCCAACACTTAGGCTAGATTCTACCTCTCTCAAGCCTATACACTCCATATACAAGGCCTCATACACACTTACATACTCCACTCCAGCCTCTTAAGCCCTCTTAAAGTCACTCAAGCTCTAATCAAGACATCCATTGAAGACTACAAGTGTGTTGAAGGCAAAAGGTGGTACCCCTTTTACATTTGTGTCTTTCCCCACTCTTCTCTTCTCCCTCCTAGCCTACTTAGGATATTATCGATTTTAATCCCCATTTACAACCCCCCATTCTTGCATGCTTGAGCCAATAGGGCTCTTGGATCATGCCTAGAGTAAAGTAAGTGAGAGCCACCGTGTAGGGCGACCTCTCACTAGCCTACTTTAAGATGGTATGGCCTAGGAGCCCCTTGTTTATGTGGTGCAGCCTAAAAGCCTTGTATGTGAATCATGACTCCTTGCATATTACTATTTTGATCATGTCTTGTATGCTTGGCTTCATTTTATGCTTATTGTCATGTTCCACAATGCTTACATTGCTCTTAATTTTATGCCATTTTCAAGTTCTACATTTCTTTCAAAAATTGTTCCAAGAGTTGGCCCCTTGAAGTTTAGGATGAGATTTTAGAAATTATGCCTTAGAAGAGCCCCTACTAACCCCCTAACTCTCATTTTGGCATCATTGTATCTTAACTTGCATAAAGGTTGCTTTCCATTTCTCTAATTTTCAAGATTTCCATTCTTTCAAGCATAGTGGTTGGAATGGCCCCATGGAACCTTTTCTTGAGTGGTTTTCCTTTTATTTGGCCATAGGAACCCTCTCTTGATGGAATGACCTCCTGCAAAAATGATTTTCAAAACTCTCTCTAAAGATGATTTTCAAAAATGCATTCTCTTCATCTTTGTATTAAAAATGGTGCCTTAAAAAGTTGTCATCACCATGTTGATTTTTGGACCCCTTACACTCTTGTTAAGATTATGGTTATAATGGCCATGAAGAAACCTTCCTTGGAATGGTCTCCAATTACCAACCATATAAACCGTACTCTTAGCCAGAGTCAAAATTTTCATGAAAATAATCTTAAAAGGGTTGTCCACCAAAGTTCATTACATAACATAAGTTGTTTTTCAAAACCCTTTCCAAAAGTATATTAAACCAACTTTCAAAACCATTTTCCAATCCAACCTTAGGTTAACTTGACCCTAGTTATCCAACCCTAGGTTAACTTGACCCTAGTTGTCCAACCCTAGGTTAGCTTGACTCTAGTTCACTCATCTTAGGTTAACTTAACCCTAGTTAGTTAACCCTAAGTCACCTTAACCCTAGGTTAACCTAACCCAAGTTAGTGAATCTTAGGTCACCCCTAACCCTAGGCCAACCCAACCTAGGTTAGTATGCTTCAAGGTTCCAACTCATAAACCCTTTTTGAATGATCTTTCGATTTCAAACTATTCTCATTACCCATTTCTCCAATACCTCGTACTCTCACGATTTCAAAAAACCAACTCCATAAACTCTTCAAATGTCCTTACACTCCATCTTCAAGACATTTCCAAAAATGTTTTCAAAATACTCCATCATCCAATTTCAAGTCAAAACTTCCAAGACCACAAAGAGTCTTCAACTTCCAAGACCTCAAAATGTCTTAAACTTTTCCAAAAGATCTCAAAGTGTCTTAAACTTTTTCAAAGACCTCAAAGAGTCTTCAACTTCAAAAGACCTCAAAGTGTCTTAAACTTTTCCAAAAGATCTCAAAGTATCTTAAACTTTTTCAAAAGACCTCAATGTGTTTTAAACTTTTCCAAAGACCCCAAAGTGTCTTCAAACCTTCCAAAGGCCCTAATGCGCCTATTTTTCATCGGGCTCTTGCCCGAACTACGAATGACCTGATTCTCGCCAAATGAGATACGTAGGCAACCTAAAATGGTGCGGTCATAAGTTTTATTTCAACTCCAATCCCTTTTTCAAAAATTTCAATCAATTCAAAGTTTCTATTCTAAACTCTTTCAAAATCCTCATTATTTTCAAACTTCTTTCAAAAACTTGCATCATGCATCATCCATTCGAAAAGTGATGACTAAACCCCGTTTTCAAAATTTTAAAGTGGATATTAAGTGGACAATGGTAACCAGTTATTCTAGTGGGTGAACCAAAGGTGATTAGACATGTAGGTACCGAAAGGGAGGGGTAGGGTGATGATCTTAGGATATCTTCCCTACACATATCCAACCCCCGAATCATAGATTTATGTTTTCAAATAACCAAAACGGAGTTATTTTTCAAAAGGGCTTAAATCTTTTCAAAGGTTGCCAAACAACTTATTTTCTTAAAAATCCTATCTTGAGGGAGTTTTTAAAACCTTTTCTAAAAACACTAAGTTTAATCTTCGGATGAACCCTTAGTTTTAGGTGCCCTAACTCACCTTAATCAAGTTAGGTGGCGACTCCTATTTTCTAAAAAACCCTTATTCAAACCAATTTTCAAATCTAGTCGCACTTGTCCTTCTAGGAGGATGAGTTCTAGTGACAGACTTCCGTGCTTTAGGGTCTCCAAGCCGAAAGGACCTTGGACACCCAAAAACTGGAGCGCAATAGCTAGCGACTCCACTGGGGACTACTTGAGGGTTAAGCCATTAGCATGTCTTTTCACCCTTCACTCACCAAGAATCTCCGGCTACTTTGTCCAGTTTTATCCACTCTTCAAAATTTTCAAGTTTCCAAAGCAAACCTTATTTTTCAAAAGGATTTTCAAATAAGTGTCATCACTTGCATTCATTGCCTACAATCATGCTTTTGTATTGGCCATCCATTTTACCTTGCATTCAGTTTTTCGAAAAGTTACTAACTCGTTGCATTTGTCTTTTGTAGGTGGACCTTTGCTCACATTTTTGTTTCGTGTCTTATTTATTGCCATGTATGTGAATGAATGAACAGGATGTGATGTGTGTTGTTGGGTCCTTTCCTCCATTTTCAAAAATTCCACACACACTTGATGCGCTCACTTGCATTTGCAATTTACATGTATTACCTGGTTACTACCCTTCCAGATAGAAGGGGAAACAGTATATTAACTGTGGGTGGATGCTGTGTCAGTTTCTTAACCTACGGTCTCTTGATAGTTCCCCCGCTCGAACCACTAACCAAAGATGGAGTTCACCCTTTCGGGGGTATACGCCGGAGGTTTGAAGGTTTGGGGACCGAGCTTTTTAGGAAGCATTAATAAACCCCCAACCTCATGCTCATGTAGCTCCCCATGCATAGCCGAACCTTTGCTTGATTTAGGACACAAGCGTCAATTCTAAAAACCAAGGAGGAAAGGGCGACTGCTTTATTTTCCCTTATATATTCTGATTAATTCATGCTATTATGCTATTTAACTCTTGTTGTTTCCATATACATACATCATCACTGTTCATGCATCGGAGTTCATGTCAAAACAAGAGTTTCCAAAGTAACTCAAGTCATTGCATTTTCATGCATCTAACTGATTAAACCCTAAAAGTGTAATCATAAGCCCTTAATTTGTACTTTGTTAGACTTATATTGTAATTAATTACCTTATTTTAGTTAGATATTTGTTTGAGTATGTTTTGTATGTGTTTTGTAGGTTATATAAACTAATAAAGGTGTAAAAAAATCAAGAATAATCAAAGCGAGTTCAAGGCGAATAATTTGTTCATGAAAATTCAGACCTATCTTGGTATTTTGGCCATAGCTTTTGACTCTGATATCCGATTGAGCTGATTTTTGCGTTATTGGAAAGAAGACTTCAAGCTCTACAACTTTGTGTCTAATGTGCATCGGTTGAATCAAACTCTAGAGTGGCCAAATCAAGTTTTGAAGTTTCTGCAGCTGCAAAGTGTGAACGGGTACTGAACAGTACTCGTCCGAACGGGTACTAAACAGTAACCGTCCGAACGATGAACAATATCGTTCGGACGGTTACTGTTCACCGTCCGAATGAACTTCAAACAGGCATCAAACGGATCGTCTGAATGGTATTCGGATGATTACTGTTCATCCAGATTGTGTTTTTTGCGTCCGAAACTGCCTTTTTTAGGGTTTTTTTGTATAGTTTTTGATTAGTTAGGGTTTTCTAGAGCAAGGGGGCAGCGGGAGAAGCTTCCAAGAGGTTGGTTTTTTCATTTTTCTTCATTTTTAGCTTAGATTTAGCTTTGTAATTGTAGTATAAATGTAAAACTTATAATTTTCTTTGATTGTAATGTATTTTCCTTCACTTTCTTGCACTTTCTTGCATTTTCTTTATAACCAAACACTTCTATTACTCAAGTAAAATTTAGATTTAATTCCTCATGCTTTTTTCTTTATTTTCCTTGTACCCAAACACTCTTTAATTTCAAGTAATTTTTAACTTAAGTCTTTACATGCTTTCTTCCCATTTTTCATGCTTTTATTATGAGTTTAATTAGCTAAATTTTGGATTGGGTTCAAATGTGAAGTCACCCAAATAATCCAAGGAATTTAATGGAGGTATCTTATGAATTAATTTCCATATTTTCCTAGAATTCGAATTTCTAGTAATTAGGTGTGGAATTTTAGAAAACTTAGATTATTGACTAAATTTGAGGATTTTCATCACCCAAATCAATGGTATTAGTTTAGGACTCTTGACTAGAAAAATACTCCACAATTGCTAGAAATTCATTCCCAACAATTGATTGAAGATGCCTTAGAAAACCTAGGTTATTGACTATGTTTGGCTAATCAATGCACAAACCACAAATTTGGTATTAACTAAGTTGAATCGATGGTATTAACCTTTGATTCCCCATTGAACATGTATTTAATTTCAATTGCTTAAGAATAATTGGTTTTCAAAGCTAAATCCTCCGAATCAAACACACTTAAATGTTGTGTTTGATTTGAGTTATAAACCCCATTGGAAACCTTGGATGAAATTGAGTGGTTGGATCATTTGAGCCCAATTTCCTTTTTAATTGCTTTAATTCTATTTTCACTTTGCTTTAATTTATTTGTCTAGTGTTAATTCTCTTTATTTTCATTGCAATAGTTTAGGAATTCAAAACATATTCAAAACCCAAAAGATTTTCGGTCTTTTTATTTTCCTTTTTATTTTAGATCTAATTCCCCACATAATTGCAAATCCATCCTAGGTTAGGTTAGTGTGAGTTGAGTGCTAGAGCCTATATTTGGCTAGGTCCCTTGGGAAAGAACGATACGAGATTACCGGTTTATACTTCATCGCGACCCCGTACTCTTGCGGGGTGCTAACTCCATTTGTAGGAATACCGCATTACGGAGGCGAGTCACTGATCAACCTCTAGAGAAAAGCCCAATGACCTTCTCGCTTAAATCAAGCCAACCCAAAACTCCTAAGGGTACTAAGAGACCCTAAGGATACATGGCATGCATCAAAGTCATCTCATAAAGAAGGGCCCTAATCCCTTTTCGCTCACGGAGATAGGGATACTAAGAAAACAATGGGCAATCTGAAAGCAAGTTCTCTCACCGACCTCTACCAAGGAAGGCAAATCCGAAGACTCAAGAGTAATTTAGGATTTCAATTGTAAAAATAGAATAGGTGAAAGGCCCAAGGAAATGTTCCCCTCCCCCTTCAAATGTACTTTCAATTCCATGTATAAAGAAAGAAAAAGAATCAAATGCAATAAAACTATCCTTTCTACTTTCATCGAATGAATGTATGAATGACCAAGCTCGCACAGGTACAGTATTGCATGCAAGGGCAACCCCCTATCTCCAAAAGTGAGCCAACACATCATGTTTAGTACCCCTCTCAAAGTAGGGGCACCCCTAGGGCATGCATTGCATAAAAATCTTCAATCTAAAGGCACTAACTTCTCCTTTTTGTTTTTGTTTTTACATTCTCATTGTTTTCTCCTTAGCCTACAAAGGCCAAGAGAGTCAGAGGGTGAACCAAGAATGAAAAGGGGGTCTTCTAAACTGCTTATTCATTGTCATTATGCTGCCCATATAATTACTGTTAGGCTCATGCATTAACATACATCCCAAGACAAGAGTGCCAAGAAACTCTAGTCATTGCATTCTCATGCATTCAATCAACCATAGAGAGAAAGGAATGATCTAATCTCATGCTAATCAAACCTACCTAAACCTCTAAGCGTTCCTTCAACCCTAAGAATTCATGGCATGCATAGAATCATGTCTAAAGAGAGGCCCAAATCTCTCTCAGTCCATGGAAGTGGCATTCCCTAAACAAAGAAGTATCAATCGGCCCATGCTGAAGAGGTATTATATTGCACACAAGGGTAAAATCCCACCTCCAAAATGGACTTAACATCATGTCTAGATTCCCTCAAAGAAGGGACCTCCATAGGATATGCATTGCATAAAACCTTCAACTCCACAAGCTAACTACATTTTGTTTTTCTTTTTTTTTAGGTCCAAGAGCACAATCAAACAAATAGAATCTCTCCAACATCCCACCCAATTTATAATTCATGCAAAGCCATGATCTCGACACCATGTTGTCACTCTACCAGTCCTCAAAAAGCCATCCCTGTGCAATCAGATGACACTTGCGGAAAATGGAATGTGAAGGATGCCAACGTGATTCTAGTCTGAGGGGTTTATTCTGAAAAAGGGAGATTTCTTTCGAACCCATTTTTCAATTTTCAATTCGAATTTGAGCATGAAAATAACATCATCTAAATGAAAAGGATCCAAAGTTTTCATGGTCATATCATTTTCTCATGGCTTTTCGTGAATGATGTTCCTCTCCAAGAGTTTTCTTCCAAAATGTTTTACCCCGACTTGAAGGATGGGATAGCATAAGCACCACCTTCAGCAGAAACAATCTTTGACTCCAAAAAAGGGAGAGAGAAATAGAAAATACAGTGAGAAGGGAAATATAGAAGAGTGAGAGATGAGAGTCAATCATGTAGCTCATTGAAATCCAAGGAGTGAACCCTACATGATATCCTGACAAAGCAACAAGTAGCTACACCTTCAAAAGGAAGATTAACACACAATGGCAAGTCCGTGTTGATTGAATCTTTGAAAAAAATTAGAAAAACCAAAACAAAGATTTTTTTTATAGTGTTTGTCCTACACGTGCACGATCACTGAGGTAAATATTCAATTATGAACAGATTGATGTGTATGCTTGTTTGAGGTTGAATCTCGTGTGCATAATCACTTACATAAATATGAGTCAATGGTTTTGATAATTTTTACCATATTGGTGATTCATGTTCAACTTGACGCACACTTCTCGAGACTTCTTAAAATATGAAATTCGCCTTTATGATCTATTTTAAATGGGTTAAATACTTACGGATTGTCTCACACCTAGATTGACCTTTTGTCGATTCCCTCTCTCATTACTTATGAAAAGGGCTACCAGTGAGTCTGAATGTAGCTACCATTGTTATGTGACAAGAGGAGAAGGCTACCTGCTCATGTGTGTGAAAGCCGTCATACTTTACATTTCTATATTTCCATCATTGGAGAGATAGGGTTGGACTTCCACCAAAAAAAAAAAAAAAAAAAAAGGAATAATGAAACGAGAAAAAGAGAGCATGAGATGAAACACGTTTGACTTCTAGGTGTGATAACCCGTGAGCTATTGTACTATCATAGATCACGCCCAGGGTCTATATTCTCATTAGTCTCTGTGAAATTCACACCTACACCGATACATTGTCACTGATATGGTCTTGATCATCTCACGACCAATTGTGCTTGTTTCGTGTGGTTTCATGCATATTTGATGTTGCTTTTTTTCAAGCTAAGCTGTATCTTGATATTCATAAATCTATATTTACCCTACATTGATTGATCATGTCTTTATAAGGCTCTCATAATTTGAAAAGTTTAATGGTTCTACAAAAAAAAAATAATAATAATTTTGGGATTTCCTGCACTTTTAATAGCTTTCAAAGTTATCCCGAACTAAGGACAAAAGCTACCTGTTCTTTTGCCAAAAGGGCGATATTGGCCATCACTCAAGAGCCCCGCCTGCAGGAGTTTTCCGTTTCATCAGAAGAGAAGAAAAGAATGAGTCAATAAGTTAAATCTCTGAAAGTGATGCGAATACTATCACATCCTTACAAGAAAAATGGCAGAATTAGAAAGGAAAATCCCAAGAGAAGAACAAAAGTTTAAAAGACTGTCTGATCTTAAGATATAATGCATATAACTAAACATGAACCCTGGGGCAACCCCCAAGACATACGTCCATTTCTATCTATATATGCATTCATAAAAAAACATGACATGCATTCAATTCCATTCCTGTATAAATTTGTGCATACGTCAAAAAGTATGACATGCATTCATTTCAATTCCCATATAAACCACTCATGTTCATGCACTCATCAAAAAGTATATTATGCATTAAATTCCATTCCGTGTATTAAACATATCCATTCATTTCCATACTTGCATTAACTTGCATGACAAGAATTCATTTCAATTCCTGTACAAACCATATTTGTTCATGCATTCATCAAAAAGTATGACATGCATTCAAAATCTATCTCGGCGCATTCATCAAAAAGTATGATGTACATTCAATTTCATTCATGTATGTGCATTCATCAAAAAGTATGACATACATTCAAAATCTATTTCTGTGAATTCATCAAAAAGTATGATGTGCATTCAATTTCATTCATGTACGTACGTTCATCAAAAAGTATGACATACATTCAAAATCCGTCTCTATGCATTCATTAAAAAGTATGATATGCATTCATGTATGTGCATTCATCAAAAAGTATGACATGCATTCAAAATTCATCTCTATGCATTCATTAAAAAGTATGATATGCATTCATGTATGTGCATTCATCAAAAAGTATGACATGCACTCAAAATTCATCTATATGCATTCATTAAAAAGTAGGATATGCATTCATGTATGTGCATTCATCAAAAAGAATGACATGCATTCAAAATTCATCTCTATGCATTCATTCAAAAGTATGATACGCATTCATGTATGTGCATTCATCAAAAAGTATGACATGCATTCAAAATTCATCTCTATGCGTTTATCAAGAAATATGACATGCATTCAATTCCATCCCTGCACGAGAGTCTATCCTTATGCATTCATCAAAAAGTATGACATGTATCAACCTGTGTATTCATCCAAAAGTATGATGTGCATTCATTTTAACCTATGGTGGACTTCTACAATATATACCAAACGGCATGTCTAACAAAATACACTAACAAATGTTCAAGTGATTACAAAAGAAAAGGTATTCCGAAGCCGAAGCACAACATTTCGAAAAGTCTGTCGTCCAGAATCCAAACACTCTGTAAAAGAAATGGCGTACACTCCAGAAAACTCGAATTGTCATCCATAGACAACAAGAAACAGAGAATGGGGTACTGAATAACCCTCGACCACCACAATTAATGTCAGCCAGACTCAACCTCTTCGAATCGTAAAAACTGGGGCAACAACCCACCCTACACCTCCCATTCAATTGCAAACCAGTTGATCCATTCAAGGAAAACTGACTTATAGATGTTCGACCTTCTAAGTACCTCAAACCTTTTAAAAGGAAGCCTCACCCCCTTCAAAACTAAATTCAAGAATCCTAGGAAGCACCTCACCCAGAATTCTATCATGCCAGTCAGAGGCAAAAGTCAATAATCAACACATCAAAGGATCATTGCTCTCCAAAAATCTCAATCCAAGAAGCAGCCGATGTCATCTTCTCTAACATTCAAGACAAAAGAACTACAAGCAGATCCCTTATATAAGCAAAAATTGGGTTTCAGAGTTTCCTCCAAAAAAGCAAATTGGGTTTACGAGCTTCCTCCGACAAAGCAGATTGGGTTTCAGAGCTTCCCCCTAAAAAAAGCATATTAGGTTTACAAGCTTCCTCCGAAAAAACAGATTGGGTTTCAGAGCTTCCCCCGAGAAAAGCATATTGGATTTACGAGCTTCCTCCGAAAAAGCATATTGGATTTACGAGCTTCCTCCGAAAAAGCAGATTGGGTTTCAAAGCTTCCACCGAAAAAGCAGATTAGGTTTCGAGCTTCCTCCGAAAAAGCATATTGGGTTTCAGAGCTTCCCCTTAAAAAGCAGATTGGGTTTACGAGCTTCTTCCGAAAAAGCAAATTGGGTTTCAGAGCTTCCTCTGAAAAAGCAGATTGGATTTCAGAGCTTCTCCCGAAAAAGCAAATTCGGTTTCAAGTTTTCTCCCAAAAAACAAGATTGGGTTTCAAGGCTTCTCCCAAAAAAGCAGATTGGGTTTACGAGCTTCCTCCGAAAAAGCAAATTGGATTTCAGAGCTTCTCCCAAAAAAAGAAGATTGGGTTTACAAGCTTCCTTTGAAAAAGCATATCTGGTTTCAAAGCTCCCCCTTAAAAAGCAGATTGGGTTTACGAGCTTCTTTCGAAAAAGCAGATTGGGTTTCAGAGCTTCCCCTAAAAAGCAGATAAGGTTTTAGAGCTTCCCCCCCCCCAAAAAAAAGCAGATTGGGTTTTCGAGATTCCTCCAAAAAAGCAGATTAGGTTTCCAAGCTTCCCCCGAAAAAGCAGATTAGGGTTTTGAGCTTCCCCTAAAAAAGCAAATTGGGTTTCCAAGCTTCCTCTGAAAAAGCAAATTGGGTTTCAAGCTTCCTCCAAAAAAGCAGATTGGGTTTCAGAGCTTCCTCTGAAAAAGCAGATTGGGTTTTCGAGCTTCTCCTCAAAAAACAAATTGGGTTTTAGAACTTCCTCTGAAAAAGCAGATTGGGTTTTCAAGCTTCCTCCGAAAAAGCAGATTGAGTTTTAGAGCTTTCTCCAAAAAAGCAGATTGGATTTTAAAGCTTCCCTCGAAAAGGCAGATTGAGTTTCCAAGCTTCCTCCAAAAAGCAAATTAGGTTTTTGAGCTTCCACCAAAAAAGCAGATTGGGTTTCAAAGCCTCCGCCGAAAAAGCAAATTAGGTTTTTGAGCTTCCTCTGAAAAAGCAGATTGAGTTTTAGAGCATCCTCCGAAAAAGCAGATTGGGTTTCCAAGCTTTCTCCGAAAGAGCAGATTAGGTTTCAGAGCTTTCTTCGAAAAAGCAGATTGGGTTTTAGAGCTTCCTCCAAAAAAGTAGATTGGGTTTTAGAGCTTCCTCCGAAAAAGCAGATTACGTTTTCGAGCTTTCCTCTTTAAAAGCAGATATCAACCTTGAACCTCCCCAGAGAAGCAGTATTCTATCAAACGGAGTCTCTGTTCAAGAAGACTCAGTTTCAGGATATCAACTATGAACCACCTCTCAGAAGCTACGTTAGCAAAAATCCTATTTTGCCCACAAAAGCAAAACTCGACAGTCCAGCAAACACCGAGTATTCCAATCTCAAGAAATCTCAATCTAGGAGGGCACAAATGTCCCCCTTTCAAGCTCCAAGACATAAGAATTACAAACACGGCACAGTCTTTGATGATTCCACAAGCTCAACCATCTCCAAATCTTTGAGGTAAAGCCCAAGTATAATTCTAACCGAATTGTCTCAAAATCAATTTTTTTTTTAAAAAAAAAAAAGCCCTTGCTTTCTTTCAAATCCAAAAATTCAGTTTTGAAATATCCAAAAACTTGCAACGTTTCGTCTACAAAAACTTTCAAATTTCAAAATCAGTTTCAGAAGATTTCAAAACTATTTCTACAAAAAGTTTCAAACTCAAAAGATCAAAGCTCTTGCTTACTTTCGAAAGTCAAAATCAATTTTCATATCAAAAAAAAAAAAATTATGCTAGAAGTTTCAAATTTCAACTCAATTTCAAAGACGAAAAGTCCTGCTGTCTTTCAAAAATACCATCAAGTTTAAAAACTTTCAAAGGTTCAAGCTTCAAGTCAAGATGAAAATTCCTAAACATTTTGTCTTCAAAAAATTCAGATTTCAAGTCAAAACGAATTTCCTATACTGAAAGTGTCGAGTCAAAATGAATTTTCTATACATTTTGTCTTCAAAAGTTCAAATTTCTAGTCAAAATGAATTCTCTACACATTTTGTTTTCAAAAGATTAAAGTTTTGAGTCAAAATGAATTTTCTATACATTTTGTCTTCAAAAGTTCAAATTTCTAGTCAAAATGAATTCTCTACACATCTTGTTTTCAAAAGATCAAAGTTTTGAGTTAAAATGAATTTTCTATACATTTTGTCTTCAAAAGTTCAAATTTCTAGTACATGCCTACACTCCAAGATGGCATGTGTCAGAACGGTGTTAGAGGAGTGGGGGATAGCTGCAAATACACTCCACGCCCACGCCCCTGGTACATGCCATGACGGTCGGTGTCAGAAGTGGGCCCTCCTGATACGGTCGGGCGCCGACCCGGCCGGTGGACCGCCGCGGGTATCCGTTCGACTCGGGAGGTCAGGGATGAATAGCTGGGGGGACCTGGTCAGTGGACGACCCGGTGACATGGGGAAGGTGTCGTCCAGCAAGTGCTGATCGGCTAATAACACAACCTCTGGTCTGGTCAGGAAACCATCATCACCAAATGCCCCCATTTCATCTGGCCATCCACTCGGGGTCAGAAGAATTCCATGGGACGACACGAAGAAGAAATATGGAGCGCATTTATGGCGGGGGTGGTGCAATAATGACTGATACTGTCGCGTCGCGTCACTTACTCCCACATAGCAGCGAGGGATTAGTGGTCAGTAGATGAAAAGATGCGTCATTTTTCAGCCGTTGATGTCCCATCACCGCAGGCCATCTAGGCCGTTGATTTCAAAGGTGTGGGGGGAGTTTTGTGAGGCGGTTGCCCCCATTTTCCCTTAATGCCGTTTACCAAATACGCAAAGAGAGAAGAGAGAAAACCTCCTTCGCCATCTTCAACGTCGCCTCCGTCGTCTCCGGCCAGTTAAAGGGTACCATTCCTCGAGTTGAGCCACCGGTTTGCTTCGAAACTCGCTGCTAGTGCTTCAAACTGCGGTAAGCTTTGCCCTCTGGTTGTATGTACTGGTTTATTACTCGTTGCGTGTCCTTTTTTTAGGGAAGGGGCCAGATTCCCGACCTTACAAGGTTTGTTAACAAGTCGGAATTCTTAGAATCCATCCTTAGGGATTTGTGTGAGTTGTTTAAGCCAGTGTTTGATAGGATTGAGGGCTGTAGGCCCCTCGGGACAATGTCGAACCTGGAGGGGGTTAGTTCGAACTCAGAAGGAACAAGTTCTAATGGGTATCGAGTCGAGAGGCGCGGGACCCAGGAAAAGGCCTCTGTGGGGGACTCCGGGGGGTCTCAAGGAGTTCCCAATTCAAAGGAAACCGAGGCAACTCACTTTGGAGTCAGGGAGGAACGGGACCAACCCGTTGAGGTTGTTGCCCGAGCCATGGAGGTCGGGCCGGGAGAGGGGGAGGAAGAGGATGACCTCGGGTACAAAACGGTGGGGTTTCTTCCTCCCCTTTTGTGTTATATTTTTTACATGTGTCGCCCGCTTTGACTTAGGTGTCCTACAGGTGTCAGGTCAGGTAAAGCCCCTTCTGTCTACCGAGCACAAGGCGACCATAGAGGCGGTCAAAGAGTACGAGTTTCGGAACGCCAAAGACTTGGTGACTATCAAAGCGCTTGCCCAATACCTCTTGGGGTTCGAATCGAGCAGAGAGGCCTTGGCTGCAGAACGTGAGAAGAGTGAGTACGTTTTTATTTTTTTCATGCTGGTCGTTCTCTGACATTTCTGGTCATTCTTTGTAGATCACCAGTCTGCTGTGGTTACTCAGGCCGATACTACAGCGGTCCAGCCCAGTCCCCAAGCACCCCAACCAACTTCCGAGCCAAACGCAATGAGCTTCGACATCAACTACCTGGCCAGGAAGAGGGCGGCGGCGGCTAGCGCCTCAGGATCGAAGCGCCAAAAGACCGCCGAGGCTACTGAAGAACTCCCTCCTCCCCCTCCTCCGAAGAAGGCATCCCCCCAAAAGGGGAAAGGTCAAGTTTCTGTGGTCGTTAGGCCTCCTCTAGGGTATTCGAAAGGATCCCAGCTAAAGCGCGACACAGTCACTCCGGCTGACTCCCAAGCCCATGCCAGTCCGGCTACTTCTGCCCCAACCAATGTCATCGATGGCTCGGACGTGGCCTGGGAGAGGGCGACAGAGGCGGTAAGGCCTTCGGACATCACGAGGCTAGCAAACACCCCAACTCGCGGCTGGTCAGGGACACCAACTACGATCTGTTTAAGGTGAGCTTCTGTGTAGTCGTCATCCCGTTCTTCATCAACCTTTGTATAGTCTATTAAGTTCTAATCGTTCGGTTTTTAGTCTCTTGCCAGGGTCATGGCGTTGAGCCATTGCCTGGGAACCTCAGAGAAAGCCTTCCATGGGGAGAAGGCACCCAGCTCGGCGCTCATCCAGGAGGTCCAATAGCTGAAGGGCGATGTCTCGGCCGCTCGTACAAAAAGGGATTCAACTCTTGAGGAGCTCCAGTCGGCTCGGGCCAACAACGAAAGGCTTGCCAGGCAGGCCAACAAGCTACTGCTGAGCTTCTTGGCCAAGGAGGCCAAAAGGCACGAGCTGGAGAAGACCGTAGTGGCCCACGGTGAGGAGCTTAAGAAGGCAATGGCCGAGGCCGTTCAGGAGTTTAAGAACGGGGACAACTTTCAAGCTTTGCTGGAGTCCACTTTTCTCTTGGGCTTCGAGACAGCCGTGAAGCAGGCATCCAAGAAGTATCCTAACTCAAACTTACCGGGTCTGGACCCACTTGACGGAGTCTTGCCTGTAAACGGTCAGGACGCCTCTAGGTCGGTGGTCAAAGAAGGGGCCCAATTGAACACTACTGCAGAAGACCACACCACCGAGGCGCAGTAGGAGGCCACTGTGGGTGGCCAGGTCGGGGATGCTCAGCGTGTTGACACTGAGGGGCAAACCGCCAAGCATGCTCAGGCATAAATGTAGTTTGGGCCCACTCGCTTCGCTTCACTAGTTGTCTTTCTATTTTTCTTTTCCTTCTTGTTATTTTGTTTTTTTTTTTTTGAAAATGGGCGTCTCGCCTTTGTACCCCTCTTTTCATTAATGGAATATACTTAACTTCATATGTTGTGTCGGCTATATTTCCTAGATGCTTGATTGGAGTGACTTGTAGAATGCTTGTAAGCGCATTGAACCTGACCGGCAACGATAACCAAACAGGTCCACCATCTGGATCTGCTTGGCCCTTGGCCGAGCAGGTTCAATGCCCTTTTCATTTCAGGCCCGGGCCCTGTTCGACGTTGGACTGAGCAAGTTCCATGCCTTGTCGTTTAAGGCCCTTTGGATCTGCTCGGCATTTGGCCAAGTAGATTTAATTTTTGTGCCATTGACACTTAAGGGCCTCTGGCTCTGCTTAGCGCTTGGCCGGGCAGATTCAATTTTTGTGTCATTGCCACTTAAGGCCCTCTGGCTCTGCTCGGCACTTGACCGAACATTTTCAATTTCTGTGTCATTGCCACTTAAGGCCATCTGGCTCTGCTTGGTACTTGACCAAGCAGATTCAATTTCTATACCATTACCACTTAAGGCCCTCTGGCTCTGCTCGGCACTTGGCCGAGCAGTTTCAATGTCGTTTCCACACAAGTAGGCAGATTCTGTGTCGATTTTACATAGGTAGACAATTGTCGAACGATCTCTTTTACTGATATTCAGTTGAATTACAAGTGGGAGCCTTTCAAGAGTAGTACTTCCTCAGATGCTCTGCGTGCCACAGGTGCGGGAACCCTTTGCCTTCTGAGTTCTTCAACTTGTATGTCCCCTTCCTAGTACTGCTGATCACCTCGTAAGGTCCTTCCCAATTGGGTCCGAGCTTGCCCTATCTGGGATCTTTATTAGACTGTTTGACTCTCTTCAGAACAAGGTCCCCGGTCATGAAGTCTTTTGGTCAAACTCTAGAGTTGTGGTATTGGCGCATCTTCTGCTGGTAGGAAGCCACCCTCATGGCCATTTGCAGGCTCCTTTCTTCCAACAAATCTAGGTCGACATTCATTGCTTCGCCATTGGTCACGGGGTCGAATTGCAGCATTCTGGGGCTGGGGAGGCCGATCTCTACTGGGATGACGGCTTCGGTGCCAAAGGTGAGTGAGAACGGGGTCTGTCCCGTGGACACTCTCTCCGTCGTTCTGTAGGCCCAAAAGATATTAGGGAGCTCCTCCGCCCACAAGCCCTTAGCCTTCTCCAACTTCATCTTGAGGATCTTTAAGAGGGACCTGTTGGTAACTTCAACTTGGCCGTTTGCCTGAGGGTGTTTAGGGGACGAAGCATGGTGGTTTATTCCCAAGTCAGTGCACAACTAGTTGAACTGCCTGCCCTCGAACTGCTTCCCGTTGTTCATGATGACGACCCTAGGGATTCCAAACCTGCACACGATGTTCTGCCACAAGAATTTCTTCATCTTCTCCTCAGTAATCGTCGGTAAGGCCTCCGCCTCCGCCCACTTTGTAAAGTAGTCGATGACCACTACTACGAACTTCGTCTGTCCCTTGCCGAGAGGTAAGGGTCCCACGATGTTGATCCCCCACTGTGCGAAGGGCCAGGGGGTCTAGATCGGGGTTAGCTCCTGAGACGGCAGTCTTAGGATGTTGGCGAACCGTTGGCATTTGTCACACTTCTTGACGAATTCCTGGGCATCTTTCTCCATAGTGGGCCAATAATAGGCCGTTCGTAAAATCTTCTTGGCGAGAGACCGAGCGCCGGAGTGGTTCCCACACACCCCTTCGTGGACCACCCACATTACGTAGTCTGCCTCTTCCTCATTGGAGCAGCGAAACAGTGGCATGGTGTGCCCCCTTTTGTATAGTATCCCGTCCTGTATGAGGTATCTGTTTGAATGGTATTGAATCCGCCTTGCCTCATTCTGGTCTTCAGGCAGGGTTCTGCTCTCCAAGTAATTCCTAATCTGAATGCTCGGTGAATCAAGAATCTCAAGCGGGAAGTTCGGGTCGGGCTCATTTGATGAGGCAATTCTGGCTAGCCGGTCTGCCTCTTCGTTCTGCAACCTCGGTACACGCTCCAGTAGGATCTTAGCAAATTTTCTTACTAGGCTCTTCGCTACCTGGCAATATTGCTTCATGTTGTCTTCTCTGGCTTCATACTCTTCTTGGACCTACTCCACTATAAGTTGAGAGTCGTTTCGCACCACTATCTGTTCAGCCCCCATTCGCTGTGCCATTCTGAGGCTGGTAATGAGTGCTTCGTATTCTGTAACGTTGTTGGCGGCAGGGAACTTGAAGCGGAGCGTGTATTCCACCTTGTAACCATTCAGGGTGACGAGGACCACGCCGGCACCACCGGAATCATGAGTGGAAGAACCATCAACGTTCAGGACCCAGTGGCTATTAGGTAAGTCAGTTTCAGGGGTGGCATGGAGCAGGTTAGTGAATTCTGCAATGAAATCCGCAGCAGCCTGCCCTTTGATCACTAGTCGGGGTCGGTAGTGGATGTCGAACTGACTAAGTTCAATGGACCATTTCACTAAGCGTCCTGACGTCTCAGGCTTGTGTAGGATGTTCTTCAAGGGCTGATCGGTGAGTACTACAATTGTGTGGGCTCGAAAGTAGGGCCTCAGGCGTCGAGTTGCCGTCACTAGCGCAAGGGCCATGAGTTCCATCTTCGAGTACCGCTCTTCTGCTCCACGCAAGGCTCGGCTGGTGTAATATACTGGCTTTTGGATCCCCCCTTCTTCTCGGACAAGAGCTAAGCTCATTACTGTCGCTGACACTGTCAAATAGAGAAACAATTCCTCCCCCAAGACAGTTCGGTTGAGCAGCGGAACTGAGCTGAGATATTGTTTGAGTTGACCAAATGTTACTTCACACTCCTCGTTCCACTGGAACGCCTTTCGTAGGATCTTGAAGAATGGAAGGCACTTGTCGATTGAGCGAGAGATGAATCTGTTCAGAGCTACAACACGTCTTGTCAGCCGCTGAACGTCTTTCGTCGTCCGGGGCGCCTGCATGTCAATAATGGCCTGAATCGTTTCTGGATTCGCCTTGATCCCCCTTTGTGAGACCACAAAGCCAAGGAATTTTCCCGAGGCGACACTGAAGGCGCACTTGGCGGGATTGAGCTTCATTCAGTACTTGCGGAGTGTTTGGAATGTCTCTTTAAGATCCTGCAGGTGGTTGGTGGCTTCCTTGCTTTTCACTAACATGTCGTCCACGTAAACCTCCACATTACGCCCAATCTGTGATTTAAACATGAGGTTAACTAGCCGTTGGTATGTTGCCCCTGCATTCTTTAATCCAAATGGCATGATGTTGTAACAATAGAGCCCCCGGTCTGTGATGAAGACCTATGCTCCTGGTTGCGCTCCGCCATCCGGATCTGGTTATATCCTGAAAAAGCATCCATAAAGGTTAGCATTTCATACCCCGCAGTAGAGTCAACGAGGAGGTCGATGGTTGGTAGGAGGAAACTGTCCTTTGGGCACGCTTTGTTCAAGTTGGTGAAGTCAACGCACATCCGCCACTTCCCATTCGACTTCTTCACCATGACGACGTTGGAGAGCCAAGTGGGATAGTGCACTTCCCTGATGAACTTCGCCTGCACCAGCTTTTCTACTTCCTTAGCAACTGCATCATTCCTTTCTGGCACGAAGTTCCTTCACTTTTGGTTGACCGGCCTGGCCTCAGGATCGATATTCAAGTAGGGAGCCGCTACTCGGGTGTCAATCCCGGGCATATCTTCATGAGACCAAGCGAACACGTTAGCTTTCTCCCTCAGGAAATTCCTCAGTTGTTGCTTTAGCCCTTCGGGTGCGGAAACACCTATCTTCACCGTTCTGTTCTGCTCTGGTACCCCGACCAGGACATCTTCTAGTTCCTCGGTCAGCTCGCCTCACCTAACTTCCTCCTTACCCCTAGGCTCAAGCTCTTCGATGACTAAGGTCTCATTGTTGTGTTCCCCTTTAAGGGAGGCCATGTAGCACTCCCGTGCTTCCTTCTGGTCACCCTTTGTGCAACCGACCACATTGTCGGTCGGGAATTTTATTCGTAGGTGGTACGTGGAAGCCACTGCTTTGAACTGGTTCAGATCGGTTCAACCAATGATGGCGTTGTATGCAGATGGGCAATCCATAACCAGAAAGTGGACCATTTTCGTTGTCCGGTGCGGTTCCTCTCCAAAGGTGACTGGTAAGGCAATGGATTCAAGAGGGACCATTCGGTCTCCGGTGAAGCCGACCAAGGGACAGGTTACTGGCTTCAACTTCTCCTGGCTGATTTGCATTTTTTTGAATGCCCCCCGGAACAGGATATCAACCAAGCTCCCACTGTCGACCAAGATTCTCCAGGTTTTCAAGTTGGAGATCATCGCTGACAGGACCAGGGGGTCATCGTGTGGTTGGTGCAGCTCAGCAGCTTCCTCTTCCGTGAAGGTGATCACGAGGCCCTCGGACTTTGTCTTCTTGCTGGCCGTCCCGACTATCATTACTTCCGCTTCGGTTCGGATATCCTGAACATGCTTCTTCCTTGCTGAAGAGGACTCTCCTCCCCTAACGAATCCTCCTGCGATCACCCTTATCTCTCCAATGGGCTGGGCGGTTGTTTCTGTCATCGCTGGGCTGCGTCGTTCTCCCCTTGTTCGGTCTCGGCCAGCCACATAGTGGCTGAGCCTCCCTCGTTTGATCAAATCCTTGATTTGTTGTTTCAGATCAATACAGTCTTCCGTGTCATGGCCATGATCATGGTGGAACCGACAGTATCTCCTTCTGTTCCTCATGCTAGAGGGTGTCTTCAAAGGCTCGGGCCATTTCAGGTCCAAGTCATCTCTGATCTCTATCAGGACATCCTTTAACTTCGTCGTGAGTGGGGTGAACGTCCGATCCAGACTGCGATAGTGCTCGCGCCTCTCCTCTCCTCGGCTCCTCGACCGGTTGCCACTTCTACTCGTTTTCGTCTCTCTCTCTCATCATTTGATGTTCCACTCGACCTCTTCTTCTCCGTGCGCAAGCCACCCCCTTCATCATTATCTCGCCTGACGCTCATGGCATCTTCTGCATTCATGTGCTTTTAAGCACGAAGAATCAACTCAGCCATGTCTTGGGGTGGCCTCTTCGATAAAGAGAAAAGGAGTTTCCCACTTCTTAAGCCGCTAATGAACGCCATGACGGCCACCTTGTCGTCCACGTCATCCACGGACAATGTCTCCTAGTTGAACCTCCCCACATACTCCCACAACGTCTCCTCCTTCTGCCTCACAGTCAGCAAGTATGTCGCAGGCCTCCTTTGCCACTGGGCTCCGATATAGTGGCTCACAAAGAGCTTGCTAAGCTCCTTGAAGGTGGAGACTTTCGCTGGTTTGATTTTGTTGAACCAGGTTCACACCGAATCCTTCAGCATGACTGGGAATGCTCTGCATATGATCTCGTCCGGCACTGCCTGCAGATACATGAGCGCCCTGAATGTCTCCAAGTGGTCCACCGGGTCATTAGATCCGTCAAACGCGTCCAAAATCGGCATTTTGAACTTCGGGGGAAGCGAGTAATCCATCACCTTCCACTCCGGCCATTTAAGCTTGCATGGCCTTCAGTTGTTCGTCCTAAGCATGGGAGCTCTCCGGCTTGTCGCCTACCATCTCCGTCCTCGATAGGATGGCGTGGCTCGTTTGTGCTTCTTCGACGTGGGGTTCACGGCGGAGGAGAGGGTCCTCAACTCGTCCTCCATTGTCGTTCTCATTACCGTCGGGGGGAATGGGCGGATCCTTATCGACCTCCTGTTCCTTGTGTTCCTCTGTCGGGAGGTTAGGCCCTGGTAGAATCTCTTCCTAAGGAGCTGGGTTTCGTTAGAGCAACTCCACGTTTTGACAAACCAGCTGCTGCATGCTGGCCATCATGTCAACCACTGTCTTCTCCAAGGCGGCTATCTTTTCTACACTGGAATCGGCCATCGGATTTCCTTCAGGGAGGGTGCTAATCCCAGACCTAGTCAAGACCATGAAATGCCACGAGAGAAGTTGTTCCCACAGTCGGCGCCAGCTGATGATGCAGCAAACTCGTGGTGGCTTGCCCTCGGGTCTGGGATGAACTGTCCTCCAGCTGGTCAGTGATCGCTTGCACAAAATCCACCGGTGTGATGGGAGCCAAAGGCTCTCCAGTGTTCAAGTTAGATTTAAAGTGTTGGAGAGGGAAAAATCCTGGGGTTCTCTCTAGTAGTTGTGTGTTGCGTACCTTCACAGGGGTTGAACTTTTCCCCTTGTATGCCTGCATGGGGGTGGTAGGTAGTCTCTCCACGTGGCAGCCTCCAGTTGGAGGATCAAGGCGGTGTCAGAACACTCGAGTGAGTCATTCTTACACTCTAAGGTGGCGTGTGTTAGAACGGTGTCAGAGGAATGGGGGATAGCTGCAAGTACATGCCACGCCACGCCCACGCCCCTAGTACATACCATGACGGCCAGTGTCAAAAGTGGACCCTACTGACACGATCAAGTGCCGACCCGGCCGGTGGACCGTTGCGGGTATCCGTTCGGCTCAGGAGGTTGGGGACGAATAGCTGGGGGGACCTAGTCGATGGACGACCCTGTGACATAGGGAGGGTGTCGTCCAACAAGTGCTGATCGGCTAATAACACAGCCTCTGATCTGATCGAAAAACCATCATCACCAGCTACTATTATAAATGCAAAATGATAGCAACGATTACTTACCAAAGCATATCTAGCACCAAAGATTCAATATGAAAACTCTGATCTGCAAAGCCAATAAGAAACCGATATGGAATTCAGATCTTTGTTAATGACTAATGTAGAAAGCCAATAAGAAACCATCTAGTGCACAGCCTAATGTGTAGGTAACTTCCTTCCATTGTAAAATAAGAAAGGGTAGTGATTTAAGAACACTAAAATTAAACGGTATTACTGAATTCTAAAACGTAACATTTTGATCTTTTAAAATATTAATTTATATTAATTAATTTATTTTATTATAATTAGTTAAAAATGTCACTTGTATATATTCATAAAAATATTATTTTATATTTAAATTGATATTCTCTTATTATAATAATTATCTAATGATTAAAATACTTCTTAAAATTTTATGTAAAAAAAAACAGCAGTTCAAGAGGCATTTCAAATCTATATTGAGAATGTCAATTTAGATGTAAATATATACAAATGATAATTTTTTATCTATTCTCTTAATAAATTATTAATATATTATTATATATTAATTGATATACATTGATATTTTAGAATTTGTGTGACGTTTAGAATTTAAAAATAATTGGTGATAATGAGTCCTAATATTGTAATTACAACTGTGTTTCTTATTTTGTATGGGTCTTCCTTTTCTGGATCTTCTTCTTCTCCAGGAGGATCAGCTGGCGATGGTGGTTCTAGGGTGTTTTCATTGGGCTAAACTAGGGGAGCATATCTGGTATTTTCCAAGGCTTGTGCCTTTCCCACCCGATGGGGCGGTTGTTAATGACGAGGGAGCGGCTAGAGCCGCCATGGAAGATGATGAGGCTAGAGATAGTGAGAGATACAGGAAGTCCATTACGGCCGCCTCTCTCTCTCTCTCTCTCTCTCTCTCTCTCTCTCTCTCGCGGATGCTCTTATTATCTTCTGGTCTTTCTTTCTACTTTATTCTCCCTTTATGTTTTTTTTTTTTTTTTATCTCGTCTCCTTAACGCCACCAACCCCACCCCTGCCACCAGCACCGCCCCACTCCGCTGCCACAGAGCCTCCTCGCACCACCCTGCCCCACCGCCACAGCGCACCTCGCACCATCCCTCCCCGCCCTAGCCCACCCAACACCACCCTGTCCACACCGTATCACCTAAGCACAATCCCCGACTTACCTCTCTCTCTCTCTCTCTCTCTCTCTCAAAATTCTCAAGTGAATGCCCAATTACTGTTGAAATTGCCATGCCATTGTACACAGTAGCTCAAAATGGGTTATGAAGGAAGGGAAAGGCAACCAACAACTGAGAGAATTAGGATAGGGATTGGAAAAATAAGGAAGGAAAAAGATCTCAATAGTAGAAGAAGAGTTTTTGCCGTGATGATTTTTTTTTCTTAAGGACGGAGAGGTGAGTGGAAGTGGTGATGCTATTAGCTGCGAAGAAGGTTGCCAATGGCGATAATGCGAGGGTGTAGTTGAGCTGGGTTTTGGTGGTATGCAGGGGAAGTGTTTGATGAAATGCCTATGTAAGAACTCCTTTCTTTATTTATTGTCATGCTACTGAGCAGCATGTGACGTTACTGTTATACCATCACGTGCATGGCAATATGGCATGTGCCACTTTTTCCATCACAAATTTAAAGAGTAAATTTGTTGTAATTAGAACTAGAGAGAACAAATTGATATTAGGGCTAAACTAGAGAGACCACCGGCATAATTGACCTTAAGTTTAAAATACATAAAAAAATTAAACAATAATAGATAAAGGGTCATCCACATGAAAAGTTGATAGTACTATTTTATTCAACCGAAATGGATACAAGATACAATCTTATTCGTAGAACAGTGCAAAGATAAGGCCACTTGAATATCTATAAAGAAAAAAGCCTATCTAGTCTACCAGCCCTTAGGGATGAAATATCAGCAAGAGCGTAGTTATCATTTTTTTAATTTCTTCCAAAAGCAATAGAGACAAATTTATAACTAGAGAATAGTAAATGGCAAAAAAAGGACTACCAATAACGCACATGGCAGTAGCAAGGCCCGACGAATTCGGTAATGCAGCATAGGTTCCTGTAATGAACGCGACCATCATTGCCAAAATGGCAGTTAAGATTAATTGAGCTGCGACATCGTGATTGAAAAAACGCAAGTTTTGCGTCTTAGTAATTGATAAACTTAAGTGTATAAATACTGCAGAAATGGAGTATGTCAATGCTATGGCATTCGTTACCACAAATGCTTTGAAAGCTGCTTTTCTGAATAGGACTGCCATGCCTTGGTATGGACCAGCATTGCCATCATAGCCACCCGGTAAAGTGAAACCAGCTGCGAAGGTGACAGTTGCTATGAGTGCAGCCACTACCAATTGGGTCTCGCGTATTTTGGTATCGTCTTGTTTTTTATTTTCAGTCCCGGCTGTCCTCCCTATACTGATCATGTTGTCGATATCACTCTCTACTTCTTTCTGCATTTCCTCCTGCAATTTTGTTCTTTGATCAATTTGAAAAACTAAAAGCAAAGATCCAAAAATTATTGCCATAAAAATCTCAATTTATCAGAACCTGCGAGCCGGCCACTCAACTACGCCTAATTCCTTCTTCACACATTGTTTGCTCAAGAAAGCTAATTTCACAAGCAAATAATGGGAAAGGCCAGAGAACATGAAAGGGAAGTAATCACTTTTAAATTCCTTACGAGGTCTTATTTTCTTGTATGATTTATGGCTTATATTATCTCAAAACTACTACTCCAATTATCTGCGAAAAGCTCATTAACTATCTGCCATATTTTCTATTTGAACTACATCTTAGCATATAATGATGCATAGTGACAGAATTCGTAATTTTAGTTCAGGAACTTGTCTCATGCAAGAAGAGCAATGAAAATGTGACATGAAACTAGAGAACACTCCTCTATGTCCTACACGATCTCCCAGGGATATGAACAGCACCTTCTCTTTACCTCACACGTCCAAAAATATATTATATATAATTATATATGTATTTGATGAGAGAGAGAGAGAGAGAGAGAGAGAGAGAGTATAGTTCGAGGCGGATGCAATTTATGCCCAGACAGGCAGCTGTGTGAGCTAAACCCCAGCTCTGGTATGAAAGCTAAGGCAAGTGCTGTATTAAAAAGTAGAAGAAAATAAAAATTTTAAATAAAATTTTTTTTGGTATAGCTCTGACCATGATTTATCAAGTCATCCACCACAAGGTTGTGAAAATTTAACTGAATGCTCCTTAGTTTGTTACTTTTCCTGTTAAGGAAAGATTTAAAATTTAACATTTTATATGAGACCATATTTTATATAGGTTATGCGCAATAGTGTGTTTTGTGGGTGTTGTTCAAAATTGGTGAAGCGAATGGTCAGAGCCATGGCTATAACATAAAACAAGAGAAAAAGTACATTTGGAAATCAATCAAAGCCATTCATATTAAAAGTACTTTAGAAAAA
Organism: Euryodendron excelsum; assembly: GCA_033060915.1. NCBI lineage: Eukaryota > Viridiplantae > Streptophyta > Magnoliopsida > Ericales > Pentaphylacaceae > Euryodendron > Euryodendron excelsum. The sequence continues at coordinate 6,634,897 of CM065387.1, read as the reverse complement.
AAGAACAAGAAACATGTGTTACATACGATTAGCTAAGAGTCATATACTTGTAAAGTTCGAAATCAAAAGTTGATTTTTTTTTTTCTTTTCTGTTTTGAAGTTTGAAGTGTCCTAAATTACCCTATAGTGTGTGTGATGTACAAGTAGGATGATGTGATGCAGGCCAAGGCAATGCGAATTGTTTGCTCCTCAACTTTATGCTATGTTTTGCACGCCTAAAAAAAACATGATATATGCAGTTAAGTTTGGACCCTTACCTCAGTGGACATTACTACTTCGTGGTTCAAGTCTGTAAATTTTAGAGCACGCCAATCTGCGCTACGGTGCAACATGAGCTCAGGCATTTGACTCTCGGAGGTAGCAAGCAAATGGAGAGGTGTTTTCCCTTCAATGTCTTTTTGATTTATAAGTTGGCTTATCCAGGACTTTTCTAGGATGAATTTAATTACGCCTTTCTCCTCCATCTCCACAGCAATGTGAAGAATATTTTGTCCTTTACTGTTGACTAACTCCCAACTATCAGGACATTGTGATAAAAGCTCTTCCATTACACTTACATGTCCTTTAGCAGCAGCTATGTGAAGAGCAGTATTCTTGTCATCCTTGTCTGCAGTAAGGTATCTCGCTGTTTGATCCCTAGCTAGTATCTCCCGAACTGCTTTTTCAAAGCCACAATGTGCAGCATAGCGAAGTGGTGTCCACCCATATGCATCTGGTACCTTGACTAGGTCTTGATTGTGGACCTTGATTAGATCTGAGTTCAATAATATCTTTGTGCACTGCCCTGAAGGAGAATTGCAAAAAAGTAAGAAAAAGTTTAGTAAATAAATATCAGATGAATGACAAATGTTACAATTTTTCAAGAATTTTTTGCAACAATTTCTATTGTTAAAAAATTTTATATGAATTTTCTGTTTGTATAGCATTACCCACATTTATATTATGAAATTCAGCACTCCAGCTATTCTTCATTAATGGTATAAGTAATTATGTAGTTAAGAAAAATTCTATTCTTCTAAAATTTTTGTACGGAATTTTACGTCACAATGATATGGTCAAGAGCGGATGTATCAATGGCCCAGTGGGGGCAACTATCTCCACTGACTTGGTCACTTGCACTACTTTTTAAAAAAAAATTATGTTTATTTATTTGATTATAAGTTGTAATTGTATATTTTGTCCCCAGAGAATTTATTAAACTTAAATTTGCTTCTCTTTTAATTTATTAGTACTTACATTTTGTCCCACTGCATATCACTAAACTTGTAGCAAAAAATATATACGTCATTAGTTCTTCATTATTTGGCCAAATAAAAAACACAATATCAATTTCTAATCCTATATTCTAATATTAAATTAAAATGTTCCTACCCATTTAATATTTTATTTATCACACTACTATCTACTACTATTTTAAAAGTTTGAAAAAAAAAAGACTTAAATTCCAAAATCTTTTGTATCCATTTTTGTATAAGCAATTTTGTGTAAGTTTTGCTCCCACTGAACAGAAATCGTGGATCCACCCTGGATATGGTGTTAACAGTTTTTTAGTTAAACTCATTGTTTTAGTGGGATTCTTTTGTGTGGCAAATGTTAATGCACATTAAGCATGTGCCGGCATCATGCAAGACCCTTTGGGCACGTTTGATTTGCAGGACAAAATCGGAATGGATAATGAGCCCTAACTTATTCCTTGTTTGATTGCCAAATAGAGTTAGGACTAGCAGTCCGATTCGGGTTACTAGTACCCAATACTAGTTCTTAGCTAATCTCAAGGGGGATGAGTTTGCTAATCCCAGAACTAAAGTAAAGAGAGATAAGGTTGAAATAACTTAACTATCCTTAGTCAACATATATTATATTACATTATAAAAATTAAAATACAGTAATATTGTATAATATTATATTTTAAAATATTGTATAATATTATATACGTAATACATTACTGTATATAATATTCTATTATAATATATTAGAATATGGTAATATTACATTTGTAAAATATTGTATAACATTATAATATTTGTATACATACATTATATCACTTTAACAAATTATTACATTATTTTATAATAAAATAGGTATTATTATATAATATTATATAGGAAAATATTATACTGCAATATAATAAATAAAAATATAGTGATTAGATATAATAAAATATGGTAATATAATATAATATCATAATTATATGAAATACTATATATTATCATATAATATTTTAACAGATTTAACATATATAAAATATTATATAATATTTCTATTATATATTATATCTAACATAATTTAATATTATTAATTGAGAGTTTTATTAGTATTTTATTATATAGAAGTAATGTGGTCATTTTAGACTTTTATCTCAATTTTATTCGATGATTAAATAAATATGAGACTTGAAAATAGTTTAAGACGAAGAGTTTTAATATTGTCAATCCTTGAACTTAGTTCAAGTCCCAAGACTTCTTGATTATCCTATAAATCAAACATGTTCTTTCTTTATTATCCTTAACATTAAATGATGAAATTGAAGTACGGGTACCTGTGACATCGGAAACTGCTGCTGCATGCAATGCCGTTCTGCCAGCAGGGCCACCGTAAGTTGGCGATGTGCAAGTTTCCAGGATCTCGGACACCACGTCAACATATCCTCTCTCAGCGGCCAGGTACAGCGGCGTTTCCTCGGCATTATTGGGGGGATGTTGAAACTCTGGATCTTCGCTTGTTAATAATCTAACCACTTCCAAGTTACAATGAGGATTCTGCACAGCCATGTGCAAGGCAGTGTCTTTCTCCTCATGATTTGTGGCCCTCAACATCAGCTCCTTGACTGTTCCACCCCCGCTTTCAATCTCTTGGTCTAGTATTTTTGCACAATCTATGAGTTCTTGCACAATGCCAGATTGCCCTTCGCTCGCTGCAATATGAAGAGGAGTCTCACCTTTGCTATTCACCTCCCTTAACAGAAAGGGATGCTTTCCTAAGATCTGTTTCACACATTCTAACTGGCCAAACTGGGCCGCGACATGGAGAACAGTGTTGCCATTCGAGGTGAGTTGGACGTCAAGCTGGTCAATATTATTGTATTGCATGAGGATATCAACTTTGCCTTCCATGGCAGCCTTGTACAAGCTAGGATCCATGCTGCACTTCTGCAATATATATTGGGAGAGTACGTAATACTAGCTAGAGAGACTGTTATATAGGATAGGTTTGGTTTTTCCTTATGCAGCAGTCTAATGAAGCATGAAGGTGTATATATAGTGTACTTTTTATTTTTATTTTTTATTTTTATAACTAAACGTTTGAGCCAGCTTGCGCACTACTCCGGTAATCCAAATGGATGCTGACAAATTGACACAACTAACCTTGGGAAGGCATGGAAAAAGAAGATCTAGGGACGTTCCAACGGCCATAACAATCTCGGTAAATGTTATTTTAATGGTTTGGTCTCGGCCAAACCTCGAAGGCTAAAGCAAATTAAGTACAAAAAAGAAAAGTACCTATTATGCACACAAGGTGTAAGCAGCTTTTAGTGAATGAGCCAATAGCCAATAGCCAATAGGTCTGAGCAAAAACCGTGAAAATTTTGTGGCAATATTTTTCGTTATTTTGCTTTAATTCAAAGTACGTGAATGAAAAGTTTAGAATGTCTCATGTTGAAGTTATAGCTACATGAAATAGGACTAGAGATGAATAATTGTGTTGAAAGTCTGCAATGAGGTCAAGGAGAGAAATTTGAATTCTAGAAAAAAATAAAATAAGAAAAAAGGGCTGAAGTTGGTATCCTATTTTTCTTATCCTTTCCTTCTCCCAAAGGTCAGTATACCTAACAATAATGTTTAAAGAAAGACCTCAGTCCTTCATGAGATGAACTAGTCTGAACCGTTTGACTTTGCGATTCCGACCTCTAATTTCCAGTCACATTTAACCTTGAGTCAACTATTTTTCTTTCTTAACTTTTTTTCTTTCGGTAAAATTCTGTTTTCTCAGAATTTTTTTAAAGAAAACTTTACCCAAATGTTGTGACTAACAAGTAGTATATTTAAAATTACGAATCAGAGTTGTGAGTGCTTTTATTTAAAATAAAAAGAATGTAAACAATAGTGGCGGACTCCAGGAATTGATTTTCAAGTGGGGTAAAAATTTTTGATAAGTAAGATGATTAATTCTAAAATAATACAATGAATTTGATAATATCAAATGTTCTATATATTAATATCAAATATTTCTTACACAAAATAAACTTCAAATAAAAGTAAATGATAAATTATAACAATCATCTTCGTTACTTCATATTTTGAAATATTTGTAAAATAGTTTCATTGTCAATTGTTTTGAATATATTCTTTTCAATGTATGACACTAAGCAATCATTCATCCACTCATCTCTTATGTGATTACGTAATGGAGTCTTAATAATTTTCATTGTAAAAAAAACTCTCTCATTGTTGCAATTGCAACCGATAAAATCAATGCTAATTTCACAAGTAAAAAGACTAATGAGTAGACACTATTCTTCTTCATTTGAACTAACTTTTGAACAAGTATACTAATCTCTATCACTTATAAAAAATTGGGCATTAGAGTTTACATCTAGAATGTAGATCCTAAGTTGATTATCAAGTATCATAAATTAAAGTAAAAAAAAAATTATTAAAATAAATAAGTTAGGGCAAAATATAAAATTAGTTAAATTAAAAAAAAATTTCAAATTTAAAAAATGAACGTCTATTCTCAACACTTGGTCGGTCTGCCTCTATGAGTAATTACATCATTTGTATAACATTTTTGTGTAATAATAATACCGTTTTCGTGTAGCTAGTAAGTCTTCAAATGTGAACAGTCCCACCGGCAGGAAAGGTAGCCTTCACATGGATCATTGGGTAATGTGTAACCTTTGAATCAGAATAGTTCCTCTCAAGGTGCTAATCATTGTTTTAGTTTCAACGCGCAAATTAGATGCATACTACGTACCTAATAGCTACCTGTATCAAAAAAAAAAAAAAAACCTAATAGCTGCCGACAAATTTGTTAGGTTAAAAAAACCCAATAGCTACTGACAAATCCGCTAGGTAAATGTTACAAATAGAACGAGAAACCATCCACAATGATGTGATGCTAAACCTTTTTTTACTATAATTTTTACAGCAAATGAAACAAAGTGGTGAATCAGACATTGACTCATTTCTCTAAGAAAAGTAAAATACCTTTAACTACAATTTGAGTGAACTGCAAGACACAACAAGTTTAGATCTTGTGTGATTTTATCACTGATTTTTTTATTTTATGTCTCAAATTATGATTTTTACTTATCAAGATCAGACGTCTAACAAATCAGCTCTCACTTTTGTCAACAAAAATACAACTTTGCACAAGCTAGATGAAAGATAATAGATTAAATTTACCATAATCAAAATCCTAGATTCTTTCTAAAGAGAGATTCTAGCAAATCAACAATTCAAGATGCACTATAGAACTGTCAACAAAGCTATCAACGGATGTTGACAAATTGACACAACTAACCTTGGGAAGGCATGGAAAAAGAAGATTTAGGGACGTTCCAACGGCCATAACAATCTCGGTAAATGTTATTTTAATGGTTTGGTCTCGGCCAAACCTCGAAGGCTAAAGCAAATTAAGTACAAAAAAGAAAAGTACCTATTATGCACACAAGGTATAAGCAGCTATTAGTGAATGAGCCAATAGCCAATAGGTCTGAGCAAAAACCGTGAAAATTTGTGGCAATATTTTTCGTTATTTTGCTTTAATTCAAAGTACGTGAATGAAAAGTTTAGAATTTCTCATGTTGGAGTTATAGCTACATGAAATAGGACTAGAGATGAATAATTGAGTTGAAAGTCTGCAATGAGGTCAAGGAGAGAAATTTAAATTCCAGAAAAAAATAAAATAAAAAAGAAGGGCTGGAGTTGGTATCCTATTTTTCTTATTCTTTCTTTCTCCCAAAGGTCAGTATACCTAACAATAATGTTTAAAGAAAGACCTCCGTCCTTCAAGAGATGAACTAGTCTGAACCATTTGACTTTGCGATTACGACCTCTAATTTCCATTCACATATAAACTTGAGTCAACTATTTTTCTTTCTTTACTTTTTTTCTTTCGGTAAAATTCTGTATTCTCCGAATTTTTTTAAAGAAAACTTTACCGAAATGTTGTAACTAACAAGTAGTATATTTAAAATCACGAATCAGAGTAGCCAGTGCTTTGATTTAAAATAAAAGGAATGTAAACAATAGTGGCGGACTCCAGGAATTGATTTTCAAGTGGGGCAAAAAATTTTAATAAGTAAGATGACTAATTCTAAGATAATGTAATGAACATGATAATATTTAATATTCTATATATTAATATTAAATATTTTTTTACACAAAAGAGACTTCAAATAAAAGTAGATGATAAATTACAACAATTTTCTTCGTTACTTCATATTTTAAAACATTTGTAAAATAGTTTCATTTTCAACTATTTTGAATATGTCCATTTTAATGTATGACACCAAGCAATTATTTATCCACTCATCTTTCATGTGATTGCGTAATAGAGTCTTAATAATCTTCATTGTAAAAAAAAACTTTTCACCGTTGCAGTTGTAACAGATAAGATCAATGTTAACTTCACAAGTAAAAAGACTAATGAGTAGACACTATCATTTTTCATTTAAACTAACTTTTGAGCAAATGTACTAATCCCTATCACTTCTGAAAATTGATCATTAAAGTTTACATGTAGAATGTAAATCCTAAGTTGATTATCAAGTACCATAAATTTAAGTGAAAAAAAAATTATTAGAATAAACAGGTTAGGGCAAAATATAAAATTAGTTAAATTAAAAAAAAAATCCAAATTTAAAAAATGACCGTCTATCCTCAACGTTTGTTCGGTCTGCCTCTACAAGCAATTACATCATTTGTATAAAATTTTTGTGTAATAATAATACTTTTTTCGTGTGTACCTAGTAAGTCTTCAAATGTGAACAGTCCCACAGGCAGGGAAGGTAAGCCTTCACATGGATCATTGGGCAATGTGTAACCTTTGAATCAGAATAGTTCCTCTCAAGGTGCTAATCATTATTTTAGTTTCAACTTGCAAATTAGATGCATACTACGTACCTAATAGCTACCTGTATAAAAAAAAAAAAAAAAAAAAAAACTAATAGCTATCGACAAATTCGTTAGGTAAAAAATACCCAATAGCTACCGACAAATCCGTTAGGTAAATGTTATAAATAGAACGAGAAACCATCCACAATGATGTGACGATAAACCTTTTTTTACTAAGATATACGCCATTGTAATGGGCCTATAGTGTGACAGATCATTTTATTTAAATTTTGTTTGTATGACAGGACTCAATTCCTTAAAGTTGTTATAGAATTATTCTCATTAGTTGCTATTTTTTATTCTTCTATGCAAAATTGTTCTATTTTGATAATTGAAATGTGGAACTTGACAAAAGAGAAAATTAAATAAATAAAACCTTCCATTTTGGATTGCACCTTTATTGCCATTTAGTTGCTCTGAGAGTTGAAGAACTTGGGGAACAGTTTTCTTTAATTTATTAGATTGAGTGCAAAATGGTGGATAACAATTTATTTCAGCACATGCAGACTTTAGAATAAGAGAGTATCAAGTTGCACATAAAGTGTTGAAAATCTATAAAATAAAATAAAAAATGTGTAGGCTCCATAATGTGTACATCTAAACAAAACATGCTTAATATATGTCTTAAGTAGCAAGACCCAATTAAAAATACAAACACAACTTTCTTAAATAATCTAAAAAGAAATGAAAAGATTAATTAACTAATTAGTTAACTATTAAAGAGGAGTTTCACTATATAAACACTACTGGCGTAACATTTAGCAGTCTTTTAACAAGATGGCTTCACTTTGAAAGGTTTTTAAAGTTGTTGAATCCTATTTTTAATTACTACCATCTCTAAAATTACGAATCAATCAAAATTAAATTCTTTTTTTTTTTGTTATGGTAGAAAATAATTACATCATAAGAAACTTATCAAAATGAATACTCATTTCTTTGAAAAAGTCTGCAATCACGCACTTTATATCAAATTGAATAATCACACGTGAGTTACTATAGAAATTCATTATTAAAGGGAGTCGAACAACAAATCTGGGGTCCATGTAATGTGAACTGGGTTTTGTTTGGTTGCTCTAAATTTAATTTTGATCAAGGCATAGTGCCATGGGTCGCTTTCTTGCGTCCCATGACGTCCCATGCAAGTGCCTTCACACTTGCCTTAAGGTACCAAGGTGTGCCAAGAATGGTGGAGGACGGATGCCCAACCTCGTGCCAAGGTGCTCCAACAATAGGTCAAAGGGTGCTCAACCAATACCCAAGGCAATATGCTTCAAAGATGGGCCAAATGGTGCTCATTTGATGCCCAAGGCAATGTCTAAACATTGCCCAAACAATGCCCAAGCATTGCTTAAAGTAGCCCCAAAGGTGCCCTATGGACAGCCCCTTGACTGCCCATTTAGGCCCCATGAGATGCCCCAAGGCAGCAACACTAATGACCAACACTACCCTAACACGGTAACCAAGGCAGCCAAGATAGCACATGGCATCCAAGCCAGCAACATCAGGTAGCAGCCCAGGTAGGCAGGCAGGCAGCCAACCAGCCAAGCTAACAGCTAGCCAAATAGCCAAGACAGGCAGCACTGGCAGCAGCAACAGCCACTCTCGCGTTTGAGGGACGATCCACCCATATTTTTTCGTATAGCCTAGGGTCCAAACCATTGTAAATATGTAGGAGTTTAAGTCCTAGCAAGCCCTTTGATGTAGTTCCCTATGTGGTGACGATGAAGGGCCAATGCCAAATTTACACACAGTACACCTTTTTGGTTCATCTTTGGCATTACGTTTCTCCTAGCTCCGGAGGTCAAATCAAGTTAGGTTTTTTTTTTGTTAATGTAAATAGTTTTTATGATGTATTTTTTCATTCCTAGATTTTAGGATTTTTGGATAAGTTTCGAATTAATGAGAGTCCATTATGACTCCTCGGGCACACACTATGTTTTTTTTTTTGCCAGATTGCAAATGGCTTAGAATGCAACTATAAGAAGGGTATGCATGTCAACTACCTCCCCCCACCACTTTTCTTGTAATCAACCAAGCACTTATTTTTCATCTTCTAAGCATTGTAAATACTTTCTTAGCAATGATAATACACTCTTTTGTTAATTTCTAGTGTATTTCTTTCCATCAATTTTTAATGCAGTTGCTTGTATTGTGTCATCAAACTTGCTTACTTGCTTGCAACTGATTCGGTGAAAACTTGAGCTTGGAGGGCTTGCAAAGGGAGCTAGGCAAGTTTCACATGGCGGACTTGTGACCTACAACTTGTCCACAAGTGTTGCCCCACAACAGTTGATATCAAAGTCACAATGAGACTCGTGGCCTTTGTAGCTGCACTAGATGAACATCGTGCAACTGAAGTAATAAAGGACGGTGACTCAAGCCTAGAGGATTGAGGTATTAGAGGGGAGGATGGATGGAATGACCATGATAGCCATAAGATTACAAGATCGGGTGAGAGCACTCGAGCAAAGGAGTGATGGTGCTGTGGGTGTGATGTGAGAAAGTTGTAGTCAAGCCCAAGACGTCAAAGTTCTTCGAGCGAAGATCGTGAGTCTACGGCAAGACTTGGAAGACTCCTACAACCATATCAATGTGTTGACATGCCTCGTAGCCATATGAGGCTATGGGGGTGAAGGGAGCTCAAGAGGGCCAACAGTGGTGGCAATGTTAGAGGTGTCAGACGTGCCAGAGCCACGTGCCTACGGAGGTGCGAAGGATACCAAAGAGTTGAATAACTTCCTCTTTGACATAGAGCAATACTTCAAGGTTGTCCAAACAAAAGAGGTGCAAAAGGTGTTAATGGCAACTATATATTTGTCTGGCGATGCCAAGCTTGGTGGAGGACCAAATACGATGAGATTCAACAGGGCTTATGCAACATTGCTACATATGAGGAGCTAATAAGTGAGCTCAAATTGCAATTCCTTTCGGAGAATGTGGAGTACAATGCCCGATGTGCTTTTGAGGAGCTTGGAGCACAAAGGCACATTAAGGACTTCGTCAAGCAGTTCTCACCCCTATTGCTTGACATTCGAGATATGCTTGAGAAAGACAAATTGTTCTTCTTCCTTGAAGGTCTGCAATCATGGGCAAGGGTCGAGTTACATTGGCAGAGGGTGCAGGACTTGTCTAGTGCCCAAAATGTAGTGGAGTGCCTTGTTGATTGTGTCATGCAACCACAACAGCAAGATGAATAGTCATCCAGCAAGGTTGTGGTGATTACACTCAGAAACTATAATCTCTAAACCCAAACTAGTAGTTGATTAGTCAAGTTTTAGCTATTAATTTAGTATTTTAACTCCCAAAATGTACTAAACTATTCTATGCATGTTTTGCAAAAATCAAAGGTTAAAATGAGGCAAACGGGAAAAAATCAAGAGGATCGATCGATCAGATCTCCATTGGCCGTTTGATTGGCCGTTCGATCTTAGTATAAACCGTTTGATCGATGACGTCAGAAATGCCTCCGTTCAAGCTTCTGTAGCATCATCCCTCCACTTAAGAGTTAGAACTTCAGGGGGGAGTTTTACCATTTGATCAGTGACGTCGAAAATGACTTCTACAACAAAAATTACCAAAATTTCAGAGAAGGTCCGCTACCAATTGATCAGCCGTTTGATCAGTCTGTATAGAATCTGCAAGTATAAAAGCTGTGTGTGTAAGAACCAAGGGAAGGTTCGAAGATCCCAAATTTTGCAGCAGTTCTAGGCATTTTTGGGGAGATTTTGTAAGGTTTAAGTAGTTTTCATTATTGTTTTGTCCTATTATTCATTATTCTCTTTTGTGTTGTTGTTAATCATTCTCTTTGTATTTAAGTTTAAGTTTCTCTCATTTTCTTGGCGCTTTTCTTCACTTTCTTGGTAATCAAACGCTAGTTTTTCATTACTTAATGCCATATTTATATTCTTTTATGCTTTATCTCATGAATTCAAGTAGCTAAACATATCTTGGATGTAATTGTGAAAATCTACCAAGGATCTTCAAGGGTTTCAACGGGGGTATATGAATTTCAAAGCTTTATTTCTAGATTTTTATAGTTCTATTTGGTTGAATGTTAGACTTATTTGAAAACTTAGATTCATAACCCGTTTTGGTAATATTTATGCACAACTCACTACTTGGTATAGATATTGCACATTTCTAAGGTTTGTTTCTATAGTTCTACTCATTGGTTTCATCTCTACACTAAACTAAATATGAACTCAATGTTTTATTGACAAAATATTCCGAATCAAGAATCCATGGAGTGATTCTTGATTTGAGTTATAAAACCCTCTATTGAAACTCTTGTAGTGAATTGGTGGATTGAATCAATCGTATTCAAGCTTTTCCTTAATTGCACACAAACTAAATTAATTGCTTTCCTTAGATATTAATTGCTTACATTAGTTAAGAACAACCATTATCCAAAATCAACAAGTTTTTGGTCTCTTTTACATCACAAAACCCCATTTGCAATTCATAGTTAATGTCTAGTGCTAGTTGAGCGTTGATGCTATATTTGCACAATTTTCTTGGAAGAAAATGATTCCAAATTATTGGTTTATACTTTATCGCGACCCATATACTCTTGCGGGGTAACTAACTCTAATTGTAGGACACTTTTGGGAGCAAACCATGTGGGAAGCGACATGTCCCAAGTGCATGGCAATCCCTGAAATAGGGGAGCCAAAGGTGGGCAACCAAAAAAGGAGGCGGGTACAAGACCAACAACAATAACTCCAAGGGCAACGGAAAGGACCCCCATCAAGAGGGCACGCATAAAGGTCCCATTTCATGCTACTTATGGGCGGAGGCCATAAGGTGGCGGAGTGCCCACACAAGAGAGCTATCAATGCCTTAAGGCCTTCAATGTCTGAGACACGTTGTCGAGCCTAAATTTTTCGCACTCGAGGAATACACACACAAGCAGGAAAAATATTGTACTCTCTTGTTAGAACTCATCCTCCTAGAAGAATAAGTGCAACTAGATTTAAATTGAAAATTGATTTGAATAAAGGGCTTTTGGAAAACATTTGGAGTCGCCACTTAACTTGATTAAGGTGAGTTAGGTCACTTAAAAACTAAGCACAATCCGAGGATTATACTTAGGGTTTTTCGAAAAGATTTTAAAAATACTTCGTCAAGAGAGGGTTTTTAAGAAAATAAGTTGTTTGGCAACTTTTGAAAATATTTAAGCCCTTTTTAGAAAAATAACTTCATTTGGTTTTTGAAAACGGTGATCTAAGTTCGGAGGTTGGTTAGTGTAGGGAAGACACACTAAGTTATCACCCTACCCCACCCTTGCGGTACTTACATGTCTATTCACCTTAGATTCACCCATTCGAGTCTTCGATTAATATATGTCCAAAACTATCTACTTTAGAAAAGAATGTTTAAAAAGAAACTATCATGATGCATGATATGTAAGTGTAAGAAAAGAGATTTGATTTGGAAATAAATTTGAAAAGAACTTGATTTGATTTTAGAAAAGAGATTTGAAAAGATAGATTTGATTTTGAAAGAAAGTTTTAGAGATTTGAAAATAAATTTTTGGAATTGGAGATTTGAAATAGATTATGGAATTGGAGATTTGAAAAAAAAGTTATAGAATTAGAGATTTGAAAAGAGTTATGACTGCACCCATGAAGGTTGCTTATGTATCTCTTTTGAGGAATCAGGTTAGTTGTAGTTCGAACAAGAGTCCGATTGAAAATAAAATATTTGATTTGAAGAAAAAAGAGATTTTGATCTGGAAAAGGATTTGATTTTAACTTAGAATAGAATATTGAAAATTGGAATTTGGAATTGAAAGGATTGGACTTTGATTGGACTTTGATTTTGAGAGATTGAGATTTAAGAAACCTAGACTTAAGAAGATAGGATTTAGGAAGAACTTGAGATTAAAAAAGATTTGACTCAAATGTTGGACTTGGAAGATTAGGGAAGTTGGAATTTCAGAAAGGTTCGAATTAAGAAAGTTTCAAAATAGAAAAGTTCCGTTTTAGGAAAGTTTCATTTTAGAAAAGATTTCAAATTAGGCAAGGTTCTTTTTAGGAAAGTTTTGAAATAAGAAAGGTTTCGTTTTAGGAAAGTTTCAAATTAAGAAAATTTTAGATTTGGAAAGATTTGAAATTTAGAAAATTTAGAATTTTAGAAAGATTCGAAATTTGAGTTTTAGAAATATTTGAAATTAAGAAAGGTTTGAGTTTAAGAAAGATTTGAAAATTTAGATTTGGAAAGTTAAGATATGGAAAGGTATGGAATTTAGGAAAGGTTCATCTTAGGAAAGTTTTGAATTTAGAAAAGTTTGAAATTTAGGAAAGTTTACTTTTAGGAAAAAGTTAATTTTGGAAATGTTCAAATTTGAAAAGTTAGGATTTAAGAAAGATTTAGACTTTGGAAAGATTTAGAATTTAGAAAGTTTAGAGTTTTGGAAAGCTTTAAATTTAAGAAAAATTTGGAAAGCTGGAAATTGGAAAGTTGGAAATTAGAAAGATCAAGAAGCTTAAAGTTTAAGGAAAGATTCGAAAGTTTAAGTTTTGAAAACTTAAGGTTTAGGAAAATTACAAGATTAGGAAGGATTTGGATTAGGAAATATTTGGATTTTGTTTCTAAGAAAGAGATGATTTGATTTTGTTTTAAAAAACGATGGATTGGATCTAGTTTCCTAAATGGGAGATTGGATTTGGTTTCCTAAAGGGAAGATTGGATTTGATTTCCTAAAAGAAATATTAGATTTGGCATGGATTTGAAAGGTGAAGTTTTAGAAGTCTTAGATTTTGGGATAGAAAATAGGTTTTGAAAATATATGTTTTTCATGTAGAAAATAGGATTTGAAAACCTAAAGTTTGAGGCCAAAATAAGGAATTGGAAATCATGTTTTTTGAAAGAAAATTAGGATTTCCTAATTATTAGCTCTAGGGCTTGACTTGAGCTCCAAGGTAAAGAGTTTTTGGAAAGGGATTTTTGGAAGAAGTTTTTAAGAAGGAAATTTATGAAGCATTTTTAGAAAAGGAATTTTGAAGAGAGCTTTTTGGAAAGAAGTTTGAAAAGAGTTTTAGAAAATAGATTTTTGAAGGGAATTTTTAGAAAAATAATTTTGGAAAGGAGATTGGAGAGAGTTTTTAGAAAGTGTATTGGAAAATAGATTTTTCGCAAGAGAGATTTGAAAAAAAGAGTTTTTGGAAAGTCCCTAAAAATATCTCACTGTATTAAAATGACTCTAACCATCAGAAGGTTAGAACTATTATAGGATTGTGATTTTGAAAACAACAAGAATGTGAAAAAATGGACCATATTGGTCACCTTAAATGTAACACTTTCCTAAAGCAACCCTAACCATGGAAAGACTAGAATCACCTTAGGATTGTGATTTTGAAAACAATTTTGAAAAAAGAAGATTTTGATGCAAGTTTGAAAATAATTTTAATACAAGTTTTGAGAATGAGTTTGAAATGAATTTTGAAGAGATGCAAGATCATGATATGCACAATGCAAGTTGGGGTCGTGAGAATACAAGGTTAAAGACTTTGCCATATAATCAAGGGGGCCGAACCCACGTGGTCTCCGGTTAGACTAAAAGAAAGCTCCCAACACGGTGACGTTCAATAGCCTAATCCTACACATGGACCGGGAAGTCTCTTGTTTCAAGCATGCAAAAAAGGGAAGGAAGAAGATGAGGGATTAAAATAGAAGAAAACCCAAGTGGGTTCGGAGAGAGAAGAGAGAGGGGGAGATGCGTAAACGTAAATAAGAAACCTAACTTATGTCTTCTTTTCTTTATTTTGCTTGCTTACTTTACTTCGGTCTTTGCTTCGTTTTGGGTCGATCTTCGAGAGCTTGTCTTTTGTCTTCGGGAGCTTCGGAGTTACAGCACTTCAAGTCTTCAATGAAGGCTTTGGAGGCTAATATGTGAGGGTATAGAGGTGTATGTATGCTAGGGTTTCGGTGTATGGAAGTTAGGGTTTTGTATATGGTGGCTAGGGTTTGGAAAACCTAAAGGAAACTAGGGTTTATAGAGGCTGCGAGCTTTATATATCGAAGAGGAGAGTTTTAAGACTGAGTTTGCAGACCTTTTTTTATGTTGGAGAAGGCTCTGTATTTATAGACAGAGGATTGACCTAGCGCCTGTTGCAGTGGCGTAAGACCAAAAATTACATTGGCACCACTAGGAGTGGCGCCATGCCATTTTTTGGCTTAGTAGGGCCAGCCATTTAGGAAATGTTTAAGGTCGGCAAGCAATGTATCTTCAGAAGATTTAGGCGCCTGTACTAGTGACTACTATGCAATTTTTAGCCTGACTTCACTAGGAGTGACTCCGGAAGGTCTGAGAATGATTTAAAGGGCCAGAAAGGGCTTGGAAGGCTAGAAAGGGACGAGAACCCTTAGAATAATGTATCGGGGGTAGCGGACTTGAAAAATAATGACAAGATGTGTTTGACGGGTTGATTGGACCATTATGGACAAAATGGTCAATCGGACCGGAAAACTACCGCGATGGACTCGGAATGTCCCAGAAGAAGACTTGAGGTTCGGAAGCATTACTTAGAATGTTCCCAGAGGTTACTGGTTTGATACCCAGAGCCAGGTGGTTAGATGATTACACCCTAAAAGTGTAATCATAAGCCCTTAATTTGTACTTTGTTAGACTTATATTATAATTAATTATCTTATTTTTGTTAGATATTTGTTTGAGTATGTTTTGTATGTTTTTTTAGGTTATAGGAGCTAATAAAGCCAAATTGATGCAAAGAATGATCAAGGCAAATAATTCGGTCATGAAAATTCAAAGCTATCTTGGTATTCTAGCCATATTTTTTTCCTCCGATGTCCGATTGAGCTGATTTTTGTTCCATTAGAAAGAAAATTTCAGGAGCTACAATTTGTTCTCTGATATGCATTGGCTGCATCGGCTTCTAAAGTAGTCAAATTCAAGTTTCAATGTAAACGAGTGAATAGTAACCAATCAATCGGTTTGGCAAACTTCAGAGAGAGCGTTTTACCATTCGATTGGTGAACAGTGCCAATCGATCGGTGAACAGTGCCTGTGAATAGTGAATAGTGACCGATCGAACACTATAGTGACCGTTCAATCGGGCGTTCGATCGATGAACAGTGCCGATCGAACGGTCAATATAGATCTGGAGCTTAAAAGCTGTGTTGTACGAAAAAATGGGGGGGAGAGGATAGTTAGGGTTTGTAGCAGCCAAGGGGGTGGCGTGAGAAGCTCCTCCAAGGTTGGTTTTTATGTTTTTGTGTATTTTTAGCTTAGATTTATGTTTGTAATGTTAATATAGGAGTAGAAATTGTAACTTTCTTTCATTGTAATGTATTTTCCTTCACTTTCTTGCACTTTACTTCACTTTCTTTGTAGCCAAACAAATTTATTGTTGTAGTAAAATTTAGATTTAATTCTCTTTATGGTTTCTTTATATTTTTTACATCCTTTTATGATAAACTCAAGTAGTTAGATTTATCTTAGGTGTGATTGTGAAAATCCACCAAGGATCTTCAAGTATTTTAATGGGGATTCATGAACTTCAAAGTTTTATTCCTAGATTTGTATAGTTCTATTTGGTTGGGTGTTGGATTTATTCAAAAACTTAGATTCATAACCCATTTGGTAATATTTATGCACAATTCAACAATTGGTATAGATCTTGTACATTTCTAAGGTTTGCTTCTAGGGTTCTATTAATTGGTTTAATCCCTACACTCAACTAAATATGAACTCAAGGTTTTATGATCAAAATATTCCGAATCAAGAATCCACGGTTTGATTCTTGATTTAAGTTGTAAAAATCCTCTATTGAAATTCTTATTGTGAATTGGTGGATTGAATCAATCATATCCAAGCTTCCCCTTTTAATAGCTCTAAATTTAGTTTTAATTTGCTTTAAATTTAATTCAATTGCCTAGTTAATTGATTTAATTTTCATTATAATAATTTAGTAAATCAAAACAATCATTAAAGTGCTAGAGCTTATATTTAGCTAGGTCCCTTGGGAGAGAACGATACCGGATTTCCGGTTTATAGTTCATCGCAACCCCTGTACTCTTGCGGGGTACTAACTCCATTTTATAGTTTTTGGAGCAAGTCATTAGAAAAATAAAACGGCCTACTAAGGGCAAAACGATCATTTTGCACTGGGTTTGCCGAAACTGACTTAGAATGATTCAGAAAAATAATGGAAGGTTGGGAATACTGTAAGAAGTATTCTCGGGAGGTTACTACTTTGATACCCAGAGCTAGTGTCGTTTCCGGAGCGCTCGAATGCCTAGGGACAAAATGGTCATCTAGACCGAAATGTCTCGAAACTGGTCCGAGATTGACTGGAAAGCACCTAATCAGGGTGAACTTACCGTTCTTAGGACTTAGGTACTTTCTCGATAAACATGCCGAAAATGACCCTAGGGACAATTTGATCATTTTTCACCAAAGTGGACTAGTATGTACAATATGACTAATAGAAAGAATTCAAGGGTTTAATAAAAAAAAGTTCGCCCGAGTTATGGAGTAAAAAACAAAACTTCAAGCAAGTTGGAAGGGTTATGATTTAGATGACCTTCACTGAAACCCAACCTGATTATATACCAAAATCACTAGTACATAAATAATTGTTATATATTAAGACTAGGGTATACATAAAGTATTATTTACCTCACTAACAAATTAACAATATATGTTTATGTGCTAAGTAAAAAATAAGAAATATGTAGGTTAACCCTATCTGACCCAATTTAACTACAAGTAGGGATGAAATTAGAGAGTTCAACCAACAGCAAGTATGGGAATATGCATGAGAGAGGTTTTTCCCATAGGTTCGGAGTATCATGGGCCTTTTCCTGCAAACACAAGTGGTAACCTTTTTCGGCTTTGCTCAAACATTTGGGCATTATCTTATCGCTGGAACATTTTATCTACTGAAAGATAACCACGTAATGAGACCAAAAACTCCCCGAAGAACACATAAAAGTGGCTGAACATGTTCTATTGTTTTAATTTGTTTCTATGATGCAAAACTATAATCTCAGGCCACATTATTTTACTTATTACATGCATGGATGTTGGATAATTGAAAGAAAGCCTAAGTCACTACAAATACAGGTAACACCACATGCAACACAAAGCATCTGCATCCACATGGTGATGCAATTAAAGATTGTACACACAAACTTTTCTATATATGAATGTACTCTGGGGAAAATGGATGTTCGACCAGGAGGCATGGGAGATTAATGTTGATGTAGAGGTGCCATGTTTAAGAGGGCTGAGCTTTTCGACCATAATGCAGAACCATCACAAAATCCTCAGCAGAGCTGCCCACAGTTGCCTTTATTATTTCTGGTTTTGGAGCTGTCTGCAACGACAAATCTATCAAGTTGTGCAGCGGCAAGGTGGGAGGCACTGGCTGGCCCTGCAATGTGATCTCCACCTGAGAGAAGCTGTAGTAATCAGCAAATTTGCCTATAATGTCTTGAAAGTAGCTGTTCATATATATCAACTATACTATTATTGTGGATCATGGTTTTATTTTTTTATTACCAGAATGGTGTGGTTGGATAAGAACCATTCACTTTCAAATAAAACACCTATCATGATGGCTCTTAATGACAATAATATCATTGCCACATTATTCTGGTAGAGTTTTCTGTACAAACTTTTTAACGCTTAATTTGGAATCCGAATTTTAGGTTGGAAAAGTAAAGAAAAAGAAAAATACGAGAAAAAAAAAGAATAAAAATACTCTTTTATTTTGTTATCTTTTCCTTCATATTTTTTTTTCCTTCACATTTTCTTTTTTCTACTGAAAATTCGGGTTCCAAATGGAATGTAAAATATTAGCATTTTCCAAAGCTTAATTGATTAAGTTGTTAAGTAACTACTCCAACAATGCCTATCAAACATAGTTATTAATACCGTACCAGACATCAAATCAGTTTACTGGTACCTTAAATATATTTTATATGATAAAGTAAAACATAAGAATACAAGTCGAGCAGCGGCTTATTTACTTCAAATTCATGCATAGTGACGAACGCCTAATTTTGGAATCAACTATATATACATACATATCTACTTCACTGATCGTTTCTATCAAGGGCTATTGTCTTCTACTTTCTAAAATGGTTAAATGAAGGTTGTTCATTTCTATCAAGGTGCTATTGTCTTCTACTTTCTATGATGGTTAAATGAAGGTTGTAAAGAGAATAGCCTTGCACAACACTAAAAATGCACTTTGATATTAAACCTTAGCCAATTGTACCAAATGAAATTCCAACTATGGCAAATATCGTAAATTGATTATCAACTATATACTGGAATAGATAACACGTTAGACAATATAATATAGACATCAGCGTATGCATAATTATTTTCATAAGAATTGGTTAAGAAATATCATATAGACATCAGCGTATGCATATTTATTTTCATAAGAATTGGTTAAGAAACGTAAGGTACCTCAGCTTTGCTGTCAAGTTCCAGCTTTTTTACAAGATACTTTTGGATGAACGAAACTGGTAGATTTGCATTCCTACGACAGGAACAAAAGGAAAACATGTCAATGAAAATAAGGATTTTTCTTTCAGAAAACTGAAAGAATCCCTCTGGTAACAGCTGTGGCAAAAGATGATCATCATGCAGTAATTCTTCAACAATTTATTTGAAATAATGAATTGTCATTTCCAGTAGAGGAAAAATCCCAACAAAATGTTACAAACACAAGCATTAAATCCAAGTCAGAAAAAACCAATCAACCACATTCAGAAGCATATTATTCCAGACCCAACCAGAAGCATAGGTTATCAGCTTGCATCTTTCAAGTTTGTAGGGTATCAGGTCATTTCAAATTTTTTCCTTCCAAACTATGGAGCAATCCTTACAATTTCCTTTGTAATTAAGACAATTAGAAGGCAATCAGGGATTCGTGTAATTGATAATCCAAGTTGACAGCATGTGTAATTATTTGTGAAAAGAAAGAGAAACGAAAAGGCCCCACTAAATATAATATACAAAACTTTAGTCTTATGTATCCAGAAAAACTTGAGAAAGACAAAGCAAAAGGTAAAAAACAACAAGCCATAAATCTGATTATGATAGACATAATAGTTTATTATACAAAGATAACGTTTTTTGCAAGACTATATGGCAATGTAATATGTCTACACAATTTACATAGTGAAGCATCAATATCATGACCTAACCAAAAATATCAAACAAAAGATATAAGAATTCTTCTGATGTTTCAAGTACAATATCATAGCAATGAAGTGCTCATTAAAACTAGAAACATGCTGCAAATATTCATGCTAAGAGTATGAGATTTTGTTTATCGAAAGTGGACATTGATAAGCAAATGTGTAATGGGTACAGCACTGCTGGTGGTAGTGCTGAAGGGACTTACGGTATCCTCAGGTAGCCGGAACGTATCTGTGGCAAGGGTGCATCTCCTTCCCTAATATCATTAACCACGAAACATACCATTAACATACATAAGAATACAAGATAATTACAAGATGTTAACTTTAATTATGCTTATGATTATAAATTGAGATAAAGTAGTAGAACCTAACTGGGCATCAGAAGCAATTAAGGATAGCCAAATTGGATTAACTCCTCCATAGCATGTAGTGCTTGCAGCATTAACAATAGCTTGTGGTGCAATATTTAGCCCTTCAGAGCCTGAAGCTCTTTTTTGTCGACCCCCACGAGTCTTTTTAGGTTTTACTGAACCTGATGGCGCAGCATTTGATCCATCCTCATCATCATAAACTTTTGACTTATTAGCTCGTTCCTTAAATTTGGTTTTGTTCATATTTTCCATATCTTCATTGACCCTGGACAGTGCTGATTTGGCCGCAGATCCTTGCACTGTATACTTGGTAGACTTTGTTATACCTGCAGCTTCCACAAGGCAATTTAAGGGTTTCCACAGATCAGTCATCGCTTCCAGTGGCTCAACAGGGTCCTCTACACCTTTGCGAGGCAAGTTTTGCTTAGAGGACTCACCGGCAGAGGAATTCTGCAGCATTACAATGGTAATCATGCACAAATTGTTATCTAAAGTAAAAGCATAATTATAAGAATCAAAATAGCAGCTTTTCTTTATTAATGAAACAAATTATTCTTTATAAGCACAAAAAAAGAAACTCGTAAACTTCTTACTGGCTTTTTATTTTTTATAATCTTGCTTAGAGTCACAGGAGGGTTTGATCTCTCAGGACTGTCTTCCTGTTTCTTAATTGGCTCCTCAGTGGATAAAGTGGATCCTCGCGAAGCAGGGCACTTTCTTGCAGTAGGTTTTCTTCTTCCAGTCATAACAGTCTTGTTTGACAGTTTAGTTGGGCTAACCAAGGAAGAGAGAGACCTCTCCTTTCTTCTGGCAGGCAATGGAGCAGAGGGCACAACTTCAGGTTCCTTGGACTCTACTGTAGCAGGTAATGGATTAGAGGAGCCAGCTTCTGTTTCCCTAGACTCTCTTCTTCCCAAGGAACCAAAGATATTTGTCCTAAGATATTGCCAATTATGGTCCTCCCTGCAGGTAAGTTAAAAGCAGAGGAGATTTTTGTGTTTCTTGATTTTGCTTTAAATTCAGTAATGGAGAATTGAACAGAAATTCACATAGCAAAAAAAGTTACGTATCAAGATATTGAGCTTGAGCAACTTGGCTCGGTAATATTTTCCATGATCCTTCACATCTTACGTAGAACCACAAGCAATACACAAAAGAAAGAATAAGGACGGGAGAGTTATATATAGCTTCAATATTTCAGTCGAATCCTTATTAATATTTTACAGAAAAGGTACACAAGCCTAAGAAAAATATCACTAGTTTGTGTAAGCAGACCATATTATGTCATAAAGCCCAATTAAAGTAGCTGATACAAGCAAGTAACAACAATACTCCTAACATTTTGAACACCATACAACCAAAAACTCCACTGGCCCAAAGAATAAATGCTTCGCCGCATCAAAGAGCTGTTTTCTTCCACACGTTCTATAAGGATTAAACTTAGTAAACAATTTCTGGTCTCTTGATCAAGAATATGTCATTTCAAATTCAAGAATCACAACTTAACTCTCCAATATCCTGTTAATGACTTACACGAACATGTCAAAAAAAAAAAAACACAAGCTTCAAAAATGCTGCAGGATTGAGCTTAATAGTGAAAAGGCATGATATTCTAGATATCTCCCTACTACCTAGCCAAGGTTCAGAAGTCCTCATATACTCATTTCACTGGATCTAAATTAATTTACCTTATAAATTCCCACACACAACCCAAACCATCCCGACGTGGGATGGTCAGCCCCCACAAGTGACTTGGTTTTTAACGGGTTGTTGTGGAATTGTGGTCTTCTCTCAACAAAAAAAAAAAAAAAAAGTTAGTTTACTTTGGTTGAAGAATTTTTCACAAGGGTTAAAGAGGTAATGCTGGAATTAAAAGTTGTTGCTTGCCTCTATCATATTGCATTTTAGTATTTTAACAGCTGCTATAATTTATCATTGTGGATCATGACAAGTGCAAAATAACAATTTTCCAATCTTGTATTTTCACATAAACACATTTTGGAATACCATTTCACAGTTTCTCCTCCATTAAATGAAAAAACTCAATTAACTATCATGACCATCCAAATATCGCATCATTGTCAAACAAAGACTTGCATAAAAAATTAACACTACCCTTGCCCGAGAGGTCCTTGGAGATGAGACCATTCGAAACCCAGCTCGAATATCATGTTAAAGAACCCATGAGTCTAACTCAATCCTGAAAACTGAATTCTAAGATAAGAGTTGTCCAAGAACATATATAGATGTCATGACTTTAATGTTCAGGCGATGCGGGACTTCGATCACACAATCAATTGATTATATATATTTCACACATACTCAAATCCATGTTAATTATCATTGCTCTTCTAAATGTGGAAATGACATGCAGTTCCTTGAGAACAGCTATGAAATATCTGCATCATATTTCTCTGATTAGACCTTATACACTTGTGAGAAAATTATATCTAGATTTCAGAAAGACCACTATGTGAATAAGCAAATGGTCAATGTGTCAAAGTTCAAAAACAAGAGTAACAAAACCATCACATACCTGAGCTTCTCCAATGGTGCACAACCAAGATATGCATTGCATTGTGGACAATTATCCAACTCCTCTTCTGTTATCTTTTTATATATGCACTTCTTGCAAACTGTTTTCAAAATTAATAATAAAAAAAAGTATTAGATATTAGTATTTCCTTTGCAATAAAAGCCATGCTAATATATTCATGATACTGAACTTGCAGTATCTACCACGTGAGGGGGAAAAACCATCAGATAACTAGGAAAAACATAAGAAAATTTTGGAGATTTAACAAATACTTGCATGTCATCCACCATCTGTGGAAAGTGAAAACTGACCAACCCAATAAGTTCCTCACAAACACATTAGCATGCAACCATGCAGTAGCTTCTAGGGAAACCCTAAGGGTTGCATTGAAGTTGTCACAACGTATATATGCATTCTCAAGTCCAAGTAGTATATAACCCTAGGAAAAGCTATTCTTTTAGAAAATACATACAAAAAATTTCACTAGAATGATTGGGCGATAGAACTTTTGTAAGGATAATGCTATACAAATAGAAAATTTATATAAAATTTATTATTAAAATAATATGATCGGATAAGAGACATTTAGGTTAAAACAAAATACTCATCATTTTTTTTCTGATAGGTAAGAATTTTATTACCAAAAAAAATTAGTCCAAAGAAGATTAGGACAACCCCATGAGCATTCAAACCTAAAAAGAAGAGAACTAAGAGACTAATCCAAACCTAGCCTAATGTCACTGCCATATCATTCTACTATAATTTTCTATACAAATTTTTTGAAAGAATAATATTTTTCTTGAAGAAATCACATATTATAATAACTTTTAATTACAAAAAGAAAAATGCTATTATTCTACAAAAATTTATACAAAAAATAAGACCAAAATGATGTGCCAAAAAGTGAAAAACTTTTATTCAAACTACATTATTTTTTGTATAAAAATTTTAATTGTATAGCATTACCTATATACGGAAGGTACCATCTTGGTGCTCTTTACGTAGTTGAATGAAGTTCAGCTCAAGACTTCCATATATAAAACATCCAAAACGAACTCAAGTTTATAGCATACACATGCAAAGCAATTAGCCTTCATATCCTTTCACATACATTGTTTTGACACAACTAGCAACCAAAATTCTTAAAATTCTCTCTCGATAATCTCAATCTATATAGCTACCATCTCTATCTGGCAAGTTCAACTCTATTGTTGCTTACAAATGAGAGAGCCAAAATAACAAGAGAGGACAGTAGTCTAGAATTTTAATCTATTCCTGTATCTAGCTAAGAATCAACGATGGATCGATCGTGTGACACAGACCAAGACAAAAATAGGGCAAACTGAAGCATACCCAGATCATAAAAATGCAAAATAGAGAAGTCCCGGGTCACAAAACCACAAATTTAGCAATACCCATATCACAGAAAAGCTAGAAAACGATAAAATTCAAACGGAAAGGTTGATGTGATAACGTAAACTGAGAGTAAGCGGGTTCACAAAATTTAGAAGTAAAGTGAATTGAGATGATGATCAGAACAAGTGCAAGAAAAGAACAGAGATAGAGAGAGTGAGAGGATGGAGATATATATATATACATATATATATAGAGAGAGAGAGAGAGAGAGAGATGAACCGTGAGGGCTTACATGTGTCAAAACATTCGGTGATGGTGGTGGCATTTTTGAAGAGTTTCTTGCAGATGGGACATATCATGCATGATGCGATACTCTGGCTCTGAAGTGAAACCTTCTGTTTGTTGCTGGTCATCATCAACGACTCTCTCTCTTTCTCTCTCTCTCTCTCTCTCTCTCTCTCTCTCAGACACCGACAGTGACAGCTTCTAATGGACGTACCCCCATATGAGATTGCATGCTACCCAATTAAACCCCCAAGAAAATCTTGAGATTTTCCTTCATTCCTCAAGAGAAAACATGAAAATCACCGAGAAAATTACTCACCCAGATGACCCAAAACCAAACAAGAAGAAAGAAAAAGAATCTCTAAACCCCCTCTCCTCTCTATGGATACATCTTTCTTTCTCTCTCTACATAGATCGATCTGGAGAGAGAAATCGGTTTCGAAGTGTGATTCCTAGATAGGTTGGATTATTCGAAGAGAAGCGACGTGGGTTTTGTTGGATTTGGACAATGGAGGCTTGTGGATGACGATGACAGTGTGATGATCTGTCCGAGGCTCTTTCTCACCATTGAGCTTTGTTACGAGCGAGACAGAGTTCGACTAAATAGACATATATTAGCGAATGGCAGGGGACTAAAATACGCTGATGGTGCTTCGGTATTAAACTGCGCACCTGGTTGACAAGAGTCCTGTGCTGTTTCTCGTGTCACCCTGTGCAAGCGAGTGCGTTTCTCGGGGTTTCCGGCGCACACGGTGAGGTTAAAGTAAAGTTTAGGCATGCGCCGCTGGCGTACTTTAGAGAAGAGTGCGCAGCGACGAGGTGCAACTTGTGTTAAAAAGAAATGAAAAATCAAAAAAGCAAAAAACAAGTACTACCGCTATGCATGTATTTCTGTATACCATTTATTACTTAATTGGCCCCATTTAAAGTTAAAATTAGAAAGGCAGTCCCACGGTTTGTATCTAAGATTTGTGCCAAATGGAGAATATTAACTAGACAAGGCAATGAGATTATGCAAGTGAAAGTCTTGTTTATTGTGCTTAGCAAATGTGTTTCTAAGGGATTTTCACTGCTAGGTGAGGTTAACGAGCAAGAGTAGCTAGGCACCCCTAAAATATTTTAGCGAAGAGCATTTGGTGTCAAATGAAATTTGTGTCAAAAGAGAAATGGAAATAAACTTGTTTTCCAAGTGTTTTTGAATATGGTAGCCATTGTGATGCATAATTTACCAATTAATTGGGTCCCTCATAAAGTTAAATTCAGAACGGTCACCGCATGATGCGACGTTTGTATTAAAATTTTGTTCAAATAAGAATATCAAGTAGTCAAGGCAGTGAGATTATGCCAAGTGAGAAGTCTTAACGAGTGCATTTCTCCTAGACTTTCCACCGTAAAGGTCAAGTTTGAATATAGGTCAAAAGATATGCGCTCAGGCATATTTTAGCAAAGAACGCACAGGGGATGACTTGGTGTAAGATAAATAAAAAAAACTCACCCTACACTTAGTTTCTACATATGACAACTATTGTGATGTATTAATTTATCAGTTAATTGACACCCTCATAAATTTGAATTCAGAATAGCCGTCACATGGTGAGACGTTCGTATAGAAAATTTGTTAAAAATTAAGAATCTCAACTAGTCAATGCAATGAGATTACGTCAAATGAGAAGTCTTGTTTGTCGTGCTTAATGAATATATTTCTCAGAACAACTGAGATTAAGGCACAAAAGTAGTTATGCCCTCTTGGCATATTTTAGAAAAGAACACACTGGGGATAAGGTGGTGTCACATGGAATTTATGTCAAAAGATAAATATAAAAAAAAAAAAAAAAAAACTTCCAACACATGTTTCTGCATACCACAACTATTTTGATGCATTAATTTATTAGCTAATTCGCACCCCCGCCCAAGCATTTTGAATAAAATCGACGTTACCCTCCATGTAAAGTTGAATTCAAATTAGCCGTCACATGGTGCTACGTTAGTATTAAAATTTTGTTAAAAATCAAGAATCTCGACTAGTCAAGGGAGAAGTCTTGTTTTTTCTTAACGAAATAGTTTCTTTAAGAGTTTTTGCCATACAAGTGAAGTTAAAGTACAGGAGTAGCTACGCGTCTGTGACCTATTTTAGCAAAGACTGCACAAAGGATGAGGTGATGTCACATGGAATTGATGTCAAAACAAAAATGGGAAAAAAAAAAAAAAAACTGTTCTACACATGTTTCAGCATACGCTGCCCATTGTAATGCATTAATTTACCAATTAATATTTTATGACCTCCTAAACCTGATTCGCCGTCACATGATGCACAGTTGTATTGAAAATTCGTCTAGTCAAGGTAATGAATCTATGCCAATTGAGAAGTGTGGTCCACATTAAATGTAGGTCCCACAAAGTGAATTTTTTCAAAATAACGAAACCTATTCAATCACTTGCCATATTGGACAGTAGTATCTTTATATGTTTACTACTCTATAAATCATGCATAATGTGTTTGTATTGTAAAATTTCGGTATGTGCACCACCTTACAAAACGCACGTGCCAAGCACGGGAACACTGGGAATGAGAATTGAATGTAAGATTGCAGGGAAATTCAATTTTCACTCTAGATTTATTTAAATCAACTAAGAATCATCTAGTTACCACATTATGTATCAATTGGCATTAGATGTGGATTACACATTTTAAGAACACCATGATATGCTAAATTGTGGTAATAATTCAAAGAAAAATGTTATTCTTTCAGAATTTTTATATAGAATTTTGAACCAGAATGATGTGGTAGTGACAATTTTAGTTTTGTAATTAAAATACATCTTGATGAGTTTTTTGTTTTAAAGTGATAGGCTCATAACTCAGCGACATCATTCTGATTATATTTTCTGATTATACATTCTGGTTGTATAGCATTACTTTAATTCAAATGCTATTCACTTTTTGAAAAGACAACCGACTTCCTATGGGACATTTCATAAATAGTTTAAACTATATTTGAATTGACTCCGAAGCTTCGAATCATAGTACTAATTAAGACTAAGATGCATAGTTATTACTTCTAGACGTTAAGGCAAGGGTAGCCGTATACCCCTGGCATATTTTAGCCAATTGCGCACAAGAGATAAGATGGTGTCACATGAAATTTGCATAAAAATGAAAATTGAAAAAAAAAAAATTGGAGTACTATCGTCCAACGTCTGTTTTTGCATATCATGACAGCCACTTGTCGCGACATTGGTACGGAAATTTTGTTTAAAATGAAAAAACTTTACTAGTCAAGGCAGTGAGAGTATTTTTATTTTTTTATAGCATGGTGGTATCTCATAGTAGCTCATATTGGATCCACTCATGTGGTATAAATCTTGAACCCATAAGCCTTCTACCGTTACTCATGGCTCAGGTGAATTCCAGATATACGTCTGTGATGAATGCCCTACAAACGGAAGGGTTAGAACTTGACACCTGATAGTTATTCTTTCAAGTCTCAATCATTTCACCCACCGCCGTAGATTCAAGGCAATGAGAGTATGCAAAGTAAGAAATGTGGTGCATACACATGTGAATCCCACAACGAGGGGTTATTTTTTTTTAAATTTGGGAACTACTCCAATCACTTTCCATATATTAGGCACGTAGTTATGATGTAATATCTATACATGTGATATGTGCGCTATCTTATAAACACACATAATGGCTTTGTAACGTAAAATTTGGGTACGTGTAGGCCTGTTAATGGCATAGGTCTGGTACGGATCCAATTAGACAGGGATCCGATCCAATAAGACAATATATAAACTCGACCCGGACTATAATTTATTAGATCGGATCTAGACATCTCAGGCGAGTGGTGGACATTGGGCAGGTAATTATACTTTAAAAAGTACAATTAGAATTTTTAATTACAAGTTAATGTTAGTTATTATTTGTGTATTATTTATCATTTTAATATAAATGTACTATTTTTATGTTTTTGTGTCGTGTGTAGATTTAAAGCTAAAACAAGCAAAATAAAACTAACATGCACATAGACATTTATTCAAATGTTAATTTGACGTAGTATATACATATTATATTATATATATATATATGTTAGTAAATGTATATTATATTTATATATGTGTTAATGAGTGTATAGTTATATATATATATATGTTAGTGGTATAATATATTATTTATATATATGCGTGTGTATTTGTTTGTGTGTGCTGGTGACCCACGTAACTGATATCAAGTGAATTGGATTGAATTAAATAAATAAAAGTGAAGTGAATAAATGATAAAAAGAAAGAAAGCAAAGTGAAATGCATGAAGAAAAGTATGGAGGAACTAGCCATTTTTGGCCAAAGAGAATTTCTTAAAATGAAAAAAGAAGAAGAAATAAATGAAGGGAAGTTCACCCACTTGGCCAAATGCTTATAAATTGAGATCATCCGGGGGAAGAAGAGGAGAGCTCGAGAGCTAATCCAGAGGCAAAGGACACCATTGCTTTATTTTTATGTTTGAGGTGTAAATTGTTAGTTAGTTTATTACTATTTTTTAATCAACTTTCAGTCTTTTTTTTACCGTTATTTTGCTGTAATAAACCTTTTTATTTATAAAGTTATTTTTTCACGCCGAGTCTTGTCCATACCATGAGTAACTAGTTTTATTCTTGGAGCTAATTATAAAAATCATCTAAAGATCTTGGAATATCAACAAAAGTGATTGGGTCTTCATTGTTTTATCTTTAAAATCTTTCAATTTTTGATAATTAAATTCTAGATCTTTGAGAAAATTTAGATTCTTGACTAAGTTTGATAATTTCTATACACAAATCTTAGTTTGATATAGTTATTGCACAAATTGATGGTATAAATATATGACTTTAATTTTACTATTCTAGATTTAATTATTATTGAAATTATATTTTTATCGCTAAATTTTTCAAATCAAAGGCTCAAGACGTAGTTAATAATTTGAGTTACAAAACCTCGGTTAATATTTTGGGTGAATCGGGTGGTCCAATCAATTAAATCTAAGACCGTTTTTGTTATTTAAAGTCTAGTCTCAAAATTATCAAACCTTCCAAAGCAAAACATTTTTTTATTTTGGTTTTTATTTTTCTGCACCAACTGTCCAAATTTTAGCGGTACTATTCTTGATGGAATTCAAACAAGTTGACTTAGCTTCTAATTGAAATCATTGCAATACTACGGTATTTAGCACGACTTAGTCGGTATTTAATCTTTTAGCATCGGTGAATTTATCTTTTACCGTGAGTGAATTTTCAGTTCTAACTTTGCATGTTCTGTTAACCGTTCCCTGTGAATTCGATCTTGACTTACCAAGTTATTACTACATCACAACAGCACACTGGCGAATTTCAATCACATTATTTACATGTGATCAACAAGCCGGGCCTAAACAAAAAAAATCATCGGACACAAAATTAAATCTCAAGCCTGTCTAATTAAAAGAATTGCATTCCCAAGCCCGTTCAAGCTTACCCATTTAACATAAATTTATTTAATATATAAATTTTTTCTCTATAAATAATTTAAATATCATAAAATTTAATTACATATACATATAAATGATATTAAAATGTAAAAATATATCATTTTATATGTATTTCGGGTCGAGCCAGATTTTAAAAAATTTTCAAAACCCGTCCATTAAACTAATTGGGCTTAAAAAATTTTCTCAAATTCTCTAATTTATGAACAGATATATCGAACTCTCGGGCCATAATCATTCCTATCTCAGACCGAATCGCACGTGCACCACCTTATAAAATGAACCTGCCAAGCACGGGCACCTAATAAAAGTGAGAGATGACCGTGAGGCTGTTAGGAAGTTTATATTTTTCACCTTAAGTTTGATTGACTCAACTGAGAAGCGTCTAATCGTCGCATGATTTATTTATAGGCATTAGTTGTGGATTACACTCTTTAAGGACATGCCGATATGTTAACCATCAATACTAGACAAATTAGGGTAATCATTCAAATTCTATACAAAATCAAACACATACCATTTTGTATATCTTTTGTTATATCATTTATTCTTCATTTTTAAGTATTTTAATATATTTTGAACATTTTGTTCATCCATTTTTGGTTACTTTTTTTTTTATTTGACAATATCGTTAATATTTTTGATAACTCAGCCAGTATATTTTTGTCCAATACTTTGAAGTATAACTAGGGAAATATATATATTTTTATATTTCAACTATTCAAATGGTTTCAAAATTTGAGCTTATACCGATAAAAATTGGGAATTTTTTTTAAAGCATTGTAATTCAAACTTTTAATGTTTCAATATTTCAAATATGTTATTTGGCCATAAATTTATGAATTCGTATAGTGTTTGAGTTAATAAAAAAGATTTTTTTTTTTTTTTTTTTTTTTTTTGAGAAACTATAGGGAAACCTAACATGCTAAGTCTTCCATAATAACATGGAGATATATAATATACAAAATAATGGAGGCAAAATTTGTTGGCCCAAAGATGCAACCCAAGAGGGGGATAAATTGAATTTTTCAAAATTAATCACACACAAATACAATTAAAAGCTAATTAATTAATGAAACAATAAATCAAAGATGTATCAAAGAAGCAAGCAAGCAATATCATGCAAGGAAGGAAAACAGAGCAAGAGATGAACACTAGATTTATCGAAATTTATCCACAACGTGTGACCTACATCCTTACCCCAAAAATCCCCTTGAAAGTCTTCTACTATGTAAAAACTCATTTACACAGTAGATGCTAGTTGCTCAAGTGCGTAGCTCACTTTGTACAAGAGTTATTCTCTAACTCTCAAACTCTCCAAGTGATTCTATTTAAGCATCACTCAAACTTGTAAGTGTTTTTTATAAGAATACTCAAACTCACAGGTATACAAACTCTCTCAAGTAAAATAGATGAAGTTTATACAATGAGTAACTCTCAACAAAAGTATATAAGCAAGTTCAAGCTCAGTTAATGCCTAGCAACTCTCAAAAAGAATGTTTTCTGCTCATATTAGGAATTTCAATTAGTAGTATTGCAGTTAAATTGTTGGATTCTCATGTATAAATATTGTGGGGATCTTATATTTATAGTTTCGCATTGATTCTAGTCGTTGGTTGTGGTTGAGAGTGCATTTAATGCAAGATCGATCAAACAGAACATTCAAAATTATAGCCGTTACAGTTAGGGAGTCGACTGTTTTGCTGAAGGCGTCAACTCTTTTAGTTTTGTAGTCAGCTTCCTCAACCCTCTATCCAAATTTATCGACTCTTTTATTGAAAGAGTTGACTCTTTTTATATTTTGACAAACTTCACCAAGGTACTGTCTGAATGAGTCAGCTCCTGAAGAATAATGAGTCGACTCTAATATCTTCTTAATAAATGAGAAACTAATTCTTTGGCTACTAACATGTTTTGGTTGCGAAAGTCCTTATGATCATGAGATTTGTGACTACTTATGTTGGTCAATATAACATGACATTGACGAACAATTAGCTATAGCGACTAATAATTAGTCGTAAAGTGTTGTCGCCACTGATTAAATATTGGCGACTATGGGAGTTTGGCGACTAACTTCAATGGTTGCCGTATGACATCCTCTAGTGACTAAGTATCTTTTGGCGACTACCAATTTAGTCACTACGTTTAGTTGCCATTAATCACATATCAGTGACTAATCAAAACTTAGTTGTCATAACATTTAGTAACCTCTGATAGGCCACTAAATAATTTAGTCGCCACCTTAGTCGCGAATTCATATTAGCGACTAAAAAAAAATATTTAGTGACTATTTTATTTGTTACTAAATGTGTTTTTTTTTTTGTAGTGTAAATTATGTTTTGTAATCATCAAAATTAAAATATAGAGTCAACAAAATTGAGCATTAGTAATGAGTCTAATGACTCAGTATGATTGTGACTTGATGGTCAACATTAGTAATGAATCTAATGATTCATTGTCGTTGGCCTGAATAAGTATAGTTATTGGTTCTTTTCTAGCATAACCAAAGGAAAGGAATTTAAGTTGGAGTTTTCAAATAAAATTTTATAGATGCATGGAATTTGTTTTGGTGTTGCAACATTAATTGGAATTTCATTTTTTTATTCCAACATCATTAGTCAACTTCACTTGCAGTTTTGAATTCCTTAATTTCACAACACTACTTGGGCGACATTGGCTTCCATGCCAAACAAACAAGAAAAAATTTCTATGTACAATTATGAATAGTGAAAATTTGTAAAACTTCAATGGGAGAATTGTAAAGGACATGCCTTGGCTCATATGCTTCTTGTTTAGTACTAAACAAAATAACCTCTAGGCATACACATGCATGTCAAACACACGCAAACACACACACACACACACACACACACACACACACACACACACACACACACACACATAGAGAGAGAGAGAGAGAGAGAGAGAGAGAGAACCTATTATGCATTGAAATTTAGATGATTTTGAACTCTCCTCTCTCTTCATTCTTCATACATTCTTCTTCTCCCAATGATTTTGTTATCACCTAAAAAGAAAAAAAAAATCAACCAAGGGATGAGATGATATTTGCATTAAAATAGTGTGAAAAGAAATAGAAATCTTGGCCAGTAAGATTGTATTGAGTGAGAAGTTTAGTCATCATCACATTTGGGACTCACAACTTGAAAGTTTGATTTTTACCGTATATTAGTTGACAATCTATGTTTTGACTTGCCCAAGTACCGTCTAATTCTAATGCTGCATATTAATTGGCACTAGTGGACATTGCTTACCATGAAAGAAAGCTGCTTCATCAGGCAATCACTATGCTACATGAACTATTGTAATTTTCTCAAACTCTACACTTCTTGAATCATAACCGCCCGTGTTGCGCTACAACAAAGTTTACATCACAAGAATTACAGTGAGCTCTAAGTTTATAATCGTAATACAAAGTGACAAAGGTGCAATAGTTTCAAGGCAGTGAGTACTCAATCTTCACATGAAATCATGTACTAAAGAAAAAACTTGAAACTCACAATGTACCCATTGTAATTTTATAGCCTACGGGTAGCTAACAATGAGAAATATTTTAAAATGATTTAGAAAAACAAATCATATGAAGCTACTTTCAAGTAACGATGTAGATTTCTCCAACTTTACATATGAGGTTGATGGACTTTAGATTCAGATAATGTTTCTGAATTCGAATTGATCAAACTCCAAACAATGACATGCCAATTTTCCAAAGTTTAGCCATAGTTTATGAAATTTGGCCAAAAAAATTAGTAACTTTTACATCCAAAAGATTCAACCATATAGTCCAGATTTAGCAAGTTCTATTTTCAGACTTATTGCCCAATTGATTGAAAAGCCAAGCAATTTGAGACCCATGAGTGAACTTATATATTAGCAAGACTTATATATAATCATCTTGTGCAATAGAATCCACTGCCATAGTTAGATGACAACAAAAACAACATAAAATGGTGATGCAAACTTGGAAGTTTAGCCCAAATCTATGCATCGAAATGAGTAGCAAGGTGCCAATAGTCAATTTATGATAAACAATTGTTTCTGAAGACATATAGATGAAAATTAAATAGTGAGTTATAAGAAATGGCTCTAGTAGATGGTTGTCTAAAATAATCCTAACAACTACTTCCTTCTATTATTTCCAAAAGGTAAAGATGTGTCTATATGAATTTTTTTGGAATTGCAACATTAATTTGTAATTCTGTTTTGACATTACCAGTTGTGATTTACTTGCAATTTTCAAATTACTTAATTTCATACTAGTACTCACGATAAATTTACCTTTAATGCTAGATGAATGGGCAAGAAGTATCTCCAAGTAGAAATATAAGTAGTAAAAATCTCTAAAACCCTAATTAGAGAATTGCAAAGCACATTACTCAATTCAATTTATTTTTATTTGGAATTGGACAAACTAGCTTCCAAGCGCGCCTCTCTGGGTGAGTGCACATTAGAGAGTTGGAGAGAGTACCTTGGTACATGTCGTGGCTAAGATTATTCGTAGTTCTCCTCTTCTTGTTCTTCTTATCTCTTTCTTCATTTCCTCTTTTCTCAACGATCTCATAAGAGCTTAAAATGTAAATAAAGAAACGAAACAGGTTGAAAAAAGCTGTTGAGGCAAAGTAGAAAAAAGGAGAAGATAGATCAAGAACAAGTATATATGTAATATAGAAATACACATAACTAATTAAATGTTACAAGATTTCACAGTGCATAATAAAAGGAAAAATAATCAATTTCTTACTAATAATTAACGACTTACTAATAATGAAATGAGGACATTATAAGTACATGTATGAATTCGAGCATTATTTGTTCCTTACATTTCAATTAAGAATTGAAGAAAGTAGCCTCTATGCGTTCTTCGTGAGTGCTTTTTGTGAGAGAGGGATGAGAAAGAAAAATTACCTAGTAGACATTGAACTTTAGATGATTGCCAATGCTCTCTTCAGATTCTTCTCTCTCGTTCTTCTTTTACTCTTCTCTCTTAATGGTTTTGTAAGAATAGAGATAAAAAGTTAAAGAGGAAAAGCTACTTAAGGAAGGGAATGAGGGGAGTAGAGGGGGAAAACAAGAGTGTATTATACAGAGCTAAATCGGACAAGACTTAGGAGATTTAGGGAATGTGAAAGAGAAAATAATCGATTCCTTACTAATAAATAGTAACTTCAAACAACAGGAAAAATAGCTTACGCATTAATAACCAACCAAATCAATCATTTCAAAATACATGCTTTTGAACCCAAACTGAAAATATGTTGTCTCAAATTGTTCCTCTGCTATGTTTCGTCATGTTTTTGGGTTCATATTTGCAAATAAAGACACGTTTGTTAGCCCATTTAGTATGATGAATCAAAACCTTGAGACAATATAACTCCATTTTGTGTCAATGATAAAAGGTCTTTCTAATAGTATTATCACACTTTATGCTATTTGGACTTTTATGAATATCATAAGAAAATAAAAATAATGTCTTTCTCTATAGTGGCATGACTATATAGTAATATGAACTTATATATATACATTTCTATATCGCATATTTAGGATTTGTGCCGATGGGATCAAGGTAAAAAAATTTAAATGTTATGGGGGCCAAGTTAAATTTCTTAAATTTTAAAGGTCCACTGCACTGTATTCTGTTATAAAGATCCAAAAGTACATAAGACAGTTAAAAAAAATTTCGACATTTTGTAAGGACCGTGGCCAAACAAAACATAATTAAAGAAAGCTTTTTTTTGTTTTTTTTTTTGGAATATATGATCTTTGCAACGAGTATCATAAAATGTTAGGTTGTATGTTAAAAAAATGCTAATAATACATGACCACATAGATCATATCTGTAGAAAAACCCACGCCCGAACCCAACTAATAAAGAGAATGCCCAATGGGCATACTTTCAATGTGCATTCCAAGTCAGAAGCATAACCTCTCTTAACCATGCTTCCATTAGAGTTTGAGCTGTGTTTTGAGGACCCATCTTCCTATAACGTGAACTTTAGTTTCTCCTACAAGTACTATGAAGCAGCTATACTGTATCAGGTACAATATAAACACCATATAAGCAATTAAATAGAGTGGACTCCTTGTATGGAACTTCATGAAATCTCTTTGAAATTCATGATATGGCCAGAATCAGATTGCAATGTTTATAAACACTAATGAAATACTGAAATCATATCCATACCAAATCGCACTATATGTGAAAAATTATTTCATTGAATAAAATTATGAAAACAATTGTACGACAAATAATTACAAAGGTAAAATAAAAATAAAAGGCACGGCTACCCAACTTCATGTATATAGAAGAATAATGACTTCAAAATCGACATCAAAACAACTAAATGTCACTCTGTAAGATGTTTACAATTATTGGTGTTGGCACCCAAAATAGTTAATCAGGTTGTTAAGAATTTGAGCAGCTCTGTAATCTCGAAACAGAACAGTACTGCTGGATCTTTTCTGCAATCTGGAATTCCACAGCAAGAGGGGGAGAAAAATTGAGAGCATGATAAGGGTTAAGTCTAAAGATCAAAGGAACCGGTGAACTCATTGAGTTCCGAAAACCACACTTACCTTCGGCAAAATAATTATTGCTGACAGGACCTACTTATCTGTAAGTTTCAAGATCCAACGAGACCCTTGTAGCGAGCATAGGCAATGATAAGTACAAAAAGGATGGCACAAAATGCCCCTGCAACAATGACCACCTGGTGACATCAAGGAAACGAGCATTCAAGTCAACTGTATTAAAACTAGCAGTTCCAATTATGTAGCCAAATTTAACAGCTGAAATTATAGTATATACCCATTTAAACATGTCACCGTGACCATCGTTCCATTTGTATGGGATATTCATGCCAAATATTCCAGCCACCAATGAATAGATGGATAAACAAACAGTTCCTGAACTTAGAAAAAGCTCTAGCTGCAGCCATACAGTAAAAATTAAGACATTATATTCTCTCCACGGAAACGCCGTATTAAGTTCAGATACTTGAAAAAAAAAAACAGCCAAACAAGAAAACAACGCAATGTTGTCAATATAAACTATGCATAATACAATACCTGAATCAGCTGGTTTCGATGATTGTCAAGCTGCAAAAAGGGAACATGAAGTGCATTTAGACCAACATAGGTAAATCCCAACGCATTTAACTTGGTCAATTGGTTCAAATTTTATGTCCCAGTTCCAGTTGGTTACCTGAATATTAATGTAATCCTCTGTATCATCAATATATTCACGCAGCTGCAAAATTTTTCAAGATTGAGCAATGAGGGATTACGGAAGTTTGCCTTACAACCCAATAAGATGTTTGCCTAATGTTACTTGAAATGCTATCCCTTTATAAATCATTTGAACAAACACACTTAGCAAAAAAATAAATAAATCTAACAAACACCTCACAAAAATTAGCCAATCAAAATAAACTGTCATACGAAGTTCTAGATAATAAGCATAATCCAATCATCAAAGGCAGCTCAAATATCGCCCCATTCACTGAAACATCTGACACCAGAGAAACAAAGATGAAAAGTAGAAAGGAAGATAGACCTATTTCACCCACTAAAACTCCTTAAATCCCAATACATATACAATTTACCGAGGAGAATAATATAGAAGCCTAAGAAGCTTGTATCCAACTTTGCCTACCCATATATCCCATTTTGTCAAGAAGATATCTAAAAATATCCTAGAATTCCCTCTAAAGATTAGATGTTATCCAAGGAGCTCTTGGTAAAATTGTTAACTACAACATAGCAAGCACATACATAGTTAATATAGAAGGAGGCTTTTCCACCTTAGGAATAACAGAATTGAAAGTACAACTACCAATATCAGGTAGAATTCATCAAGCCTTATTCCCGCAGCCAAAATAAAAATGTATTAGAAAATTTGGAGGAGGAAGGAACTAGGTCAAAAAAAAACACAGTCACAGAAAGCTTCAAAAAGGAAAACAACTCACACATAAAATTCCTGAAGTCTAATTCCCACAATACCAAAATAAAAATATATTAGATACTTTTTTGGAAAAGACAAGGCGGAAAGAAACCAAACCAATAAAAGCTCTCAAGAGGGAAAAGGAAACTGGACAGAAACTACATTTCCATGAAGGACTTGAGTCATGTCACCCTATCAGGGCCACATCGTGTATTAATTACAAAGGAACTTCCTATTTTAAGACCATTTTTAATAGAAAGGGGGACTTGTGTGTTTAATGTTATTGCTCAGGAAGATGCTCTAGAATATATAGGGTTTAAGATAATCCAGAACAAGTAAACATCAGTACAATATTAGCTAAAACTGTATTTGTAATTAGAGAATAGAGAGAGTCAGTGGTTTGACAATGACTGTTTTCCTTTTCTTGGAAAGATTAACCCAAAAGAGATACTTCTAAATTATAGTAGACTGGGTGAAGCTGGGTCATCTTCTAAAGCCCTTTTAATGGGGATGTATGTTTAATCGACACTACTAGGCCATCCATGTCTTATGGGCTTACCTTAACAAAACAAATAAACTTTGGCTGATCAATTAACATGTTCCTGAAATAACCATTCTCGTCAGGCAGGCAAAAAATAAAGGGGACTGGAAGGCAAATGCAGGGTTCAAAGGGAGGAAAGAGCACATAATGATAGGGACTTGTGGAAGTTATTTTCAGCTAGCCACTCAACAAATCACATTTTTTTCTTTTCTTGAAATAAAAGCCAACCAACAAATGACTATTGAAAAAGAGGTGCACAACAAGATAAGTAAAAAAAAATGACTGTCAGTCCAAGAAAAGATCAACTAAGGAATGAATATATTCACAAGCTGATAATAAGTACTGCTATTAAGCAGTCCGATACCATAGTTCTAGTTATTCCTCTGATTGGATAATCGTCTAAAGCGATAGATGAACTCCAGTTTATTTGATGTATCCCAGTGGTCTTTTTTTATATATATATCATAGGTAAAGGAGCCAAAATGCATCTTTATTTCTCTGCTGGGTACCTAGGCTTGAGGCGCCCCCTATTTCTCAAAGGCTGTTCAAAAGAAGGCTTTGTCATGTGTAGTGAAGATCAATGACTGCAGATGAGATATCCACTCCAACTTAATGGTAGTAATGGAAAAGAGAAACAACCAAAAGAAAAGGGGGGACTTCAATTGCTAATAGATTTAAGAGATATATACCACCTATATTCTACTGATGGAGCAGTAAGCAATGTGAACTCAAAAACTTCAGAGGTCAACCTTCCTTTCAATTGATTTTCAAATAAATTGGCGTCCAGACGGTTTAGGTTTATTTGCAAAATTTGGCAGCAAAACCCTCCTCTTACCTTCTGGATATACGTCATATCTACACACATGCCACATGAATGCCACCTCTACATAGGGCCCCACATATAAAACGTTCTCCATGTAACTCATGAGGCTGTGACACGTGTTTGGATGCCGAACAGCACGTGTCCATGCCCTTGTGTGTTCAAGACACCGTGCACAAAATGGTGACACGCATCAAGGACCACAAGCACTTCATGTGTGCTCTCCCCATGCATCGAGTTACTGGTTCACTGAATCACCAGATTATAGCCTCGTAAGCCCTGCGGGACCTTTGGGGACTTTGTGGCTTAGGACGAAGGCATCGCCTCAGCACTGCACCCAGCATGGATCTGACTGCCTTCAGGCCAGTGCTACTACTTTGATTCACTTGCCCAGTAGGAAAAGGACTCTTCAAGATAGGCCTCATCATTAACAAATCCTATCCCACTTGGACTTTACCCTGAGGCTCTACATAAGTGGCGTCCCCCACCAGGCACTTACGAATTCATTCACTTCATTTATTCATTCCATACCTGTGCATGCACATTGCTCTAGCTCTGCTGCCTGTCCCTCTTTCTGGCACAGACTGTTTCATTCGTTCACCTAGTCCTCTACAAAATTTCCCTAGTGCCATCTTTTACATGTTTCGTGACTCTGTATCAACCCATTACAACCGCATATAGCCTCATACACCTTTCTTTGCTCACTGCTTGTTCATTCTAAAATAAATTACCAGAATTACAATTACATCCTTTATAGTTTAGTGCCACAATATTTTACCAGAACCATACTGCAACAACAATTTATTGAGAATGCACATTGGTAAAATACGATAAATCAAAAGAATTCAACATAACATACCGTAGTCAATTTGTTCAATGTACCATCAATTTGCATAAAGTAAGCCTGCAATATGCCACCGCTTCCTTAAGACATTAACTTTGAGAGGAATAACAAAAAGGAAGGAGGTGAATATTACAACCTCAAGTAACATTTCAAGCTCCTCAACATCATTCTCATCTCCACGAACTGTAGCCACACTGGCCCTACTAGCTCTAGATATCTTCGATCCTATGGTAGGAGATGCAGTAAACCAATTGGCAGCACCTGAACCACTTACAGGTGAAGATGTACCAGCCAATTTTCTAGACAAGTAAAGATCAGCCATATCATCATCATCATCCAGTAATTGTTCGAGCTCATCTCTCACCTGCAACCACCAATACTGTGAGGACAGATCAAAGGCTACAGACTTGTGAGCCCAAAAATCTCTCAAGCTTATACTGCAAATAAGGAGAAATTTTCAATACTCAGGAACAGAAATTAAGTAAATGGAATCCAATATTCTGCAGCCTACGCTTCGTCCCTAGAAAAAACAAATAATCTGGATGTTAGATCCTATAAATATATTACGAAGCAGATTTTTCTTTTTCTGTGGTCAATTTAAAAGACGAGGGGGGGGGGGGGGGGGGGGGGGGGGGGGGGGGGGGGGGGGGGTGTGTTGTGGAATGTGTTGGAATTCTGGCAAATAATCATTTCTTCCTCCAAGAATTTTAGCAAGTCCATCTCAACTAATTTACTATCCACCTCTAGAATACCTGGCCATGCCAACTTTGTGATTTATCATTCGTTCCGTTCATCAAATCCATGAACTAAAGCTCTAATGGCATATACAAGGTTGATAGGCTAGCTTGGCAATTAGCCCAACTCATTTCACCCAATAGTGATTTGGGCTGGGCTTCTTCCTTAAGATAGTTCATCTTCATGGAGGCATATATATACAAAACAGTGTGCATAGGAGAAGCAATGTTATGAGAAAAATCAGAGCTGGAGACACATTATTGTCGAACAATGATATCACAGATGGTATTAAAGGTTTCTTTGAGGAGCTCTTTTCTAAGTCCTGGAATTGGTGCCCTCAACTAGAGAGAAGGCGTTAGGGCGAGATGGGTTTTTTTTTTCCGAAAGTGTTGGGATTCAGTTTGCGTGGAGGAGATGGGGATGTCTTCTGCATTTTATGAGACTGGGTAGTTTGAGAGGAGTCTTATGCTTTTTATGGCGCTGACCCCCCAAAAGTGAGGACATTAGAAACTTTTTTTGACCTATCAGCTTGCTTGGAGGAGTGAATAAACTGTTGGTGAAAGTTAATAACTATTTGTTTAAAGGAGGTGGTGTCAGATTTCCAAAACAATTGTGTGGGAGGAAGACAGATTTTGAATGCAATCTTGGTGGCTAATGAAAGTCTAGATTCTAGGCACAGGAGAAGAAGACCTGCTCTAATTTGCAAGCTAGATATAGAGAATGCGAATGATCATGCCAACTAGGAGTTTCTCCTTCATGTGCTTGATAGAATGGTGTTTGGCCAAAGTGGAGGTAGGGGATTTGCAATTGTATCTCCACAGTCAAACCCTCATTTTGATCAACAGTTCTCTGACTGGTTTCTTTCAGATGTTTACAGGATTGCAGCAGGCTGGTCTATTATCCCCTTTGCTTTCATTTTAAGGATGCAGATTCCCTTTGGGAATGGATTGGGGATGAATTCAAGTATCATTTGGTGGATTGGGCCACAGTGTGCTCTCCTCTTACAGAAGGTGCCTTGGGGATTTGAAGGCTTGAGATTTTCAATCAAGCCTTGCCAGGAAAATGGCTCTAGAGTCCAGAGTTATGTCTGCACTTACAAGATTTGAGGATGATACTAGTGTCAGAATATGAGGGTACCTGGGGGATTAGGTGTCTTTGGAGGTTTCCATATCTTATGGTTAAGGACTATGGAAAGGCATCAGAAATAGATGTGATCAAGTGATGATTGTTTAAGTGGACTTGGTTTGCTGTAGGGAATGGTGAGAATATTTGATTTCAGAGTCATTTGTGGTGTGGAGAGACGAGGAAAGCATTCCGTGCTATTGTGAGGATTGCGGTGACTAAGGGTGGTGTTGTCAAAGACCGTCTGTCCAAGGAAGGTAATCTTGTCGTTTGGAACATCGATTTTCATGGGAAGCTGAAAGACTGGCTTTATTAGATTTAGCGTATTATAAGGGGGAATATGTTCTCAGATGGAAGAGTTCGAGCTTCAATGTTTAGAGGTAAAATCTTTTTAATCATGCTTTAGTGGGTCATAAAAACACTTCTTTCCTGGGAAGGACTGTTGGGTCTCCAAAACTCCTTCTAAGGTCATTCTTTTTTTTTTTTTTTTTTTTGCGTGGACGGCACTGCATTTTAAGCTTCTCAGCCCTCACAATGGACAATTTAATTTGGAGAAGGCAAATTCAGGTTAATGGGTGTTGCATATGCAAGCAAGATGGTTAATCTATTTATCATCTCCTGATTCATTGTTCGGTGGCTAGAGATCTTTTTTTGTCTGAATTTTTAAAATGTATAATGAGGGAGAATTCTCTATTTGTCTGAACAAACTAACATCCTGTTCAATAAATAAATCTTTTAATGCAAAATGTTTTAAACGTCTAAGATTATATGCTAAAGTTAAGAATTGTTACATTTCTTATTGTGGTATGGGTGTAATTGAATTGGATTAAGACCTTGATTATATGGAGGTCAAGACCTCCACCACAGGTCATTCAGCATTGTAACATCGAAAAAGCAAGTTGGTAATTGGCACCATCGTGTTTTTTGACTCAATGAAGAAGAAGAAGAAGAAGAAGAAGATGATGATGATGATGATGATGATGATGATTACGAGAAAAATGTTATATGGACTCAGGTGCGGATGTTGGGAGTGAATGTCCCTTAACAAATGACTTTACCCAAGGGCAGGAATCCAAGTTTCAAGTGTCTAATATGTGTACTCCATACATTTTAGAAGAGTCCATGTAACATAGAAAAAGCACAAAATAAATAAAGTTTATAAATTAGGAAGAAAATTTTTTGAAATTCGTCTACCATGTATTGGTTCTGTTCAAGTAGCTAATAAGCAAGATATGCTACTAGTTAGAGTAGTGAATATAACAAAATGTATCCACACATGAGCTAACATGGAGATGGAGAATCCCAATCATGCGAAGAGGAAAGTGAGGAACATATCAGCAAGCATGTGCAAAAGTACAAGAAAAGAGTCCCATTTTTTTCTACTTATGCAAGAAAAGCCAAAACTAAATAATACAATGCAAAAATGGCCACATTTAGAAAACAAAGGATTTTGATGATACAAAATCTTGCATGCTATCACAGATGTATCCATACCTTTTGAACCCGAGCAGTTAACCGTGTCATTGCGCTCTTCAATTTACGAACCCGATCCAAGTTACGGCTACTAATCTGAAAATCAGAGTTGTCACTTGCAAATACAGAGCATTTTCAAAGAGAATAATGAAAGCAATTTTAGAGTTCCACATATATTCGGTGCTCGAAGTTAATAATCTAACTTAAATGGGAACATGACCAATTTTAGTTTTGATAATTTACGTTCTTCTAACATGGCCATGATCATCATGTGGCAAGGTTTGGTATTGCTCTTTGGGGTGTGGGACCATTTCCTTTTGCCATGGAAAGTGGGACACAGTTAGACTTGCACAGAAAGGACCCAAGCAGAAATAAACGGAAACACACAGGACAAATAAGTAAATCATAAGTTGGCACAATTGGCTCTTTAAGATTTATTTTTTTGTGCTTCGGAAAATTATTGGCTCTTTAAGATGGCAGCCACAAGCAACTCCTATTTGTGGTTCTTGGCAGTGAGGGCTCGGTGATATTGGGGGATATCGTGAGCCAGCAGCTGGGACATAAATCTAATAAATGAAGTAAAGGAATACTAAAGGCGACAATTCAGCACAGGCATACCAGAGGAAAAAGCAGGTTATTGCGGATTTTATTACTAGTAGATATATACTATATTAGGTTTTACTATGTCAAGACCGTAAAAGATCATTTTTCACATTTAGGATATTGGAGAAGTGTAAACAAAAAGTCATAATTTTTCTTTTTCTTTTACAAGATAAGGAGTATATTAAAAGAGAGGCCCGGGGGGTGGAGGGGGGGAATGTATGAACAAAAAGTCATAACATTTGTCTTATGTGTGCCTAAGTGATGGACGCTTGTGTCAAGTATACGAAGTGTGTTTCGTTCTTAAAAAATAATATGACACATTTGCAGGTATATCCATGTTGGGATGTATACAGTGTGTGTCGGCATTTGATATGTGTTGCGTCATACATGGCACTTTTTTAGAAGTTCGTGCTCCTTAGAAGGGAAGTGTCATTGAAACTATTCACTTGCACAAACAGGTGAAGATGGCCATTCTAACTGGAA
The DNA here is from genome assembly GCA_033060915.1 of Euryodendron excelsum. Lineage (NCBI taxonomy): Eukaryota > Viridiplantae > Streptophyta > Magnoliopsida > Ericales > Pentaphylacaceae > Euryodendron > Euryodendron excelsum. The sequence continues at coordinate 6,589,971 of CM065387.1, read as the reverse complement.
CAAACTAGCAATGTTCTAGATAAGAACATTGTTAGAGAGGAGAAATCATGATCGGGCTCTCCAATTGGGAAAATAATCTAGTGGTCAGGTAGTACTGAGTACTCGGTAGTGATTCCCATAAAATGGTAACCCGTGGCATGTGAATACATCAGCAATCCGAATTTGTGGAGTAGTGAAGAGACTTTTAAGGAAACAACCTATCAACTTTTGTCATGTGGTATATTTTCTTTAAAAGTCTCTCCACTACTCTACTAACTCAGATTGCTAATATATTCATATACCATATGTCACCATTTGATAAGGATTACTACCGAGTACTCAGTACTACCTGACCATTAGACTTGTTTCCCTCCAATTGTCACAAAGAACAGTCAAAAGCATTCTCATATTTTGGATGGGCTCAGAATAGTTGAATTCAAAAGAGAGTTCCAGTAAAGGTGACAAAAGATTGGACCCCATGACCACCAAACCAAATTGAACAAAATAAAAAGGCATTAAAACATGTTAAGAAATTGCTAATTGTAAAACATACTGAAATTTAATGATGATAAGAAACCATTAATCAAACTAGCGTTGGACCCAAAAGCCTAAGTGTGCAAATTCACTGACTCCATAGAGTGTAGAACAGCAACAAAAGCATCTGTACAATATGCAAATTCTGTTGAGCATTAATTATTTTTAAACAATTTAAGCTTGAATCAAATCAATTGAGTACTTCAGCAGTAATAAACTAGAGTATAATCCTAATCCCCCAACATGAGCATCCATGCTGAAAGATATGAAAAATGCATACCTTAGAAGTGAGTTCATCTAACGCTGGATAAGCAGCAGTCTCCAGTTCTGTAGTACGTGCAGCAAGATAACTACAAATGGCTTCCAAAGCCACCTCCAAGGCCCGGAATTCAAATGGAGATTCTACATAACATTATTCAGATCATTAGGACATCAAATATAACCACAAAAAACAATATGACAGAAAGTAATAATTCTGAAAATAATAATTAAAAGATAAACTGTGCAGAGTAGAGAGAAAAATACATCTTTAGGAGAGCCCAAAACAGAGAATCAGGGACTTCTTTTTGTTATTCTAATTGTCTTTCTTTCAAACTTAAATATCACTAATTCAATAGATCATACCATCTTCTTCACCAGTATCCACATCATGCTGCCCCCCTAACTCCTTTCCATCTGCTTGACCTTCACGAATGGAATTTATAGGGGGCAATCGCCTTCGCAGTTCCTCAACAACAGGGATAACATTATCATCCAATGGATCTCGAAGCAATACCTATTCCAAACAAAAGAATTATAAAAAAATGTTAGCGTCAACATATTGTGAAGGTTTAATTTAAAGGAAATTCATTTATTAGGGGCAACGGTGTGAAGTGTAAATACTCACACCGTAAGAAGCACGGACACTCCGCTAAGGGTGCTGTTTGCATGTCCAATATGTGTCAGACACATGTACTCCTTAGACATGCCAGGATAGTTATTAAACACGCCAGTTAGCGTATCTAATATTTTTGTTATTACTTTCTCCAGTGGACATTTCAAGGACAGGCGTCCCCTTTAGTTGGACAAGTTTTGTGACAAGGCGGGGTTAAAATGTTTTGCGAGAAGGGGACGCCCAAAAACTTTAAAATACCAAAACATAGAATACCCAAATACAATTCTTCAAATCCTTAACTTCTTAGTTTAGTTGTTGTATTATAGCTACAAACTTTCTTAGTTGTTTTCATACCCTTTTTGGTGGTTTGTGGATGTTATATTCATACACACAGCTATAAAAAAGTACTTGTTTTTAACCGTATCCTTGCCATATTCGCATCCTTATTTTTTTAAATGTCGTGCCCCATGTCCGTATTTGTCCTTAGCTAGCATCACACCTACACAGCTACACTATTAGGCTCCTAAATGAGTTTTTCAGTTGAGAACTAAGCCTAAATTCCTGCTTGAGGATTGTGACAGGGGTCCTGACAACATGCCTAACAAGTATGTAACCCACAGAACCGAGGGCAAGCAAGACTAGATATTGACTTGATTACTACCTACCATTCCCAATATGTTGTTGAGTTATTGATAAATCCATTATAAAAGCTAAAATATACCCCATGTAAATTAGCCTGCAAGGCACAAGGCTCTCCAGCATCCAAGTCAAAGCTTTAGCATTGGATCATAAGCCCAGAGTCAAAGTCAGCTTTGAAACTTGATATACACATAAGCATAATCTCAACTGATAACCATTGACCCTCTTCTCTATTGATACAAACAACCCAGGAGGCCAATTGACTGCAAGCACACTTAACTCTGACTAAAATCATCACTCTTTATCCTTTCTAGTAAAATTCCCATATAACATCATTCAATTTTCTCTGTTGCTGAATTATGCAACTTTTACGCTTAAACCTTTTTCAACTAAATAATTAAAAAATAAACTTTGGTCATATCCTCCACTAAACCATAATCAGCATAACAAAATAAATAAATAAATAAACCAAAAACAAACAATAAAAATTAAAGCTTACCTCTTCAGCTGTAATAATCGCCTTAATGTGCTGCCCACCCAAACAAACAAAATTAGCCAAACCACCAAAAAAAAAAAAAAAAAACCCCATCAAACACGATTGCATATCTATAAAAATACATACACGGAGAAAAATTCCACCTCTAAATTGAGAACGATGGCCTTTTCACGGCCGAGAATCGTGGAAGGGTAGGACAACAGAGGATCGAGAATACGAAGATCGCGAGCATGAATCTGGACTCGGTGCATTATGGCGTACTTATCGACATCCAAGACGGTGCCCTCCCCCGTAGCGTCCATCAGAATCCAGCTCCTCGAACCGGCCGTCTTCTTCTTCAGCCCCGCCTGCGGTTCCGCCGGCACGATGTACCCCTCCCGGCCCATCTCTAACCATCCCCAAATATATACGTATCTATCTATATAAACCTATAACTATGCATGTATATACGAAACCCTAATAAGAAGGTTTGTACTGCAACCAATTAGGGTTTTTGGTGAGAGAAGAATCCCGTGGAGATCACATGGCTAGAGAGAGAAAGAGAAAGCTTGGCGTCTCTGTTTTTCCTCTTTTTCACTTAAAACCTGAGGACCAGTGGAGTGCGGAATCGGGGGTGTAGTACGCCATGTACCCATGTTACGTTGCATTATATAGAGGAATAGTGGGCATTGTTTGCTATTTGAGTCATTTCACGTTAAATATTTGCAATTTTCACTTTTTCTTTTTTCTTTTTCTTTTTCTTTTTTTTTATTTTATGCAATGCTTATGCTGATTTTTAATGGTTTGGGTTGGTGTTTAGTTTAGTTTGGGCTGTGTGTTTGCTAAGGGTGAAAACCATGTTTTGTGTAATGGAGACATGTTAACATGCAGGAAAGAAAATAAAAAAATTTCTTTGAGCAAGCCGAAGTATATATTGACAAATTAAAAAAATAAATAAATTATAGTGATACTGTTTCCTGAGATCAAGTAATTTATTGCCTAAATCTTTGATAAATTTAGATGGCATTATTAGGAGATATAAGAATTTTTTTTTTTTTTTTGGGAGGGCCAATCTTAACTTATTTAAAGGGTTTATTACAAAAATATCTATAAGATGAGAGCGATTAAGGAAATATTAAAGAGTTTGGGGCCATGACCCTTGCTGGCGGCTACTTGCGTTTGTCCGGTTAACATGCATGTATAGGACCACTAGGATTGAAACAAAAATATTCTTTGGTGGGACTATCTCTCATATATATATATATATATTATAATTCATTAACCACCTCAATTATGTGTGAAGTTGATTGAGATAATTCAAATGTCATTATACCATATGGGTATTGACTTTTAAATATATTTTTTTATAGAGAAAATTCCATCAAGATTTTGTAACTGTGGCATTTCAATGGATATTTTGTTTTAGAATAGTAGATTCCAATTCAACAAATTATTTTGCCTACAAATTTTCTATACCTTTTTCTGTTTAGTACTCTTTAGCTCATATGTACTACTTGAACGCATTGATAGTGAATGATTGACCCATAAAAGCCAATCTATGACTCAAATTAATGTCATCTCTCAATTTTTACAAGTGTTAATTTGTTTATTTTATTAAACAAATTAAACTCTCTCCAACTGCCTATGAAAAAGGCTTAAACTATCTTTAAAATTTTTCCTTTGTTGACCACTCATTATCAGCCCTATCAACATTTGTTAACGACATATAAAAAACTTAGATTTTATCATATAAAAAAAAAATTTACAAGTGTTAATTTGTTTATTTTATTAACAATGTCAATACAAACTTAAATTTTGATAGTTAGGAGGTAAAATATAATGATTTTTAGTTTAACAAATAAAGTGAAACTAAATCATAATTGAGAAGGTCAAAGTGAGTGATTAATCTTTAAATTTTTTATTTATTTTAAAATATTAGACTATATTGACTAATTTTTAGAAGTTAAAGGGTTGAAATAAAAAAAATAAAAGTTAAGGAATAATATCAAAATTTGAGACGAAGTTAAAAAGAACAAAAAGATTATTTATTCTAATATTTTATTGCCGGAGATATCTTGGACTTTGGAGGCGATATTACTTGAACAGAAAGCTAAAAGGCTACAAAATGCCAAACTCTGTAATCCGTAATTGATTCTCATAGCTACTTTTTATTTATAGTTTTGGTATTTTCTTTTCTTTGGCCCAATAGCAATCGGCTACAAATTGGCTTTAGCTCTCACCTTTCTTGAAAAAAAAAAAAAGAAAAGTTCTATGTGAATAAAATTTTCCTATGTAGCGGTGGTATTTTTGAATGAGTTAAGATGGTAAATGTTTAGATTTTAAATGAACGAACTCCAAATATTCACATTGTTCTGTAAAAAAATTCAGTAAGATGTTCCCCAAATGCAAACGAAAGTAGAATTCAATTCCAAATTTCTAGTTAAAAAAGTAATTTAAAAAGGGCCGAATGGATTTAAGGAAGTAATCAATTATAGACTCGAAGAAAAAAAAGACCTAGATGTCCCCAATTGCAAGTACCATTAATGCAAAAGCTTTGTTGGCGACTCCAATTTGTTTTTGTGGTTGGTAGGCCAATAGAGGTGCAGGATGCAATTGGGTATTCACTTTCAGTGGTGGGACAGTTTCAACTTTTTCTATTATATTAACATTTTGTTCTATATTCTTTAGATGACACCACAGCCACCCTTTCCAGATGTGCCTGAAAAGGGCAACAAATGGTACATATGGAGTACCATTATACCACTAACCCATTATTCAAACTGGCATGGGAAAAAGGGTGGTAGAATAAAGAAATGAAACCATTTGCGAGCAGCATTAATGCATCAGACTCCGCATGTGAAAGCTAGAGATCAAGTATCTACATGGGGAAGCCATTGTCTTCAGATTGACTCTAGCTTGGAGTTATACTATGCAAATAATATTTTACTATTGTAATTTTCATACAAGATGACGTGATTATTTATGATCATTTTATTTTAAATTAAATTAATTATTATTTTGGACCATAATTTTAAAAATTTTGCTGTCACATGAGTACTAAAATTTTTTAAAGCTTCAATACAAAGTACTATAGATAACTATAGCGATGGAATTAGATCCAATAATTATGTTTTGTTGAAGTATTTTATTGAGATTGTTAGGTTAGCTTAGTTTTAAATGGATTCTAATAGTTTCTATATATAATCTCACTCTCGTAGCTCCTTTTCTTATTAGCTCTTGATGTTACTATCTTTTGAACAAGTTGTAGGGTAAAAATGGAAGTTATTAAGTGCTCTAATTGTGCTTCTTTCAGTCACTCAGCTGAGAAATCTGCTCTAGCCCCTAATAATAAGAATAAATGGGTTAGAGAAGATCAAATCTAAGGCAACCTTAGTGATTGAATGAGAAGACGATAACGAAGCATTAGCTAACACTTTATAAAAAATAAAATAAAATTCCCCGGGGCTTCTAACGTCAATCCTTCAAAATTTCCAGGCAATCTAAGCCCCATTTGTTCTAGCTAGATAAGTTGCAGTACGAATGCCAATCATAGAATAATGCAGACTCTGCTCATTGAGAGCGAATGGTGAGGCCTTTGTATAAGCAACATACTTTAGCTTCAAGGCTTGAGCGATCATGTAGCATCTTGTAATATTCATACAACCATATTCCTCTCTTTCATCTCTAAATAGGCCTCCATACCTCGCAAGTCCTTGATCCCTTCTAACACTGCCATCGATGTTAAGCTGTATATTACTTGCATAAGGAGGAAACCATCTAATTAGGGTAAGTACTCTAGGACCAGTGTCCTCAGGATTTTGGAAAGGCTCATTGGTGTTTCTAGCAAACCAAAAGAGTTGTTTTAGGCTTTCCTGCACACCGTTATCAATATTTTCAAAAACTTTCTTGTTCCTATCTTTCCAAATTTGCCAACAGGTGATGACCAACATTATGTACAAACGAATATTTTCCTGGTGTCTCTTTTTGTTTTTTAAATTCCTTTCAATCCATTCCTGAAGAGTCTTCTTGGTCTCCCGATTAGCCACTACGAGCCTGGTTACATCGACTCTGAGTTCAAACTCTAAAGAATGACCGCTTGAACAACTAATTTATGATTTATTAAGGAAAACAAAGAATAATTGAAAGTAGCTCCTCTAGGTTGATGGCTTGATGCCTCTTGCATTATTTTCAAGATCTTCAAGGAACTGTTTAATTCATGAACTAGGAGTAAAGAAAAGATGAAAAATAATTTTCTTTAATATTCTTATTAGATTATCAAGGCAAACAAGGAAGAAGAAAAAAATAATAAAAAAGGGTAAAATTTATACTTTTACGTCATTTTTCTTCTCTTTTCTTCTTTTGTTTAACATTCCTAATAAACTTAATTTTATAAAAGTTAGAGAGAAAATATAGAAAAGAATTATCTTTTCTCTTGTTATTCTTTCATTTTTCTTTTCATCTACTGTTTTTCAGAGCCACCTGGAGTCTGAATAAACATCAAGATTGTATACATAAAGAAAGATGAGTCAATAGTATCTACTATCTACACTAAGTCTCTCCACCCGTAGAAAAACAATGGCAATATCATTATGTTGTGCCTCCAAGGCGACAACTTTGTATGATATTTCAATGTCATTCTTAAATCTTTATTTTTGTTTATTTGGGCACGCATATAGTTATGCTAAAGTATGTCTACTCTCTATCATTACACCTTTTAGTTGGAGTTATCTACATTCTGGAATTCTTCGGCATTTACTTGTTTTGCTTCTTGCCTAAATCCTGTTGTTATGAGTTGTCTCTGTATATGCTTTCTGTGGTTTCCTTAGTATTAATTTGAATATTGTCTGAATACTATTCCTTACTTTTAAATATGTCAAAAACAAGTTGTGGTTATGCCTTCCATTTATAATGGAAAATACTACTGTGATGATTTGGATTTTACTGGACTTTAAAGGGAGTGCATGAATAAATGAAAAGTTATTACTTTGATTAGAAGAAGTTTCTTGATGGTCAGAACTTTGATAAGCACTTCAGAATGTGTTGATGCAAGAAGCCTTCTTTAACAGCCTTGTAATATTTTGCTTGAAATGGAAAAACAAATTCGAATTTGGAAAGAGAAATTGTTGATTGAAAGTTGAAACTTTGGATGTTACAAACTATAGATACCTGAAATAGGCTTTGGATTCCACATCATGGTGCCTGCAACTTAAAGAAAAGGGCTAATATATAGTCCTTGTTGTGGACACTTTTCGTTGAGCTGCGTCTTCCATAAGATTGCGTGCACCTTTTAGACTTTGTGGTAGAGAAGGTTGGTAGGAGGAGACGGCGTAAAGTGTGGAAACCAAGCCTGCTTTGCCTGTTGTGTGCATGGAACGAGAGGAATCATCAATCTTTCCAGAAGTTGAATTGTCTCTTCCTAAGTTAGTTGTTTAGTTGGAGCAGAGGTGAACCCCTGCTTGGAATCTTCTCTAGATTTTGTCAACAGATTGGACAAAGTTTCTTTCTAGTTTTGTGGTGGATTATTTTTATAAACCTATACACCAAATGTGTGCATGCCCTACCGCCCTTTTTAGTTCATGGATGACTGGGCCATGGACCATCTAAATTTTTCTGCAAGGGTTATGCTTAGACAGCTTTAGAGTCTAGTACTCATCTCTGTTTCAAGTTTTACTTCAAATGGATGTTTGGCCCTATAATTGGGAAATCTGGAAATGTTATTTCTGCTCACTGGTAGGTCTATATACATAGGATGTGGCCAAAAAAGTTAATAACAAATGGCCCTGCTATTCTGTTAAATCTTGGAAATACCACTAAATAGAAGTTATTGACTGATGAAATAAATGTGAAAGACAAGAAAACTGTCTAAGAACTTCTCAGCTGAGAGTTGAGAATCGAGAAGTTCTCTCCAAAAACTTGTTATTAGAAATAACACGGATTGACTGCTGCATGCTTGAGAGTTCAGAAATCCCAGTAGTTGCAAGTCATAATAAGAACACCTTGCAAATGTTTTACCTTCTCCATTTCTTTAGGGACGGTAGTGAAGCTGTTTTATTAACAGAAAACAGACTTCCACTTTTTCTTTGGTAAAAACTATCAGACATCAACTCTAATAAATGTTCAAGATAATACTGACTTTATTAGTTGCACAATTCTTGCTGCATGACTTTCATCAAAAAATGCCTAGGAATCAATGGTTTTGATCTTTTGTTATTACAAAACAAAGTTTGGGACAAGATGAATTAGTTTCAGTTCAAAATCTGAATTAACCACTTTTGTATCATGTTGTAGTCTGATCCAAGCTGATTGCTTTTGATAGTTTTGTTAGTTAATATATGTCTTTTCTGCAACAATATAGTAGTTTCACAATCACCTTTCAATTAAATGATTTTGTAACTTGGTTGTTTGGTCTTGTAACACATTGTAAACGACCCATCAGTTAAAGAGTCTGTAAGGTTGAGAGCATTCTCCTGAAGTATGTAGGAGAAGTAATTTGCAGACATTGAACCTATGCATAATGAGAAAAGGTTAAGTTGTGAGTGCAACTCTCCCTTCTGCTTAATGTTTTCTTATTGTTATTAACTACTATGGCCCTATACTTGGACCATTGCAAGGTGTAAGTGTTCTTTTTTCCTCATTTTTTGGGTAAACAGACCATGAGAAGTAGTGCAGTAAATATAGATGAAAACTTGTGTTGCAGCATGATATGAAGGCCTTGCTGACTACTATTGAATATAATTAGATGATCACAAGAAGGCCATCCCTTCTACCTAAAATCTTTATGGTTTTCAGATTATTAACTCAAAAAAATACACCTACAACCCATACTAGTACTCAAAATTGTCATTCCGACATGAGAGAGAAATTCTGTTTTCTTTTCTTTATTTTTTTTTTGTTTGTTGGGGGGGGGGGGGGGGGGGGGGGGGGGGGGGGGGGGGGTGGGGGGGGGGGGGGGGGGGGGTGGTGGGTGTGTGGAGGTGTACATTCTTTCGAACTATCTAATGCACTGCTAACTGCTCCTATATGAAAATTAAGTGGGATTCATGAGGGATGACTGGTAGAGACTTATTTCCACAAGCACATATGCATGTGTCCTCTTTTTCTTTTCCTTATTTTTTTTCTGATTGTTTGTTTGTTTTTTATTTTTCATTTTTTCTTATTAAGGTCTAAAGGGTTAATTTTCTGCAGGCCTCTATTCTTCAATTGTTGGCTCAGGAAACCCTCGTCAGTAATATGTGCACATAATAAGCTTGCCTTGGGGCTCAGACAGCTGTTGAGGCTCCATTATAGAAAACTGAGCTAGCCCAAGCTGTTGATATTATTATCCATTGTACAAGAACAAAATAACTAACCGTCAAGCAAGTGCAGGAGAGCCTCCAAATTATGGATGCACACACCGTCACTCAATCTCTTTTACCAAGGGAGACTTCTTGTGATCCAAAGCAAGTTCCACTCCAACACGCGAGAGTAACGCCAAGGAGACATTTCACCTAACATCAAAGGCGTGCGCTCATTTGAAATCACCTCAGGTACCTTAGGCTCCCTGTCACAAAGATTCACCACTCTTTGCACCTTCAATCCCTGTTCCTTCAGCCATTCTCTAAAACTAGCATTCCCAACACTTGGTCTTCCCATCTTCCATTACGCTTACCCTGGTCTTTGTTATGTCAAAAGCACTTACTATTGCCAGTGAACTACCAAGGCAATGACCTGTGATTGTTATGCTCAATTCCTCATTTGCATAGTTCTGTATCAGAGTCCTCACTTCTCCCAAAATCTGCATCCTTGCTGAGTACCTGCAGAATCTGCATCTCTCTTCCTTGTTAATGTAGACGTGGAAAAACCCAAACTATACCTTTACTGCTGGATCAGGATTAGTCCTCTCATCAAATGAATTGGCTTTAGAATGGATTACAAACTTGAGTCCGGCTAGCATGCGGCTGGTTTTCCCACACAAGGAATCGTTCTCTCAGCTGCTGCCTCTCTCTTCATTGGTGTGCTGGTTGTGGCTTCTCTCCTTGCTATCCCGGGAAAGTACAATGTTCTATTAACCGGATTGTTTACCAGGTACACATTATACCAGTTCTTATTGAAAGGTGAGACGAACTCAGGTAGGTAAATTTGCTGGTGTCTCTCGAATGGCAAGGCCAATTTTTGGATAGAGAAATGGCCATCAGGCATGCTTTCTGTGGTTATAAGCAGCTCAAGCTTTTTTATGAATATTGCAGCAGAGGTACCGTAGAAGTTCTGTTTGAAAGATGATGTTATTATATGTATTCTTGGATCTTAATGCACCACTCATCTGAAATAACTTGCAGTCTCTATTGAAATGAGTGTTGCCTTCAGCTGAGGTACGTACCATTAGGCGAAGTTTCAAAGTCATTTGTTATGTACCGTAATACATTCTGTTCTTGTTTGAACTTGGCCTCTGGCATCTAATATCCTTTTTGACACTTTATTGCAATTAAGCTGTTGGAACTTTTGAGTAGTTGACAATTTTTTTTACTCTCTCTCTCTCTCTCGCTCTCTCTCTCTCTCTCTCTCTCTCTCTCTCATGTGCATGCACGCAATGATGAGGGGACAAATATTTCGTGATATAGTAGTGTACTTAGATTTAAGCGTTGTAAGAGACTCATCAAATACGCAGTAGGTAAATATTATAAGTTGGGACAAATATTGGTTATCTTCTAAAACTTAGAAGTTGGGTTCTAGTTACGGATGACAACGAGACATGTTTGGTATGAGTTAGGCTAAACCCTATCTTACCCCGTTCTTAATAGAAAATTTTCATCTCACATTCCGTTTTAAACTCGTGAAGAGTTGAACCTCTTAACCCTGCTCTTGTTCTACTTAAGTTAATCGAGGTTTGGATTAGAACGGATTTAACTTTTATAAAATTTTAAAATAAAAATAAATTTTTAAAAATAAAAAAAATGCAAATTATACATACACTAATATAAGATAAAATTGAAAAATAAAGAGAATAACATCCAAGAATAAGAAGTGACATTAAAATCCTAATATTTACTTGTACACTAAGTATATTTTGTATAATTAAATATAATAGGTGTTTTTCATAATATAATCAGGGTGAGTTCGAGGTGGGGAGACCTAAACCTTATTCCATTCCAAACCTGCATCAGGTTTTATTTTCTTTCTCATACCCACCCTTTAACCCGTTAATTCATAATCCAAACCCTTCCTACTTGTGGCGGGGTAAAGCGGGTTTCAGATTTTTAGGGTCCAATTACCCTCCTCAGTTCCAGCCTCATTAGTCAAATTTTCTCTAATGCTTTGCTTGGTTCGTGAATTTATAAAAAGAAAGAAACATGAGAGAAAATATATGAAAAGAAAATGAAGTGAGAAAAATTACATCTTTTACTTTCTTGTGTGGTTGGGCTAAAATTTAAAAACAAAAAAAAATTAAACAAGCATTTCTCAAAAAATTTATTTTCCTGTGTGGTCGGCCACAAAAAAAAAAGAAAAGAAGAAGCTATTTTTAGAGAGTAATGGCAATTTTAGAGAAACAGTGAGGAAAGAAAAATAACTACTTTTATTTTGATTGAAGCTTGACCAACATTTTAGAGAGAAAAAAGGATAATAAAGTAATTTTACTATCTCTATTAGCCTCCATTACTGACTAAGGGGGGTGTTTGGACATAAAGCTTATTTTCTAGCTTATAATTTAAACTTATAACTTCTAGCTTATTTTTAAAAAGCTGTTGGCTCATCTTAAAAAAGTCACTTAAAAAAGCTACTCACCAAGCCATCACTGAAAGAAACAGCTTACAGACTTTAGGCATTTTTGTAAAAGAAAAAAATGGCTTTTGAAAATAGCTTATGAGTTGTAGCTTATGGCTTATAAGTTGCCATTCAAACACCCCTTAACTCTGACAAGGGGTATTTATAATTTTTAAAAATTAAGGGTAGCTTTCTATATTTAGGCTAAAGATTAAGCGAGGTTGGTGTAATTTTTTTAAAATAAAAAAATTAAAAAAAGTAGAATCTGGTTGAGTTCCAACTTCCAAGCCAACCCAATTATGCTTGTTGATAGTGCTTTTCTATTTTTTGGGCCTGGGTGTTGGATGAAGTGCGAATCTGGTTCTCAATTGTTGGTTTGCGTTTGGGCTGACCAGGGTTGAATCCTAAGTTTTAGGACGAATGAGGTTTGGTTAAGGCCTTGGCATTTGAACTGAAATGATTCAAACAGCAAAGAAAAGGGGCATCTATCACTGAGTGCTTTTATTCATAGTTACCGGAATATTCATTTGAGAGGGGAAGTAAAACGTGCTTCTGATACCAACCCAATTATGCTTGTTGATAGTGCTTTTCTATTTTTTGGGCCTGGGTGTTGGATGAAGGGCCAATCTGGTTCTCAATTGTTGGTTTGCGTTTGGGCTGACTAGGGTTGAATCCTAAGTTTTTAGGACGAACGCGGTTTGGTTAAGGCCTTGACATTTGAACTGAAATGATTCAAACAGCAAAGAAAAGGGACATCTATCACTGAGTGCTTTTATTCATAGTTACCGGAATATTCATTTGAGAGGGGAAGTAAAACGTGCTTCTGATATCGATAGGAACTACTTGTTTCAAAATTTTGAAGAAGCATTTTGGAAAAGTGAGTACTCCACTAGATCACTAGATTACAAAAATATATGTAGGACTCCACTTACATGTATCTAGCCTTATGCATATACCAACACAACATACATAACCTTTTAACTACATACATGAATATCTCTACATGCATGAATTATTTCATACATGTATCATGTATGTGCATGTATTATCTAGAAACACTTAAAACATGTTTACTTTCCAACAAAACTAACGTTAAGAGTTCTCTTTTTGGTCTGGAAATAATCAATGTGATTTTTTTTTGGACGGGAGAATGTGAATTACAGGACAAAGAGGTTGTGGATCTTCCTTCTTGAATTTTCAATTCTCCTTTTCTCACCATGGACGCAAAAGACGATGTGGTTGGGCTTGAAACGATACAAGGCTGTAGTACGTTAATTTGGATTACTAGCATATCTACGCATGAATGATTAACCATAATTAAAAAATTGAAAACTTTGTTTGGAAATGGATATTTCTGTATTAATAGGTGGTTTCCTGAACCATCTTGTCAGTAGGTGGAGATGAATGTTCATATTTATATCGAGTATTTTGAACAAGAATAAATATGTTGGGTGGGGGAACAAGGAAGCATCAGCCATTGACTTACATCCACAATATAAACATTATGGGAGCAAGATTGATCAGTGAAAGATAATCCAAAGATTAAGAGCGACTCCTAGTATGATAAGATTCCATTACTTTAAAAAAAAAAAAAATTAGCTCAATTTTCCTCTTCTTCTTATCAAAAGGTTAACCTCTGTGTCTCATCAAGGTTTAATGGGTGTTTTCTTAGATGGTTTGCTACCTTCTTGCATTTCTGTTATCCATTGCATCTTTTCTCCTTATGTTATGTAAACCTTCCCTGCCATCATCATCATCACACACACACACACACACACACACACACACACACACACACACACATATCTATATATATATAGATATGTTTATATACACAAGGATTATGGCTAAAGAGACCTTTTGTTGCCTTCCCCAGATCTCTCATTGTTTGTCTATGTATTTAAAATACCCAACTTGTAACAATTATTTCTGCTAAAGAAAGAACATGAGCCTCCCACCATGTCTGATCCAGGAACACTTTGGATCTTGGAAAATCTACAGAGGAAGAAACGGACAATTGAAAAATTATGAAAAATTCATCTCTTAATATGCAATGGCGGACCCAAAAATTTTCTTGAGGGGCCAACGTAAATATTTTTTTAATGGTATAAACAACTCAAATTTAAGTTTTACGATGAAGAACAAATATTGAAATGAGTAAAAAAAATAAAAATAAAAAAAATTTAGAAAATGTACAAGATAAAATGTACAATATATTAGTAAAATTTGCAGAAACTTAAGGGGCCGTGGCCCCGCCCACCTCATGCCCGTCCATTGTTGATATGGAAAATTCATTCCATTGACATAAACCAAATGTTAGTGGAGTCTATGTTAAGTCATAAAGTAAACTTTTGATTGGTACATGTGTGATAAACAACATTGCTAATTTTACAATTGTAAATATAGTACTCAAAATGTCCATGGAATTTATTTGTCATTCTTGAAATGGAAAGTTCAAATACCGTTGACCTGAATTAAATGTCAGTGATCCCATAAAATTGTTTAGAAATTTAAAAAAAAAAAAAAAAAAACACAAAGACAACATGCATGTGCTCCTAACCACCATGCCACATTACAGAACTCCAACCCCATTTATGGCCATTCAATAAAGAGCCTACATTCACTAGTCAGATATATACATATATATAATTGATTACCCTGAACTACTAAGCAAGTAACATAAACTAATGGACATGAATGAATGCCCCATCAAGTTGCACATGGCCTTGTTTCCTCCCTCACCTGGGTTCATGGATTTTATTAGCTTTCTCAGCTAAATAATGACAATATACAATAAATTAATGAATAAACAAAGGAATACATGATCTGAAGAATCTGGCGGAGGAAACAAAAAAAAAGTAGCATTAAAATTGAAGGAATAAAATAAATACAGAACAGCTGTGGCACAAGGACAACAACAAACAACATAAAAAAGAAGATTATTAAGCAAGGCATTGGTAATAAACAAGCCATACAACAGGTAAGTTTATTGCTTCTTGTCGATTACAAATGTCCAGATCTTCGATATCTATATACTATCGAATAAAAATATAAACACATCCAAACAACACCCTGCTCGATCCAATCTTGCACAAGCATTTCATTCGGTCTTCGCGAATGCTAGAGAGAAAGAGCAGGCAATTTTGGCACAGCTCAGCACCTGCTCTTGCATTTCTCCATAGCTCTTGGTGCTGAAAGTTAGAAAGAAATAATATATTGTTTTAGATACTTATGATTAAAATGAATGTAAGTTAATTAAGCACCATTTGCAACAAATATGGCTTGAACTCTAAAGCAACTGAGCCTCAACAATGTTTTGTACAAAGATTGCATAGAGATAACTTATACAAACTATAGCGGAAGATTTCAGTATGAAGGTACTTACCGAGCCCAATTGCTTCCGATCCTTTCATTATGCGCAGGCGCTTGCATGAATCGACAAACATCCTGTATAAAGTTGAAAAAACACGGATCAATAACTTTTATCTCTCGATTTTGTTTTTGTTTTGTATTTTTTTTTTCTCTTCTGATTTTTACTGTACCATACAAAAGACCATTGTGGACCATTTCTGTGATATCTCAGGCTTAACATTAATGCATCAGACATCTTTTCTGATTTATCAGGAAATCTGACATCCATGTCTTGTGTTGGATTGTACTTGGTACTTCTACTTTATATTTTCTGATCATGGTTATAACCATATACATTAATATGATTATCTACAAATTTTTTGGGGCTTTTAATGAAATGAAAAACTTACTCCCAGGGGACATCCCCCACGAGCATCCAGTCTCCATCCTTATCTTCATAGGTTGGCACATACTCAGAGCTGTTCAGGAGATCCATCAACTTCCTCTCATTCATAAAATCTATCATTCCTTGGGCCCCATAGTTACCTACATTATGAAAACCATAATCAGAAGTGGTAACTACTTTGATATATATATATATATATATGGACTCTTAACATTCAGGTAAACACTAAGCTAGGCTGTAGGATCACCATAATGATTCCAAGATCCACTTTTTTTTAATTTTTAATTTTTATTTTTATCATAGAACTATCATAAAAATGGCTTTAGATCTATAGTAGGACTCTCTCATATGAAATTATTATATACAATTTTACAGTACCCATGGTAAAGGAACTGAACATCTTGGCCAAGGCATCAGAGAGTTCTTGGTAGCTCTTGTACATCTTCAGATCCACCTTACGAAGGTAAGGCGCGCCATCCATGCAAACCTTCACGAAGGCTGCTGCGCTGCTGCTGCTGCTAGCCTTCTCGGGCTCCTCAGCGTTGCTCTTCTGAGT
Source organism: Euryodendron excelsum (assembly GCA_033060915.1). Taxonomy (NCBI): domain Eukaryota; kingdom Viridiplantae; phylum Streptophyta; class Magnoliopsida; order Ericales; family Pentaphylacaceae; genus Euryodendron; species Euryodendron excelsum. The sequence goes on along the minus strand of CM065387.1, from coordinate 6,573,419 downwards.
CATTATGTTCTTGCGGAATGACCTCACTGGTGGCCAACCCACAACCTGTGCCCTGGATCCCAAATCAAATTTCCTTATTAGGAACTAAAAACATCCTCTACCATACCATACCAATAACACAAAACTATAGGTAATGTTATAAAAAGGGAAAAATTTATACAGATTTTATCACTTGATGTGGTTGGAGCATTAGAGTTATTCACTTTAGTTACAGTAATAACACTGTCATATTATTTTGGTAGTTTTTTATACAAATTTTTTGAAAAAATAACATTTTTCAAACTATATATATATATATATGCATGCACACTTGTAAATCTTGCCTTCATCAAAGTTGAGAGTTCTATCTATAAGAGGGAGGGCTGCTTTCTTTGTCTAAGCCTATTATGGTTAGTTGAGTAAAGGGAAAAGGATACATATCTATGTATATATACATGTACATATAATTGATATTTTATGTATAGGCATATCAACATAAAACACGGATGGGATCATAGAAAGAAGCAAGAAAGACTTACTTGGCAGGCGGCTTTGCCGGATCCTTGGTGCAGGGAAGGAGGTTCTTCTCCTTGGGTGGAATATTGTTCATCTTTTCCTTCAGATCCACAACTGATTTATTGGGTTGAAGGTTGAGTTTGAGATCAACAGTCTCAGAGAAGCCTCTCTTTCCGGTGATCTTCACGGCCTCGCCTTCACCTCCGCCTCCACCGGGCAAACCAAGGCACAGCTCAGTCTCTTTGAGGTTGAGGTTATAGCCATCTCGCTCTCCACCGAGCAAGGTGGACAATTTCTGACCAACTTCCATCGAAACTCCAAGCTTGGAATGGCTCCTCCTGGTTGTTGATGGCTTCCTTGCTTCTTCCTCTTCTTCTTTCTTCTACTTCTATGTCAACAACTAGAGAGAGAGAGAGAGAGAAAGAGAGACAGAGAGAGGGTACAATAATGTAACAGAGGGAGCAATGTGCATAGCTTCATGTGCATATATACCAATATTGGCTGCATTGTGCCCTATCAAGTTCCAAGGGGCAGCATGTTGACACGTGGAGGTACTTTCTATGTTGATCTTCTTGGATCAAGGGTATGCCAATAATCATATATAATTCAGTCATTGATTTACCATAATACCCTGAGCTTCTATTAAAGTTTTGAAATAAGAGGGCATTAATTAAGAACTAAAATGGGGATGACATGATTAAAGGAGCCAAATGGCCAAGTGGTCCAAAAATAAATAAATAACAATCAATCTGCCCACTTGGTGGTTAAGCTTCCTTTGATCACTCTGTTGAACATTTAATACAGAAATGCCCTACCATATGCTTTTTGTTCTCAATTTTCTGTGTATTCAAATCAATTGTTTTCATGACAACTAATTACCCCAGAATTTACGTAACTGGAACATGAATATTTTGGAAAGAAAGGGGAGGAAAAAAAAATGAGAGAAGTAGTCCTTTTATGTAGAAACAAGACTCAGTCAATGATTAAATGCTTTAGAAACTAGAAAATACGGAGTAACAATATCACTGAAACCAATATAGAACAATTGGCAAAAAAATAGCGCGTTTGAAAAACGCTATTCTTCTAGAATTTTTACACAAAATTTTATATCATTTGATGCATGTGGGAGAAGCAGTTTTATAATTAAAAGGTGCATTGATTGGTTATTTATTTTAAAGTATTAGTCCATAACTTAGTCACAGTAGAATTTTTCTGTAGGCTTTCTTTGTATTTAATTATGTATATCATTACCCTTCATGTATATTGACACTGAAAATAAAAATTTAGAAAGGGACACTTATCATTCTTTTACTAATAAATTAGGAAGCCCTTTTCTGGTTGACAGGGTTCTCTAGTTATGTGGATGATTCAAACAACTTAAGTCTCTTATTATATATATATATATATATATATTCAGTTTTTCAAATTCCTACAATTGGTGAGACAACTATGACATAATTTTCTTTTATTCCAAGGAAAATAACATGCACATTTAATCAGATCAGAGTCAAAGAAATCCAAACCCACACACTACGTTCAGAAGAATGTAATTCTTGGAGAAGTAATAGAACTTACCCACATTAGATGGAAAACAGTGCGACGGAACGCTTTGCATAAAAATAAAAAAAGACTTCTGCTTGAATATTATAATTTTGGGCTTAAGGCATCTCCTTGTTTTAATTTTTTTCCTTTAGTTTTCATTTCATTTTGCTTTTTGATTAGGTAAGATATAAATGGAAGAGTTAACCCTTTAAAACTATAGTCAAGGTCAAGGCACAAACAATTTAATTCATAAAGGCAGAGGGTTAAAACCACAGAATGGGAATAAAGGTATTGGGAAAGTTTTAATCAATTTAATTAACAAAATAAAATAAAATATAGATAGATACAAGCAGTGTGAATGCATTCTTTCGCATGCAGCTCCCTTCTCTTTTTTCTATCTCTTGCCCTCAGGTAATGGGGTCGGTTTTATGTTGGAGGGGACATATCACTGCAGGTATGACCATGCTATACTAAATTGTTCGTATCAACTAAATTTGTATATAATTTAAGGACAAAGATTCTTCTACGAAGCTCCCAATTGTGCTTATGTACGCATGAACCTACCCTCCGTGCATTGCATGGATTATTTGAAAAATCTCTTTATGTTAAGTCATGAAGCTAGCTAAGCAAGTTCTCTCTCTTTCTCTACATAAACATATATGTGTGTGTGTGTGTGTGTATATACACGCCGCGTGCAGGTGGTGGGGGGAGAAAGATGTTTATAGGTGTAAATTAAGCTTACATGCACAATAGGACTTTTTCTCTCCGTTTCCTAATAATTTACTTTACTAAGCGAACTGAGTTATATTAACCAGCTCAACTATGAAAAGTTTTTGTATTATTGATTCACTTAATACTATATTAATCTAGAACCATGATAGACAGTATTTCTCTTCTCCCTCTCACTTGCCAAAAGGGAACACAACTTCATGAAAAATAGCCTGAGAGCCTAATTAAATAGAAAGCCTGATATGCTACTTCAACTCACCTAGTACGAGAAGTCATTAAGAATTTCTAGCAATATGGGTGAAATCCTTCATTTTTTTTCAAAACTTCTGTCAAAAAACTTGGATTTTACCTTAATGCTTTTGGCTATATTATGTCAACTAACTTTTTCGTATCAAAAAGAAAAAAAAAGAGAGAGGAAAAAAAAAGGATTGAACACAAATATAATTTGTAATTGTCTGCCACAATAAGATTTTGTAAACCAAATATTATAAGCAGCAGCTAGAAAATAAGTCAGCCAAAAACTTTTGCAGGAGGTACTAGGTTATACTAAATTAGATTTGACAATTTCTTGGGTTTTCTAACCAAATTGTTTTATGCATTAAAGACTGGCCAACATGGACACAGGCCAGCATGGAAACTCCATAAAAACATTCCATCTTCACCTAAACAGCTTCAAAACATTCTTCACCATGCAATTTCAACCTTAGAAAGAAGAAATATATTTTGCTAAATTTTGTCCCCCCAAAAAAGAAGATTTAATTAATTTGAATTAGAACATTAATCCAAAAATGGGGAAATGGCAAGAAAACTCCATGAGCAATCAATAGCATTTATCAACATCACTCATTCTAAACTTTTGAGGCCATGGTGGTGACTTAGAGACAGGTCACATAACATCTCTAACCCTAGCTGTGCCCTTGTCCAGTCAACATCCCCCAACCCCATTAAGGCTTGTTTGTTTCTAACCTACCTATATGATAATAAAGCTATGATCTGAAACCTTGCCAACCACATTTTCCAGTGAGACTTTTCCAAAGGGCTGCCCAAAGATAAATGTACCCTTTTCTATCTTTTAGACTTGTTGGAGTCATGATCATATAAGAATACAAGAATCCATTTTTGGTTTTTGCTAGTCCAAACACCTCTTTATATCTACAAAAAGAAACAGACTCCGACTACAGATTACTTTTGGGGGGATTCATTTCATTTTACAATGATCTTAGTTTGAGAGGATTTGAAGTGGTCCTATTATCCCTGGGATCGATTTAGTCAAAAAAAAAAAATCTGATTGACACATGACCACAGTGGTCCATAAGTCCAAATGTTCCATGTTTTAAACTACAAAAATGAAATCTTTAAATAAAAAAAACTACCAAAAAAAGAAAGAAAGAAAGAAAGAATAATTCTTTCCATAGTGCTAAGGACAAGCAACTATTGTATGTTAGTGTTTACGGAAGAAGTCTGGTGTTTAAATAGCATTGAGTTATAAGTAATCATTTCTATAAAATTGTGACGCGTAATGTTTTATTATATCAGTAACCTAAATTTGTAAGAAAATTAAGAGATTTTGAAGGCAAACAAGCCACATAATAAAATCTGATAGGAATGACTATTGAGTAACTCATATTACTTATACTATCTAACCACTGGACTTTTTTCGGTATTTACACAATTTTAGTGTAGCATAGTGTTGAAAGTAGCAACTCTCTTGTATAGTACTGAGTCTATTTTTCAAAAAATCATTGAGGCATGTTTGGAGTTCAATTTTTTTTTTTTTTTTTTACTTACTATAGTAAATGGTTGAGAAAGAAGGCAATTAGAACAAAAATAAATAGTTAAGCCCCTTTCATCATAAATTCGTAATACATTTCTTGTTAGGACATATCAATAAAAAGGCTTTTGTTTCTTTCCTTTTTCCCTTTTTTTCGTTTAGGGCTGAACTACAAATTGAGTTACACTTAGAGCAGTAAATGGTGATGACTGAATCTTGATAATTGTTACAAGTTAGTCAAATGGATGGAGGATTGGCATTTATGCAGGAGTACTGCTATTTTTGTTCGCAAAAATTACAAATGGTTCAAGTGTCACATGAATTTCCATATAAATGCAATACATGTGTTTTAAAATTTAAGTCTTAATTTTATAATTCTTATATATACATATATTTATACTTTTTCTAGTAGTTTCCGAAGTCTTCTCTATTTGACTAACTTTCAGGTGGACATCATATTTAAAGAATAAAATAAAATAAAAACAACAGAGTGAAGAAAAAAAAAAACTAACTTTGAGATCAAGTAATCAAGTTTTGAAATTATAATTTTCAGGACATTATGATTGGAACAAAGAGAGAGTATGCAAATGATGAAAGAAATTTTATAGGTCCTCATCATTCAACATATGAGTACATCGCTGTATTCAAAATTGTTTGATTGAACTTATTGAAAATTTTTCATTTTAAAGAAGAATGACCCCTAATTAAATTTTGCTTTTAGCTGGTGCTTAGAGCTTTTATTTAATCCAATTTGAGTTGGGGAAACCCTAGACTTTTGCCGATGTCTTTTCCCGGAATTTAACAAACTCCAGAAAAATTAAAAAAAAAAAAAACACCGCCACTTTCCTCGGGGTTTTTAATAAACTCCGGAAATAGCTATATTCGATTTTTTTTTTTTTACATTTTCCTTAGTTTTAAAACGTCAGGAAAAACATATTTTCACTTCGATCAAGCTAGGGTTGAACACCTTTCAATTTTACAATTTTGTGGAGGAGACATGTTACATCAATTAATAAATTAGTATCAGTTAATTTACAATTAATTACCATTGGTCTTGTTTAATATGTGAGACCCACAAAGGCAATATATGGGAATCTTCACCATAAAAATATTATTCCAGATGTTGGTTGAAGCTGGGACAATGGATCCCACGGTGGGGGCTGACCGGGCCACTCATTGCTTGGAATGTCTATCATGAAAAAAGGTCTGACCAGGCTGCCCATGGAGTCATTATCTTTCTTCTAATCTACGCGGTTTCGTATTAATGTATTGTTAAGAAATTTACAGATTAAAAACAGATGACATTGAAGTCAACCAACTGTGTTTCTTTGGTAGGTTGAGTCATGCATGACGAAAGAAATTTGTAATCTGGTCCTTGGTATGATATGATATATATATATATATACAATATATGTATAATCATTGGTTAACAAAACTCAAAGATTGGTTAATGGCTGACAAGAAGATCACCATGGTATTTTTAAAAGAGACAAGGTGAATCAGTTTGTGGATACAATCTTCCTAAAACTGAGGAGGATTAAACACTTGGTAAGTGGTGGTGGCAACTCCCTTTATAATAGATATATATATATATATATATATAAATTCATGAATATGGATAAAATTATATGGGTAAGTGAGCTGTTGATGCAAAATCCCAAAGAACTAGATATCTCAAGTTTGATTTCATAGCTTGTCAGTGATACTGTGCAGTTGTAGAGATCATCTTAACTCTAAATGAGTTGTAGAAATCTTACCAAAATCGACACGAGAACAGTACTATACCATAACAATCCCAAAAAACATGGAAATCAACAAACTTAGTTCTACTCTTCCTAATCCCACAAGTGCATATATATAAAGAATGTTTTCCAACTGATAGATGAGATTTTTCAAGCAAGCTACAACCCTAAAATACAATCCTGTCTGTTTGCGGGTGTGTACATATATACGTGTATGTATAGTAAACCATTCATTCATAAAAGTAGCCAAAACTAGGGTACCAAGTACAACATCATTGTAAGTGATCTGGCCATAATAAATTTGGGTTCACGTACACTCATATATGGTTCATGCAAAAGAGGCAGATTTTAACAGGAACCTTATATCTATAACCTTTCTGTGTATTGATATTTGAACACATTTTTCATGCAAAGTTTCATGTTATTATCATGTTTGATCTTTCATGTTTCTTTTACAATGCTTCTCTTTATATTGCCAATTACTAAGAACAGCCTCCATGTGGCCTATCAGAATGCTCTAAATTTCTGGCTAGTGGTTGCTAGCTGCTATTGCTGTTGTTTTCATTGTCTTAAAGGTTTGAATCTACCCAGATAAATGAATGAATACAAATATTGTAGCTAGCTAGGACTTCAAATAATTGTGCAATGAATCATCGCGAGAAAACTATGGCGATGACATTCGTTCTCCTGTCACATTTAGTCATTGCTAGCTAGCTCTCGAGAATTAATTATGGATCGGTAGCATTTGGTACCACTTGGTCATTAATTCATGACATTCTTCGCCGTTAATTCATTTGTGGCTGGCTACTCCCATTGTTTGTCTTTGTCAATATCCTTCATAAGGTATGCTATTAAGAGACCTCATCTTCTTTTTCGAATCATATAAGAAAAATTAAAAAATCCACACCAACAACACTGCAGGTCTCAAACTTGTATTGTGTAGATCTTTGTATATTACGTATGTACGCTTACATTCGAGGCTCAATTCCTCCTTTTTTTTTTTTTTTTTTTTTTTGAAATTCATGGAGCTGAAAAACTCACCCTCAATTTCCAGGATCTGCACACAAAGGCTTTGTTGGTCCATCCTACAGCCACTCAGGCCCAGGTCCTTACTCTTAGCCCTATCTGCTCCTGTATATGTTTCATAGCCCTGAGGTCTATCTAACCCAAGGTAGACTAGCCCATAATACTATTAATAAAACAAAAGTACAAGCTTTGTTTGTAGAAGTTTGTAGATTCTCTTTTAATTTTTGTTCGTAAAGTTAACTGTTTTCAAAATTATTTTCCTTGATATTTTTAAATTGAAAATGTGGTGCCTTCATACTTGTTCTATTTTGGCTGGCCAACCTTACTATAGGGTGGACATCCGAATATACAATGGGCCGGGTCGGGTCGGGTCTATACCAAAAATAAATTTTATAGGGACTAAAACTAATTCCAAGCCGATTATAAAAATTTCATTCGCAAGCCCTCCCATTTAACTTAAAATTTATTTAATAAATAATTTTTTATCTAAAAATAATATGAATAACATAAAGTTTAATTACATATATATATTAAAATATATTATTTTAGCCTCAAATAAAATTTTTAAGTCCGCCCATTAACATAATCGGGCTTAAAAAAAATTTTTAAGCCACATAAATTATAGGCGGGCCTATCGTACCCTTGGGTCCATAGCCACCCCTACTTTACTATAAAAAAAAAAAAACTTGATTTTTTATTACCCGATGTTTGAGTCAACTTGAATGCACTTTGATTAATTTTAAAACTTGTACAGTCCCTCCCATTCTAAACAAACCGAGTAATTATGATATCAAAAACCTTGAGATAGCCCTAAAAAATTGATAACGACTAAAATTTCTCGAACTTGAGACCTTGAATAAAGTAGACCCCAAACCTTAATTACTAAACCAATCTATTAGGGTTCATGCTAGTTTCCCATCTAGGGTTCCACAAGTCATCTAGAACCATGTATGGTCTTTGGTGCACATACATGGCATGGCCAACAACTGGCACACTATATGCACATGCATTCATATATACATAGGTGTCTATACATATACATATAGATAGGTAGAGAAATTATACGGTGTCCCACTGGGGCTTGACAGCCAGAGCTAGCTAGCTAGCTAGCAATGCAACGCAAGCAACAAAGCTAGCTCTTGTTTCTGTAGCTGCTCCCAGATATCGGAAGTAGGGCCTAACCCACGCTATCCTACCTCTCGTGTGTATTAGGATCCAAAAGTCATCAACAAACATCAGAAAGACCACACGTGTGAATTGATAGCTTGTTCCTTGTCCTCGCTGCTGGGTGTTCTATTTTTTTTTTTTATTATACATAATTTAATCTTTCTTCTGCTACTTATTCTTGGTAAGTCTTGTACGTAGATTACTGCAATGAAAGATTTCGGCACACGTATGTGTCTTGTATTCCCTGATTGTGTGAATAGGAATATCTCTTTCTTTCTTTTTCTTAAAAATTTTAATACAAAACTAGAGTGACAATTTAGCCTTCTAATAGTACAAAGGATGAAATAAAATTGTTCCAATGGCCTCTTCCTTAATTTGAAAATTAATGTAGGCTCATTTATTCCCAACTTCACCTGTATTTGAACAAGAAACATTGTTTATTTTGCCCTATGAGTTTTTTACAGCAAAATAAATATTCCAACATCATTATACATATATAGTCCGTTCTAAATCAAACGAAATGACATATCTCGCCATTGCCAATGGAGGTACTTAAAACCGGCCAACCGTGCCATTGAACTACATGAATATTGGTGTGTTATGCTATGAGATACATACGTATTACGTTCAATATACTTCTTGTATTTATCATACATATACTAGTTTAATAATGTGAGAGAGAGAGGGGGGGTGGCCCGGCCCGGTTGGGGGGCCAGGTGGGTGGATGGGTGGGGTGTAATTGGATTGAAAACACACGAATGGGTCCAATATTTCTGGAGATATTGGGGCTAGCTGCATCATGCAGTTAGAATGGTGGACCCTTGAGCATTTTCGTGGTCCTGGACACAGAAGACGAAGAAAGAGGAGGAAGATGATGATGATACTGATGCAGATGATGGATATATATCCATCGGTACCAAGAAAAAAATGATGATGGATAAACACGTCAGGGTTTAGCAGGGGAATGCCCACGGATTTAATGCAAGAAAAGGTGTACCACCCAATTCTGACACCCCTATTTTGTCCAGTGCCCTCACTTTGTAGGAGAGTCTTCGTTTCTTGCGTTACTTTGTGTATTGATGGTGATGTAGGGGGGACCATAACATACAAATCAGCTAACTAGTGTTTGTCATTTTTGTCTGAAATATTAGGAAAATGTTAGCCTTACAATAAAATTTTTACAAAGTGATGTGACAGTGATTATTTTATAATTAAAAATTATTATAATAAATATTTATTTAAAAATAAAAAATATTTATTAAGACACATTATTTTGTATAAATTTTTTTGTCTGTATAACATTATTCAAAATATTATAGGTAGCCCCTACAAAGAAGCATTCTTTCAATTTTATAGCCTCCACTAAAGTTAATTTTGCCAACCTATAATGATCATTTCTAGCCTAAATCCCAATGTCGGTACTTAATTTAATTAATTCTATGTTTAGTCGGTACTTATTATAAACCGTCCTAAGTACTGCACAAAGGTCACCTTGTTTCGCATGATGGGATCAGGAAATAAAGAATCTCACCATAGTCAATTTAGGAATTACAAATTTTGGTAGGGTGATTTTGTATTTTAAACTATAATCCTGATTTTCTAAATTGCTTATTCCGTATCGTGGGATTATTTAATTTATATACAGGATAAAAGGCTCCTCTCTGGATTGCTTATCTCAACCCTCTTTTACAAAAAGATAAGCACGAGATAAGGCTGAACACGATATTAGTAGTCCAGTCATGTGGCCACAGAGTGCAAACAAATTCCCACTTGCTAAACAAGAGTAAATCAAAGGATTGGACCCTTCGATCTCTTCTTTAGGGCATACTCAGGCAGGACTAATGGTACCAGTTAGAGACTATTCGATAAAAACGAAAGCATAAATTCGGATAGGAAACATTAAAGATCAGTGTGTTTTTGGCACTGAAATGACCAGACAAACTTTGATTCTGTGTGTTGAGAACTATAATGATTTCAATACATACCAAGTGGTATATGCATGTTTTCATACATTCCTAAATGTAATGGGTTGTTGGCAATTGTCAAATGAATTTTGATAACACCATGTTTTCTTTCTAACGGTGTCCAGCAATTTCACCAACCGTAGCGTGTACCACCTCTAGAGGACTCAAACTCATGAGCACTAAAATAGAGTACTCACATTCGATTAGATATCGAATTTTATATAATAAAAAAAAAGTAAAGAAAAAAAACATATAAAAAAATAATAATAAAAATATTCTTTTATTTTGTTATATTTTTTTTTGACATTTTTTTTTTTAACAAAAATTTAAATTTCAAACGAAACCTTAAACTAACTATCTGATAGATACCAAACCACATGGGTATAGTAATCTTATAGAGTTGAAGATGACAAAAGTTATAAAAATGTTACTACCATCACACAACTTTTGGGTGAAAACTGCAGGCCTACGAAATCAGAAAAGATTATCGGTTTGCAAAGAGCCAAAGAGTGAAACTCCAAGCACAATGATAATCACTTTATACAAATAGATGTGTATATATATATATATATATATATCTGTGTATATATTTATTCTTTCTCCTTGACAACTTGATATCTAATGTTCCTAAGTGTGGCTAGTGGCCGACCATGAGAATATAGAATAGAATTCAATAATTGTGCCAATGCACCTTACTTTTAATCTCACTTATCTTTCAAATGTGCCTATGCCAAGAGTAACTCTCCATAAAATGTTCAAACACATCATGTATGCACCAGTTTTCATCTCACAATTAAGGGATAATTACATTTTATCTCTTTATGGTTTGAGTAAAAATTATATTACTCTTGCGTATTTTAAAAGTGAACATAACTCAATTATGGTTTGAATTTATTTACAAAATAAATGAAATATTGACATATTTAGTGAAATAACAAAAATATATTTGTAAAAGACAACCCTTTATTTTGATATAAACGGACAAAGTTATCTTTTTGATATTTTATTTTTAAAGATGAAATGGCAAAAATACTCTTATGACATAATTGCATTTCTATTTATTTTACAATTAAGTTCAAACCATAAGGATATTATGTATACACTTTTGAATGACATAAAGTTAATGTGATTTTTGCTCAAACATAATTACCCTAAAATCAAACACAAATCAGAATATATATATATATATATATATATCTTGTGTTTTAGTGATGCCAAGGGCGGTCCCTATCACCATTTATACACAGTCCAGTCTGGCCGACTGGCCATGCCAACCTAGCAGGTTTGGACTCCATTGATGAGTCAATATCACCTTCCAACCTCGCAAATTTTAGTGGACAAGAAGCTAAGAATAGGACCTGAATCTGATCATTTGTTGCACATCACCATCCTTGAGGCTGGTTTCGATTTGAATGAAGCAATTGCCAAGCTCTTGGTTCAAGCACGAACCCTTATCTTACAGCTTTCACTGCCATGGCATACGATCATATACACACCACTCATCTTCTGGCTGACTACTTGCAGATTTCATCGCTGTAGCCATCGCGACGTGTTTGCTTGAACAATAATGACAAAAACAGGTGATTCAAACACAGCCATGCATGGATAGCAAAACAACTCGAACATTCGTACGGAAGTTTGGTCGATTCATTGAAGGAAAACCCATCAACTTTTTTAACTATCAAAGCCGGGAAGGAAAAAAAAAAAGTATAATTATAACAACTTGAATTGTATGTATATGCTACCGAACTTTTTTGGATTCCATAGGCATTTTGTTGTTTACACTGGATTATTGGAAACTTAACTTCTCTTCTTCACACCACTTTTAGCTTCTTTAAGTTCATGTTTTTTTCGTGAGGAGAAACTTCTATATGATATAATAAGGTCGAGGTAAGGTTAGTGGCAGAGTTTGAAAATTTATTTAAAACAGTAACTATTGAGAAAAAAGTCAAAAAATTTTATTTTTCATAATTAACAATAGAGTACTTAATATATATATATATATATATATGTGTGTGTGTGTGTATATAAGCTTATATATAATAGGATTTTAAGGATTTTAATGCAAAATAACTATTTGAGAATGTTGGTAAAAGTTGCATTTTAGAAAATTTGTAGGCAGTATTTATAAATTTTAAAGGGCCAAATTGAGAGAGTTTTAACAATTATCAGTAAAATTTTAATTTTTGAAACTTAGAGGGGCAGGTGGGTCTACATTGGCTTCGCCTCCATGTAAGGTTGCCTGCCTACTAACTTTACTAGGCTCTGATATAAGCGGGTGCCTCATGCACTGGGAATGACCTAAAGAAATTATCGAACCATCGGAGGAAATGATGTTTAATAAGAATCACATACGATTAGTACATATTTGGGCGGCGGAACCAAATTAATAGACCCATAATCAACCCCTATTATATAGGATATAGGTTGGATGAAGAAACTATCCAACCAAACCTGATGGTTTAACTTGCCTACTTAAGAAAGACAAGTCATAAACTGCATCAGTAAACATTAGAAAGCATTTTCTGGTGAATACAATCATTTGCAGTAGAAAACCCCATAACTTCTCCAAATATTTAAGTTCCATTGGCTAGAACCCCTTTTTTTCATAAATAAATTTTCCCCATATGGAGAGAGAAGAGAGGTTATAATATAGAGCCATGCTCTAATATGACCAGACACAAAAAGGTATCTCCTTAGTATAAATTTTTGGCTCCCTAATCATTATAATTATTTCTATTTATTCAAGAATCAAGAGGAAATAAGAAATTCAATATACTCAAAATGCTACCAAGAGTTTACCTACAATGGAATAATGATAGATAGCTGCTAGCATTATTTGTGGAACAAACCGAAAAAAAAAAACAAAGACTAATTCTTGGACAACCCAACCCACAACACTCCCGCTAATGTAGGGTCTGAGGATCAAATATATGCAACCTTCCACTCGTGTGGAGTGAGATCGTTTCTGTATTTAAAACACAAAATAACCCTCCTGTTGCGCCACGGGCATAATAATTGTTGGACAATATTTTCCAAAAATAATTGCACGCACGCCCGGAATCTATGGACCCTTATGGATAAAAATTGGTAGCTTCTACTGCATATGTAAGGACCATCTTAGGGTTGAGAGAGTTCAGACCAATGGACAAGGTGGGACTCTTTTAAGGGCATTTCAACTTTATGAATTTCCAAAAGTTCTGATTAATTTGATTCACTTTTGCTCTCTAATTTGAAAAGAAAGTCCTGTTAAATTATATTAGTGATTTGCTAGTATAATTATTTTTGGTTTTTACTCTTTGCAAGTTTCTTTAGCTTTCAGGGTTTGAACGGAGAGAGTTTCAATTGAATAGTATCATGGATGGAGATTACAATTCACTTGAATAACTATGTTTTGAAAAACACATTTGAGTATTTGATACTCCTCTTAAAATATAATATGAATAATGAATTTGGGTATATATCCATCCAACTTAACCGGTAAAAGGAGAACATCAAGGGTTTAGTTCGGTGATTAAAACTTAGGGCCTACTCCCTTTATAGTTGTGTTTAAAATCTTTTAGATACTATTAAGTTTTTAAAATCATTCAAAATTTTAACTTAATAATTACACAAGTTGTGAGGAATGAAAATTATACAAATTCCAATATTAATCGTGGTGACTGCAAGTTACCGAAAATATGGTCATAAAATAATAATAATAATAATTTTAACAAAAAAAGAAAGTAAAAGATCAAGGGGTCAGGGCTGACCATGTATACATGACAGACTACATGTCATGTACCCTACCATCAATTAACCAAAAATATAGACCCTGCCAAATCCTAGTCCCCAACATGGCCATGCTCTGCCCATACCCAACACCCATGTGGACCCCTTTGAGTCACATGGGCTCTCTCTCTCTCTCTCTCTCTCTTAAACCAACGCTCCTGATTTCCCTCCCACAACCCCCCAAAATGCATCTTGACCGTCCCTCGGAGTACTCAAAAGTCTTCCATATGGGCGGCTGAGCTTGTCCCACCCTTGTCCCCTAAATGCAGGGTCACTTGCCTCAAATGTGCTGTAATGCTACCGACAGCCTAGCTTGGCTTTGTCCGAAATTCATGCATTTAGCAAAATGCCAAGCCTTTATTCAAATCTTTCAGCCCTTTATATCATATCCTATCATATCATATATTCATATATATAAAATAGCTACCATTCTTTGTATTCCAACATCCACCCATAACCACAAAACAAGTCTCTATCTCCTCTACAAACCTTGTGCAGCCTCACCGGAAAAATACAACTTCTCGCCGGAAACTTATCCACTTTTATTCCTCTATATACATATCTCAACACAATTCTTTGTCATTGTGGCTTTGTTTGAATAGCAAGAGATGGAAGGTTCTGTGGCATACGAGGGTGATCTTAATCTCAAGGCAACCGAGCTCAGATTGGGCTTGCCGGGGACAGATGAGTCTGAAAAACAAACGATGTCTAGTGCTAGAAACAACAAGCGAGCATCACCAGAGACGGCTGAGGATGAAGGATCAAAGGGTGACTCTGATGCCAAACGCGGTGACCGTGAAAGTTCACCGGCTGCCAAGTAAGTTATCAGTCTCGCTAATAAGGCTTCTCTTACAGATATATACGTTATATCTATATGTTAAAATTTGAATAATGAGTAACTCATTTGATGGGTATGTAAAAATGGCAGATCACAAGTAGTGGGGTGGCCGCCAATCCGATCCTACCGGAAGAATAGCTTCCTACCAAAGAAGACTGAGGCAGAGACTGGAATGTACGTGAAAGTAAGCATGGATGGAGCTCCTTATCTGAGAAAGATTGATCTAAAGGTTTACAAGGGCTATTCAGAGCTCCTAAAGGCTTTGGAAGATATGTTCAAACTCACCATAGGTAAGAATAATGTTTTTTGTCACTATTGTTGTTCTTACATATAGATAATGATAGTGTTTCTAACCATGAAATGGCCTTGGTTACAGGTGAGTACTCAGAGAGGGAAGGCTACAAAGGATCTGAATTTTCACCTACTTATGAAGACAAAGATGGTGACTGGATGCTGGTTGGAGATGTTCCATGGGAGTAAGCTCTCTCTTTCTCTCTCTCTCTCTGTATATATATACAGTTATGTGGTACATACCTGTAAACTCATATTGGTTCTACAATCATTGCTGCAGTATGTTCATGTCATCCTGCAAGAGGCTGAGAATCATGAAAGGATCAGAAGCTAAAGGCTTGACTTGTGGGGTATGAAAAGCCCACAAGCTGCAGAAACCCAAGACAGAAATGGAAGAGAAGATGCATCTCCATAGAGAGACAATATTTAAGCTTGGGTTCTTGAAGAATTTTGATTTTGAATACCCTCTTTGTGTCAACAGTTTTCTCTGGACTTCGCCTGGGAAGTTAAAAAAAAAAATACTAAACTTACAGTACTTCTTAAAGTTGGCAGCAGCAGATCTATGCTTGTTTAAGGTCTGTGATGTTGTTGTCTTGTTTGTAATAATTTCATCGAACCAAAACTTCATACAAAGAAATACTTATTTCCAAAAGCAATTGTATAGAGATATATATAACATGGTTCTCCAAGTTTTGGTTTTGTTGTATTAATGTTAAGTACATAGTGGCATACAAAGCATAGTGTGTCTCAACTTTGTTTTGGTATATGTTGTGCTTAGAATTGAAGTTATGGATTCCATCTCTGGATCTGTTTCTGTAATTATTCTGTTATGCTCTAGAGTGGTTTTTATGGTATAAATGGTAATGACTGTTCTAATCTTGAGGCAAAGACCCAAGCCACAGTTCAATCGCATGGCCTTTTGATGTGTCCGGCGTTTAAAGTGAATGGCTGTTATCAAATTTTCATCTACTGCTAGCTAATGCCTCTATAGGGTAGCTGTCTTTTTCCAGAATTCAGATAATAAGAGAACAAATGTTGGGAAATAATTGCTCCATCATATCTACAAGCTATCTTTGCATTACACATTTCCCTTAGCACAGATCTAATCATTTGTTGCACTTAGCATAATAAGAATCTTACCCAGGGCTATTTTGATTTGATCCGAACGAATCAGAAAACACATTTCCCTTAGCACAGATCTAATCATTTTTTTGCACTTGACAGCATAATAAGAATCTTATCGAAATTTTCTCCTTTATAAGAAGGCGGGTATTATTTTCTGATTGGTTCGGATCAAATCAAAATATCGCTGGGTAAGAAAGTGGACCCTTGTAAAGTTTGTGAACAATTATGACAAACAATTAGGCGAGAATTTGATTAGTTCCTCATTAAAGATCATGTAAAAATGGAAAGCTAGCACTAGCATAGAAGACAGATCCTGATCTGAAAACGTTTGGGTGCAAATTTAGGTTGCTCAGACCAGCAAGTCCCTGAAAATCTTCTTGTTATCCTATCGATAGCTATTTAAGAACACCAACAAACATTAATGTTACTTTTACACAACCCTGAAAATTTCTGCAGATTCTTATGCATTAGCAAGCAGCCCATTAAATCGTATGTGATATAATTGAGCATAAGAAACAGAAAAATCCATAATTGACTAATTACACTAATCGCATTAAGCAATCTTCCAACGAACAGGTCAATTTGCTAAAAATTAAGATCAAATGCCGAAAAAATTACCTTGTATGTTTTTCATGTCCATCATGACCCTATGTTACCTGAAACTCAAATCATTTAGGTACGTGAAATGGGAATAGAAATGTGTATGTCACGTATTTTAAAATATGATACGTTGGGGGAAGACTTATATAAATTGCACTATAAAAATTAAAGTACTTCTATTAGGACAATTTTCTTTAATAATTAGATATTTAATAATATATAATTTATATTTTTTTCAAATTAATCATCTAAAAAACACATTCTATAAATATTATGACCCGTTTTTTTTCTTCATATTATTTTGTCAAAATTCTATTCATATTATTTGATTCATATTATTCATATTATCTGATTTTTTTCCTTGATAGGTGATATTTAAAAAAATAAATAAATAAAAAGTTTAAAATCGTATTGGATCGCTAAATTCACCGTTTTAAGTTAGAGTACCATGTTTTAAAACGAGATTTCAAAAATGCAAATAGTAAAGTAGTGGAGTATTATGGTAGTCATATGCATTACTTCATGATATTATAGCACTTACAGCCTAACCACAGGAGCGTTCAAAATCTTTAGATACTGGACATGTGATTGCTATGAGAGTAGGTAACTAGGCAAAATTCTTGTCTTCCACATTGAGAAATCAGTTTTAAGTTGCACAATAAAGAATTTTGCTAGTAAAGTTCCTAAGTTTTCCACTTCCAATCATCTTCTTCAGCATTGGTTATTTGCTAGAGAAAGTTAGAACTCATGTTGTGATTTGTAAACCACAAAATTGCACATGCCACATGATGTCTCTTGTCTTGGGGGACAGAGAGAGACAGGTCATGGTCAACAGTCACTATGGGAGTAATTATGGTGGGGTTAACTATTAGGATGCAGTCACTATTAAACTTAGAGGCAGGGCCAAAGAGCTACAGATTCAATGAATTTTCACTGCAAGTGACTTTATTGGGAAGGTAGGACTTCCCCTCCCACACACACACACACACACACACACAGAGTCCAATTGCATTGCTCCATGTGTCCGGAAAAAGATTTTATGTAAGGAATATTGATATGGCCGTGCTTTTGCCTATCAAATGACCTTTCAGGATTAGGCTACCCATAATCTTGCACAAAGATCATGTTAGCTAGCCGGTGGGCAAGCAAAGTTGTCAACAGAACATTTTAATAAGAAAATCTTATCGAGCAATGCAATAATATTTTGTGCTTTGTGAACATTATATTCCAACAAATATCAAATTGCAAAAGGTTGATCAGTTGGGAGTCCTGTGCCATAAAGCAAATCTATCTGATTAACTTGTTCCTAAAAAGACAGAATCCATTAATGGATTAATCTTTTATTGATGCCTTGTATGATAATATTTAATTGTTCACAACTTTCCTGTCTCCTGCATTTATCTTTTCTAAATTAAAATTTTAAATACTACATGTTCAAGTTCAATTAAAAAAAACAACAAAAAAAAAAAGCTAAGGGTTCATTGAACTTTGATTTTTTAACTTATGTTAGCATGTGAGGTTTACGAGGTAAAAGGGCATGTGTCTTGAATTAGTGAATAATAAGACAAGAAGTTACTACAGTACATTGAATGATGGTTTGAAATTTCTAGCCTATTCTACTTTGCTTTACCTTTAATGATCCAAGTTCCCTTTAATTTTGTCGGTCTTCTCAGAAACCAAATGGAGCATAAAGGTACTTAAGAAATAAGATGTGACTCGAATCCTGGGGCTTAACTTTAGTGATTCTAAAATTGGTTGACTCATATGTTCATATGATATGCCAATTGAAGCAAATACAAGACAAACAGGTATTATGAAAAATGACTTAGTGAAACAGAATTTGAATGCATTCTTCTTATACCTGTTCCAGTTGCAAGTCCAAATATACTTTGTCTTCAGCCTCCACTCTCTTTTCTTTTGCTAGCTGGGCTCCTCAGCCTGCATATTTTATCTGCAGTTAGGGGTACTAAATTATTAGTCCAGTGAAATCAATTCATCTTATAGGATGGAGGTTCTAAGAATGCTTGACATAATGCAGATGACATGTCCACTGACTAGCTGATGTTGCTTTAGCAAAATCAGCAAATTGGGTTTTTTTAGCACTTCTGAAGTAAATAGTTGGTCTCTTACCCTTCCAAACCAAAGGTGAAAAAGTTCGGTATTCACTGTTTGGTGGGATAGGGTAGGCGGGATACGATGACTTATTCCAGTAGGTGGGATTATCTTGGCACTTTATCCAATGGTACTAAATGCATAGGACTCACCTTATCCCCTCTTTAATCCCATTCCAACCTGATTGGAGAGGACTGAATTGAGGTATAAATGGTCTCAGAACAATGAATCCCAAGACATCCAATCCCTCTTATCCCATCATGTGGAAGAAAGGAAGTGTCAATTAAGAGATGTTGACATTCAGCCAATAAAGCAAAAGGCACCCAGATATACTTCGATATTTTTTTTGGTGACTTGAGTCCTTGGTTTTGATTTTTTTCCGACATAAGCTGCAGATCACAATCAGAAACTACATAGTTATTACTGAAGAAACATTTACAAGTTGTGACGGTATTGCTTAGGCCGCAGCTCACCTAGGGATGCCTGTAAACATAAGCTTTCCTTAGCTAAATTAAGTACAATGCTCATAAGTTTATGATGACAGAAGCATCTAGCTAGTTACATACCAATAATTTGATTCTTGTTTCCTAGTGGTTTTTGTGACTTCCTTTCTTTCTTTGTTTACCTTATGTTGTTAGCTACTGTAATTCTACAATTTAGGTTCTGTAACACTATGATGAGTATCGCAATACTGAAACATTAGACTGTTACAGTTAGACAATTATGCACTATAACAAGGGAAAACACATAATTATAGCCTAACACATTCATTTCAAGGCAGTTATTAGAATACTCTTCCAATTGCAACGCCGAATGTTGTTAACAAATGCGGGCTTAATTTGGTAAAATGCTATGTACATCAGAAAGCATTCAAATAGGTAACTTCACATTTCTTTTCTTACTTGATGGATACGACTAGGACATTAGTATGGTGGCTTCTGCGATATATTCCACAATATCACAGTGCTTAACTACGAAGTAGAAGTTTCAAAACGTAAAGGCGAAAAACTTTTAAAAATTTTACTATGTTTTGAATTATGGACTTTACATTTGATTCTATTAGGTTTTCGTTTTTTTGTGATTTGTATTTCAAACTTGTTGATAGGTCACATTAAATTCAATGAAGAAGACGGACTCATTGCATATGAATTTCAGAGCTCAGGGATTAATTTCGGGAGAAACTTCATGCATGACACTAGCCAACTATGGAATAAGTACTTGCCATGTAGGGTAAAAAGGATTTCAAAGAGTCGATAAATAATGATAAGACCAGTGACAAGATCAATGGCACTTGCCATTAGGGCCGGCCCTGACATTTGGGTTGCCCTAGTCCGACCCCGAATATGATTGCTCTCTTACTATTAGTTTATCACAAAAAAAAGAGAAAAAAAAATTGATACAAGTTAAAAAAAAAAAACAAAAAACAAAACCACAATCAAGGTTACATTATGCGTTTAGCTTGAATTACATCAAAAAAAAAAAAAAATCAAAATCAAGATGTAACCTCGATTAATCGGTTATGATGCTTTATGATTAGCATGATCCAATTCAAAAAAAATAATTTCTCCTTGCATTTTTCGAAACAAATTCTTCAATTAAATAATCATAATTTAACTTATTCAAAAACTCATTTTCATTTGAAATCATGGTCAATCCACTTAATCTCTCTTATGACATAGTAGTTCTAAAATAAGTTTTTATCAACTTCAACTTAGAAAAACTTCTCTCTACCGAAGCAACTGTAAC